>MU005777.1:116968-162742 GCA_010093715.1 Pleomassaria siparia CBS 279.74 | reverse complement strand
ATTAAATCTTACGCTAAACCTATTTGGTAAAATTTCCCCTACTATATAACTCGCTAGATTCTTTTAGATTCTGAAAGCCCTGAATTTCCTCGTTCTAAATCTGTAATAATATCTAGATAATTAATAGCCAACAAAAAGTTATTTAAGGTGGCATTTGGTGCCCTGGAGGTGCCCGTGCCGCCATTGGCGCCAATGGCGCCAATGGCAGGCTAATTTTAAAACCACCTGGGAACCCGGGTGCCCAACGCGACAACGTAGCCCAAGGGCGACAATGCGCGACAATAGGTGTCATTGGCGCCAATGGCGGCACGGGCACCTTCGAAAAAATTCCTGATGAACGTCCTTATCTAAATAGTAGGCAGTAAAACAGGGATCTCTAATACTTAATTAAGATTAACGTTTTATAACCTAGTAAAAAGCCTTGCAGAACTAACACTATATCTATATAGGACCTAAATTATAATAATAAGAGTTAATTAGCTGCTGTATTAAAGGAATAGGCACGTTTGCAGCAGTAATAAGAGCTGCATTATTTAAACTACTATTACTAAATTTAAACGTAATAGGAGCTGCATTTGCAGATAAGTTTATAGGACTTATAGTTAGGGTAAGGCGTAATCTGCGCAGAGATAGAGGAGGCTGCAAATAAGAAGAACTGTAATAATAGTAATAGGAATAGGAGGCCTAAAATAGTAAATATAGAAGATAAATATATATAAATACTTATAGGACTATAAGACGTGTAAGGCTAATACAGCGCTCCTAGATAATTTACGCAAAAGTCTATTAACAGCTAATAAGTCTAGCAGGTAGTATAGTAAATATCTAAAGACAGTTAACTAGTAATAAGAGAGAAGTCCCGTAGACGGTTAGAAGATTTAGACACCTATTAACGGGTACAGTAACTAGAGGGACAGGGCATTGCAGATATCTATAAATAGAAAATAGGAGTAAAGCGTTAAGAATTATAATAGTACAGCAGTAACAGCCGCTTACTACTCTAGAGAAACGTTAGACTAGGGCGCGTATAGATAAGCACGGCTAAAAAGTGTTAACTTTGCACCTCTGCTAGGGCTGTAATAAGTAATATTTTGTGAAATTTTTTTTTAAATAAAGTTACTGGCGAGTTTTACGGATCTAACAGAGCTATTTTTAGCCCTTGCAGGGCGTTAGTTAGGGAGTTGAAAGTAGCCAAATTATATTTAGATAGATGGTGGATAAGATCTGCGCGCTGCTTACCAACTTGTCCTCACGCGCTAACCGTATAGAGCATCGTGCCCGCCTGTCGTTTGTGACTTTTGGTCCTTTAAGCCATAATTATTAATACCTTTTGTAGATCTTCTTTTAATTCCTAGTTTGTCTCTGCTGAAAGTTAGATAGGTTATTGTACTGTCTGCAACGTCGTATCACAGCCCATCTGCCACAACAACAAAAGCAAATGTCCTGATCATCGCCCTCCCTTCCACGAATAGCAATCGACATTCATCCATCTAGCCATCCGATAAGCTTATCACATGTCTCCACAGCGGGGCGACCCAACGGTGAAAATTCATCCTTGACAGCCGGCTAACCTGCCACCCTGCCTGAAACATACATCCTTTTCACTACTGTGTATACAAGCTGACACTACATTACAAATGTGTAGGTGATTTTTGCCTTGACGACTATCTTGGGACAAGAAGCCTACTTCATTCACCCTGCATCTTATTTCTTCTTGCCAATCCACACATTAGAGTCAAGCATAGCACTGCACAACACCGCACTGCACAATGCAGCTTTCCAGCCTATTCAAAAAGCCTCCAGGCTATGTCAGTGCTAGCATTCTATGCTCCATGGGTGGATTTCTCTTTGGAATTGACACTGGCATCATCGGCCCCGTCACCGTAATGGACGACTTCACAGCATACGTCGGCAACCCTTCGCCTACGGTCCACGGTCTTATCGTATCTTCCATTCTTATACCTGCCGCCATTGCTTCTTTCTTCGCTGGGAAGGTTGCGGATCGTCTTGGTCGACCGCGTGGAATTGCCATCGGGTCTTTCATCTTTGCTGTTGGTGCTGCCTTGGAAGCTGCTTCCGTCCACATTGCCATGTTTGTCGTGGGTCGCGTTATCGAAGGAATCGGTGAAGGTCTTTACCTAGGCACCATAGTAGTGTGAGTTTTGAGTTTTGAGTTTTGAGTTCCAACCCTGAATTACGATCAATGATTTCAAGAATCTCACTCCATGCATCTTATAGATACATCTGCGAAATATCTCCACCAAGATATCGCGGCGCTCTGGCCACTGTGCCCCAACTTCTTATCACTAGCGGCCTGGTGACTGGGTTTTTTACTTGCTATGGAACCACCAATATCCCATCGTCTTTCTCTTGGCGTCTCCCATTTGTGCTACTTGCCGCATATTCCTTCATCTTTTCCACGGCAGTCCTCATCTGGCTCCCCGCTTCTCCGCGATGGCTCACGCTTCGTGGAAGAGGTAACGAGGCCTCGGTAGCGTGGGAGAAACTTGGTGTACCGACCGCTGACCAAGAGAAGATCCTCGATCAGTTCGAGACTTCTGTGGTTCTCGTCGCAAATGCCGATGTCGTTGGCGATGCAAATCTTGAGCGTGTCCCCTCTGCCAAACAGAAGATGAGGAAAGCGCAGATTTTGGATGTCTTCTCTGCCGAAACTCGTCCGCGTCTACTCTTCGCCGTGTTTCTTATGGGAATGCAGCAACTAAGCGGGATCGATGGCGTACTCTACGTGAGTTTGTCTCCAATCCTTCCGTGACCAGATCTAACGCAAGCCTCAAGTATGCTCCCATACTCTTCCAACAAGCCGGTCTCGCATCTAATGAGTCAAGGTTCCTCGCATCTGGTGTCTCCGCTCTTGTCATCTTCGCTGTCACCATCCCTGCCACTATCTGGGCAGACAGCTGGGGTCGTCGCTCCAATACCATTCTCGGCGGTTTAGGTATGGCCACCGTCATGTTCCTAATGGGCGCTCTCTACGCATCCAACTCAGTCCACGCTGCAGCCGGAGCAGGCCGTTGGATCGTCATAGTATCCATCTACCTCTTCGCCGCCATGTATAGCGTCTCTTGGGGTGTCGGCATCAAGATATACTCGGCCGAGATCCAACCCCAACGGACAAGAGCGACTGCAACGAGTATGGCGCATGGAAGCAACTGGTTGAGCAACTTCTTAGTTGCACTAGTAACGCCGACACTGTTGGCGAAGACGAGCTACGGTGCGTACTTTTTGTTCGGAAGCTGTTTGTTTTTGACTGCGGTGGTGTGCATGGTGTTCATGCCGGAGACGAGAGGGAGGAGCCTAGACGAGATTGAAGAGGCGTTTCACAAGAGTCGGGTTGGTGGATTGAAGGGAACTCTTAAATCGTTGCAGAAGAACATTCTGAAAAGGGAGCCTACCGCTGTAGTTGCCTGAGAAATGGTGTGGCGCTGCATATACTGGCTGAAAGTGCGAGCAAGGAAATACTCGTTAGTGTTCCGACAGGTATGTATAACGTGTAACGGACCGACATGGATCATGATCTATAATCATCTACCAGAAGCAAGTTCGGGTCGCCTTCCTCGATGGTTTACATGCGTTCACCATGCTCCAACCAAGGTCCATTGATTCGTTGAGTATCCTGACTGTCTGAATCTGGCTGTGTCGGGTGGATCTTTATAACGCGCTAACCCAATTGGTATACACAGCTTCCCAATCACATCGGGATAGGGAAGACTCATCGCTTGTCAGCTATTCTAAAACTTTGAGCATGCTCTAATTGGCTGGTTAAAGTGTTTAGACAAGGTGACGAAGTATGTAGAACAAAGGTAGTGGAGAGAAAAGGTGATTTCTCATTGGCGCCAAGCAGGTGTGCCAAGGACGTGAAAGAGAAAATTAACTTATGGGAATGTTGCAAATGATAGGTAGGACCCGGAACAGAATAAGATTGAGGCTGAGAGGGACTTGATGCATGGTCGATGTTAATAAGCCAATATTTAGATATTTACTGAAGCGAGAGAAGAACAGACACTAGCGCCGGCAGTGGGAAACACCGATAGATACGCCGACGTCTAGTAATTAATAGGCTTTCCACAACACAACCCCTAGTGAGGATCAATCAACACCTTGTCCATCCATCCCACCTCAATTTCCGGCGCGCAGATACGAGCCTCACCGTCCCGAACACAAACACCCGGTCCTGTGCCGTCAGCATGCATCCCAGAATCGCTGGCAAGTATTGGAACTGGAGAAAACCAGGTGCACAACACACCACTGTCTTGCTCTGGAGATGCCTGGGTAATCGAAGGCCTGACGTGAGACCTCCTCTCCTGCTTTGTGCTGCACTCCCATTATGGCCGGTGCTCCTGCGGCGTCGAAGCTTGTGCCTGCAGGTTGGCATTAGGAAAATGGGGGCTTTTATGGGCTGATGGGGTTCCGACGTGACTCCGAGTGCGAGGGCACGACAACGACAACGACAACGACAACGACAACGATAACGACAACGATGACGATAACGACAACGACAACGACAACGAAATCAATAGCAGCACACGCATCTGGAGACAGACGAAAGCCACTAGACTGAAAAACGTCTGATACGCCTGTACTGCGCACCGTACTTCTACCGTACACATGGGGCTGCTTGACTCAATGGCAGCTCATCAAATGCAGCATGCATTGTTATCGTCGCTCATGACATACATGGGCTGTCATCGAACACCGTGCAACACAACACTCTTCAGCCCCAAGTTGCCGAGGAATCCGGTTCTAGGTGCAGAAAGCTGGGTTCCCTATTCTCAATTTGGGATAAACAACAAAGACGACCTGCAGACTGTTTGATACAGTGAGCGCATCGCTTAGGGCTGGACATGGCGAGGAGATGATTTCACTGCGTACAAAACTGCATGATATGCGTGTATCTACTCGTCCGCCTTTCAATCTCGAGATATCCTGCATAAAACCGGCGATTTTGGCAATGTTGCATAGCATGTTTGCCCAGCAGAGACACCCGTATCGTGTTGTAATGTCTCGGAGATGCACACAAGTTCCTTCGGCTCTCCGCCATTTCTCAACCGTTACCCAAAAGGCTAATTGGCGTCGACGCCGCTCTGAATCCAAACGACTTTGACATTACGCGACTCGCGGCTCTTCCCGAGCATGCGTTCACACTCATATCCCTGTGTGCAAAGCCTATAACCTCTGTCCTGAATTAGGACAGTATCAGATATGTCCGAGCGTCCAGGCAGGAGCGACTGTGGCGTTCCATATCTTTGTATCTTTGGAAGGACAAGGCTAGATCTTCACTCTGCTACCATATGCCATGATCACCCTGCTATTGTGGCCAGAGAACGGCACCGAAGGGGCTCGTATGTAGGGACTTGAAATCCCCTTTGGATATACACGACGTCTCGTCAGCAAAGCAGGCAACTACTCAAATAAAACATGAACTCGACCACCTCTTTCAACTCCCACCTGGAATCTCCTCCAGGAATAGCTATACCGGAGCGAAGACGGACCGGAACTCCCAGTTCGCCCTGGAGACACTCCAAGGCACCGACAATAGCTCAACTCGCACACTCTCGAGCTCAAAATCTTGTCGAATGGTCGGAATTTGATAACTTCGGCTCCAGTGGTCGAACCTCCTCAGGAATCGACAACATCGAGGAGCAAAACCATGATTCCCTATCGAAATGCACGAATGCATCCGAAATGTTCACGCCACCCTCAGACTCGAAGCCTTCAAATCCTGCGCTGGACTCGCCGTCCGAATTCTCGATGACGAGAACTCGCGAATTTGCCTTCATCTTTATAACATGCATAGCGCAATTTCTATCATTGGGTGCATTGAATCAGACTGTCGCTCCTGTTATGGTTTTGGCGAAGCATTTCGGAATCGAGGACTACGGTACGCTGAGCTGGTTCTCGGCGTCATTCAGCATGAGTGTTGGCACGTTCATTTTGCCTGCAGGTACGTTCACAGTCTTTTCTCTTAATACCATATCATTGTAAACACCCTCTTTCTCATGAGCCGCGACCTGCTCAACCAGGCCCTTCACCAACCGCATGGTCTGCAAATGGTGCATCACGACTCAAACGCAGCTCTGTCGTTCGAAAGAATTGCTCTACATTTCAATCTTCCGGTGTCGTTTATACTAACCAAGTCACAGGTCGGCTAGGAGATATGTACGGACACAAACGTATCTACCTTATCGGCTGGCTCTGGTTCGCCGTCTGGTCTCTCATAACAGGGTTCGGTCACAAGTTTGGCGTCGTCGAATTCAGTATCTTCCGCGCATTTCAGGGCATAGGTATCCACCAGCCTACCACCTTTCTCCAGATCCCATCTGACCAACTTCGTAGGCCCCGCACTTCTTGTCCCCAACGCCGTCGCCCTCATCGGTCGCACTCTACCTGTCGGCCAGAAACGCATGATCGGATTTGCCTGCTTCGGTGCATGCGGGCCCCTTGGCGCTGCAACAGGCGCTGTTTTCGCAGCTCTTTTTGCTGATTTGGTATGGTGGCCGTGGAGTTTCTGGGTCCTGTCTATAGTCTGCGTTGTGGTTATGCTCATCGCATACATCATCCTTCCTAACGAAGCCGTTGTCACACCCGAGCTCAAAGGCGGCCAGCGGCCCATGTTCGACTACTGGGGTTCTGTAACCGGGGTTTTTGGGCTTGTTCTTATCAACTTTGCGCTCAACCAGGCACCACTCGTAACGTGGGCGAATCCTTATATTGGAACTTTGCTCGGAGTCGGCTGTCTGTCCATGGTAGCATTTTTTCTAGTCGAGCTCTACGGCACAGACTACCCACTGATCCCCATCCGCGGCCTGTCCAAAGATTCCTACTTCGCACTGATCTGTATCATCGCAGGATGGGCCTCGCATGGAGTCTGGGCGTACTACTTGTACCTCTTCCTCGAACACCTTCGAGGCCACTCTGCCCTGTTGACGTCGGCTGAAACCTCGCCCGTCGCTATAACCGGCGTATTCTTCGCCTTCTCCACCGTCTACCTGATCAAGCACTTCGGCGTCAGTGTCGTCATGCTGCTCTCCATGACACTCTTTGCTCTTGGCTCACTACTCCTGGCCACCATGCCGCTGTACCAGACATACTGGGCGCAAACGTTCATATCTGTGCTCATTATGCCAGGGGCAATGAACCTCTCGTATCCCACGGCAAACATACTCCTCTCGTCATCGCTACCGAAAGAAAAACAAGGCATCGCAGCCAGTCTGGTCAGCACTTTGGTCAATTATAGTATCTCCTGTGGACTCGGGGTCGCGGGGACGATTGATCGGTACTCGATCGGAAGGGTCGCGAGGGAGAGAGGGATTAGGGGAAATCCGGCGCCGTTGAGTGATGTTAGTAGAACGACGCACGAAATCCGATTGGTTGGGTTGCGAAATGCGTACTGGTTCGCGACTGGGCTGGGGGGGCTGGGAGTGTTGGTCGCGGGGGCATTCGTCGTTGTTGTTGAGAGGAGGAAGAGGAGAAGGGACAGGGTGGGGGGTCTTTGATGAGTCTTGAAACGGGCACGTGTGCGAAAATGGGTGTCGACGAGGTATCTTATCAACAGTATCTCAAGGGGAGTTGTCCAGGATACAACGGGTCAACGGAATCTCACTGAGAATGAATGTGTCTCAAGAGACACGGGATGGCTGGCGGTCGGCGTGCTTGGACTGACCAGGAGAAAAGACATCTCAGGAAATAGATGTTGGTCTAACAATATTGTCACCTGGAATGATTCTATACCTGCATACAAAACCCTTCCTGGTCTAGCCTCCAAGCGCGTCGTCGTGTCAACCTTTGACAGATCGAGGGGTAATATTGATAACTTCAATCCGCGACCTACCTACCCCACCACAAATCACGTCATTCATCTCGTACCTATCCAACAACACATACCTCACACCACGGCTCGTCAGTCATTGGACCCTCTTTACATATCTTCAACCCTTTTCCAAATCTCCCCTCGTATTCCCCTCACACCAATACCTTCTGCACCTCCCATCCCAACCCATCACGATGCCCTCGCCAATACCCATCGCGCTCATCGGCAGCGGCATCTTCGCCAAGGAAGAGCACCTCCCAGCCATTCTTGCAGCGCCGAATCTACGTCTCGTGGCTGTATACTCGCGCAGTCTCACTTCGGCAAAGGGTCTGGCTTCCGGGTTGTCTGCGAAAGAGAGCGAGGCTGTAGATTTGTACAGCGAGGACCAGGACGGAAAGGGGTTCGACGCATTGCTGCAAAGGCAGGATATCAAGGGTGTTATTGTCGCGTACGTATTGTATTATATTGTATTGTATTGTATTTCTTTTCTTTTCTTCTGAAAGACATGGATTCGAGCTTTTAAAAGAAGAAGAAAAAGATGATTAACTGACAATGTGTTCCACCTTGCTCACGTAACGACAGACTTCCAATCCTCACACAGCCAGACTACATCCGACGCGCCCTGACATCGGGAAAACATGTCCTGGCCGAAAAGCCCATTGCGAAAGATGTCTCGACGGCAAAAGCGCTCCTCGACTTCGCCACTTCGACACCCCATCCCAATGCCGCAACGTTCTGCATCGCCGAAAACTTTCGCTTTCTCGACTCCTTCCAGTACGCGTCCGACACCATCGCCTCACTGGGCCGCGTGTTGAATTTCCGCGTCCGCGTCGACAACATGGTGATGCCGGGCGGGAAATACTTCGAGACGGCGTGGCGCAAAGTTCCAGAGTACCAGGGCGGGTTTTTGTTGGATGGGGGCGTGCACTTCCTCGCTGCGACGCGGCTGCTACTTGCGAAGGAGAGCCTCGTTAGGACGAGCGCATTCACGGCGCAATTGCAGGAGCACTTGCCACCCGTCGACACTGTACACGCCGTGGTACAGCTGGGGTCCGGCGTGTCCGGGACGGTGGAGATTAGTTTCGGCACGACGTTCACGGGGAGCGAGTACAGTGTTGCGTGTGAGAAGGGTACGGTTAGTGTGAGTCGCGGGAAAGTCACTATCACGAGGGGAAAGGATGTCGAGGTCAAGGATCATCCCGATGAAGGGAATGGCGTGAAGCAGGAGGTCAAGGCATGGGCGGAGGGGCTGCAGAAGGGCGAGATGGACAGGAGACAGGCGCCGGAGGAGGCGTTGAAGGACTTGGTGCTGCTGGAGGGCATGCTGAATTCGGGGGAGAAGGGGGGTGCGCCTGTGGAGCTGGACCTGTAGAAGAGGGGTGTATGGATGATGAAGGGCCCTTTGTCAGGTCTACTAAGAGGAGACCTGAAGATGGAACATGGTTGGCATAGGCATATTGTCATGGTCTCGGGGTCCAAAAGCTGGTGAAATTCAAGCTGTGCCCGTCGCGGCAGGACTTGATTCCTCCTCCTCCTCCAATCCCAACTTCTTCAAATCCACAGCCAGAGGGTCCGTCTCCAGCGTCGACTCTCTCGGACCCTCCATCCCCGGCGGAGGCAGCGCCCAGTCCGGCAGTTCCGTCTCATAATCCCACCGTCCCGTCTCGCACCTATATCTCCTGGCATGCAGATAGATACCCAGCTCATGCGCACCGGGGTCGCTATATAGCGGGGTATCACAAACATCACACGTCTCGCCCGTCATCTTCTCTGCCTTGCGCTTATTGTACTGGTCCACCATCTCGTCGTGGTACGCAACGGCATCCGCGACGTCTTCCTTGCCCATGCGCGCCAGGCGCGTCATTATATCCTCGTCGTTTTCGTCTTCGGAGTGTGCGCGCCCGAGAGAGGGCCCGAAGACGCGCTGGTTGGCGTAGATGGGGTCGTTGGAGATGGGGTGGCCGAGGTATTGGAGGTGGACACGCAGTTGGTGAGTGCGGCCTGTGATGGGCATACAGCGGACGATGGAGTAGCCGCGGAGTTTCTTCCATTCCATACCGTTCTGCTCCTCACCACTCTTATCCGTCTCGTCTGGTGAGGAGTCCTTCGGTGGGTAGTATGCTAACCGCTTGAAAACAGTCTTTGCTTCCTTGCCATTCGCGCGCACGCGATTGAGGCCTAGTTTGGGACTTATCTGTAGTATCGGCTTCTCGCACACAATCTCGCCCGTGGGAAACTCGCCCACGACTCGTGTAACATACTCCTTCTTCACTGTTCGTTCCCTAATCTGCGCGCTCATCGTCTCGGCCGCCGCCTTGTGTTTCCCAATGAACATAATACCACTTGTGAGCCGATCCAGCCTATTGCACGGCAGCGGATTCCAGCCGTACCCGCGGTCGGCGCGCATGATCTCGATGATGGAGTTGAAGTTGTATCGCCCCGCGGGGTGGACCGGCATGCCTGCTGGTTTGTTGATAACGATGAGGTCGTCGTCCTCATGCACGATGCCAATCGCCGTCGCCGTAACGGGCGGTTCGTGCCGATGCAGGGTGTGACTTATGACATCTCCATTCTTCACGATACTCTTCGTGCTGGCGACTTGTTTCCCGTTCAGCACCACGCGTCCTTCGACGATGGCTTGCTCATAGTACTCGGTAGGCCGATCACGGAACTCGCTGGCGAAAATGTCGAGGATTTCGCGACCCCGCCAGCGCTCCTTGCAGAAGGTGTTGTATGTGTAGTGATACGGCGTCACCTTGCGCAGGCCATCTTCGAGGTAGTACGGTGGTGGCCACGGGTCGCAGGGCGTGATGACGACTGGCGGGGGTTCTGTGAAGGGGAATTTGTCGGGTGGGTAGGGAGGATATTTGTCGCGCGGGGAGGAGGGTACGAGGGCCATTGAGGGGAGCGCCGCAGCGGGGAGGCGTCCTTTGCTCGCAAGGAAAGCGAGGATGCGCGGAGAAGGCGCCAGCGAAATGTCAGCGACCAAGTTTGTTGTGGTGAAGTTTTTGGTGGCGTGGGGGAGGGGAAAGAATACGACCTAGGTACTGTACAAGGTTTGGGGCCCGACACCCTGACAGAACTAGCCGGGGGGCGCTCTGGATCTTATATCGACATCACTCCATCATCTGCATATACATTAATACATCATCTTCCCTGTTCTCTAATCTGTACAATACACATGGCACTGGACACGCTCAAAGCCCGCCGGCGGGAAGACTACGGATTCACATTGGAATATCGCACACGATGTAGTCGTTTACAACACCCGTGGACATGCATCCATCTCGACTAACATGAACAAGGGAGCGACAACGACATGTATCACCACCTCAACAACAGCATTTACTACTTCCTCTTCGACTCTATTGTAAACACGTATCTAATCCAATACTGCAACCTACACCCGCCGACTTCGTCACAAATCGGGCTCGTCGTGCACTCACACTGCGATTACTTCTCGCCCATTGAGTTTCCCGCCGTTGTCGACTTGACGCTCAGAGTCAAGAAGCTGGGCAAGAGTTCCGTCGAGTATGAGATTGGTGTTTTCGAAAAGGGCAAGGACGAGGTGTGTGCCGTGGGCGGGTTTGTGCATGTTTTTGTGGAGAGAGAGGGGAGGAGGCCGCGGAAGGAGGGCATGGGCGAAGAGCTGATGACCGGGTTAAGGAGAATTGCTGGGGAGGAGAAAGCGAGGCTTTAGCATCGAGGGCGAAAATGGACGCTTCGCCGAGATGAGCGTCAATCAAGTGTGGATGAGGCTGTCGCAAACTGGATCAGTCCTCCCAGATGTCGCCGGCTGTCGCCGTATGAGTCGAACGAGATGTATCCTGCCGAATCAATGCCTTCACCAGTCGGACAGATCCAGAGACATGTATTGCTCTCGGTGCTTGTTGAATCGCCTTGGAGTTCAATGTTCTTGCGTTGCGCCTCCCAAATCCAGACACGTGATGTGAACTCATTCCTTTCAATATTACTCAGTACTCGAGGACCGTAAAGCCATCTTGAACCATCTTTTTCGGAGTGCCTGTTTATAAAATATTTACAAAGTAAACAATAGGAAGATGCGACTAAACTCATACTCTTTCACTCTATATATGGTCACGTGCTGCGGCCATCCGCTACCAATAGGAAACATTCCCGGCCGCAGTCCAACCCCTCACCTCCGGAAGGCTTCTGTTTTTTTTCTTTCGGTTTCAACGTCCTTGCATCGATCGCTCTGCGGACACGGCTGTTGTAACGGCTGATGCAATATCAGCGCCATATCAGCAAAGTGAATTGTTCCTGCAGATGATTATTTACAACGTCTACTTTGACTAAAATACTCAAAGACCTCTGGGGGCTAAAACAAGCGGATGATAGAGTAGTGTCGTCATCTCGGTACGTAGTCGAATATCCACAGTGTCCGCACCCTTTTGGAATATCCTTCAATACAATTTCTTACTATCTGGTGGCTAGACAAAGAGACAGGCTTGTTGGCAAACCTGGGCGATCCTGCTCTTCGTTCGGATACGTCTGGAGATACATTACTCTCTTCATCTGCACTCTCTTTATCGGCACTCTCCTCATCTGCACTCTAGCTACAAGCTGACTAGCGTCGTATTACAGCTACAGTTTGAAGCGCAGAGTTATAGCCACGATCCGCGTAGAGGTGATTGTCTACTTTGCTCCGTTCAGAGCTATCTTCACAATCTATGGCCTGCTGGAATCATTGGGAACCTTCGAAATACGGACCGGACAAAAGGACAAGCATACATGGCAGCTTTCGCCGATGTGTAAGAGCAGTGAAGTGATGATTGATGCAGTCTTGCCTCTCAGGTCCTTTATCTCGGGAGAGCTGCAAAGAATGAGGATCGACTAAAGCTTAATTGAAGCTGCTATTGTAAGACAAAGGTTTATCGGACGGTCAATGGTGGATTGGCACTCCGAGAGATGCTTAGTTCTCGCCTAGTACATGTTCTTAGCCGCAGACACACACTGCTACACTGCTCAATCCGTCAGGCAGTGAATAAGCGGGGAAACATTCTACCACTTCGCAATGAACGCGTCCAGACGATGCCAAAAGGTTCTCGGGAGAGTGCACGTGAATTGCGGGGTACAACAAACCCCCCAGTAAAGGTAAATAACCATTAACTAGGTACTCCGCTTGGGCCTCGCGGCAACAAACACCCGGCTACTGTGCCACATCTATTTCATCCTTGAGCGGGGCTCTGATAAAAGGAAGCCATGTAGAATTTGTCTCTTCATCCCTTCGTTGAGGCGTGTCTACAATACCCGTCATAGCTGCATTCACTCCGCCATAGAATTTCTAAAATGAGCGCCGAAATGAAAGGCCCCGGAATCTTTTGGGTGGGCTCGAGTATCGCTGCATCCTCCCGCGACATTCTCGACGAAGAAACCTTCCTCAGATGGTACGACGAAGACCACATCCCTGAGATCGTCCGAACCTCTGGCGTCGATTCTGGATTCCGCTACGTTGACGTCGAGAAGGGCTCCCCCGCAGCCCCGAAACCGTTCCTCGCCTTCTATCCAATAGAAGATATGGCATTCACCCAGGGAGCAGAGTTCAAAAACATCGGATACAAGAGCGATATCTTGCCGGGAACGGGTGTCGTCTTCGATCTGGTGGATTTTAACATTAGGAATTTCGGGGTCGTGGGCAAGACTGAAGCCAAGGCGAAGAAAGGTACAGTACCTAGGCCATCCGAAGACCCGTACGAAGACAAACGGTGATTGACCATCTCGCGCTTTGCAGAGCCAGCACAATTTATCCTTGTCTCTACGATAGAGCCCGTGAGCGAGGCATCGGATGACGAGGTCAATGAGTTCTATGACGAGGTAAACTCTGAATGCTCCCTCTTTCACGTCACTCGAGTTTTGACAAACCCATAGCAAACCGCAGCGATATCGAAAGCCTCGAACTATTTACGCACTATCCGCTTGAAGGTCCTCGATGCGCGGACGAACGCACAGTCAAGTGATTTGAAAGGTCTTCCTACAACAAACGAACCAGCGCCTGCGCCCGCGCCCGCGCCTGAACTAGCCGCCGAGCCCCCTATATGGCAAGCCGTGCATGAGTTTTCATCGGAGCCAGCTGCGGGTATCAAAGACTCCATACGAGGGAGTTCTAACCAAGTCCTGAAAAGGGCCAAGCAGAAGGAGCTGCACGTGTATAAGCTGGCGAAAGCGCTTGGCAGCGGGAGGTTTTTCGAGTGAGGGAAGAATGATCTTGATAGAGTGACTTGGGAAGTGTAAATCAATTGCTCCAACTTTTAGGAAAATGTCAAGTCAATCTTCTGCTGATTACAAAGGTACTGAAACCTCTCCCAAGCTCTGTCCTCACTAATTAATGTCCGAGTATCTCGCATCCGTCCGATTGGTTCTCCGCCCTGGTTTCGTACCCCGCAGTCATGAGACCGGACTCTTCTCTAGAGGATATTGATAATAAATAAGCAACTTGCGCAGATTTCCAAAACTTCTTGTTCGTTTCATGAAAGCGGGCCTTTGCTTGCCTACTCGGACCTTCCAATGCCAAGCGAACGTGGACACCTAGCGAACAAGTGTGAAGATGGGGATTTATCATCTGGAGTCGGGAAATGCATTTCCCCAAGCAACGTGGAAATGAAATGGGACCTGGCAGTCTTTATCGACAAAGACAACGCTGTTACAACTCATCCATCTACTTGATTGTTTGATTGGACCGTTCTTCATCTTCGAGGTCGACATCTCCAGCACTGCCGCGAGAATAAACCGGTGCTGCGGGTATATCCCTCAAATCCACACCGACCTTGGCATCAGTTCCAGCTCACACGAGCATCACCTGATTGGGCGATAAGCCCCTCAGCACCTGGATAGATTGAAAATACACAATAAAAGAGAGCGCTGCATCTCTATACTCGAAGTGATTTCCTTCTTTGTATCCGCAGTCATGCCTTCAGTCAGTCAATTCCCGCCAGCGCGCGTCTTTCTACACACAATCACGAAACCCATTCCCACAAGACGTGCCTCATTGACTTCTTCCTCCATTCGCAGCCCGTCCACAACCACGTCTTCAACCACGTCGCGATCTCCGTTGCCAACTGCGATGCCGCAGTCGACTGGTACGGTAAAGTGTTCGGGTTCAAGAGACTCAGGTAAGCTCGCACTCTCCGAGCTTTAGCATCTTAGTACATACGGGTATTGATGCGTTGGGTACAGCCGTGACCGCATGACGGACCGCGCAGTCATGTCCGACAGCCCCATCTTCAAAATCTACGACTCAAAACTGCAAAAGGTAAAGATAGCGTGGCTGGGGACGGGGAGCAGTGTTGGCTTCGAAGTATTTGACTTCATTGATCCACGGCAACGGCCGAGACCGGACTTTGAGTATACGCAGTCAGGGTTCTTTCACGTTGCAGTGACGGCGCCGGACGTGGATGCTGCATGTGCGAGGGCGGTGGGACATGGCGGAAAACAGGTCGGTGAGACAACCGGTATAGGTAAAAGAGGAAAAGGCGCTTTATTTGAGCGATCCATGGGGGAATGTAGTCGAGGTGTTGAGTTGCAGCTGTGAACATTTGATGGCGAATATATAACTAAGAATATAGTCAAGTATAAAGTAACCTTGGGACACTCTCTCTGTGCTTGCTTAGTTATCATACTCGGTAGAAACCAGTGTTATTGTTAGAATTGTGCCACCTTTATTGGATATTGGGACTTTGTACTGTTCAATGCAGCACACCAGGCTTTCTCAATTGCATCTGACTCACTCACCCCACGAGAACAGAACGAGCTGTCTCTCCATTGGCTCCCCCCTTCTTCATCCTCTCAACGATGACCTTGACAGCCTCCAGGATCTTGTAGATCTCCACTTCCGGCTTGATATCATGATTCGCGGTGAAATCGATTTCTTTGTTCATCCTGCTCGAAATTCCTGTACTGTTACCCTCGGACTTTGAAAGTTTCTATCGCGGCATCTAAAGCATTAAAGGGAACCCCTTTCGCTGGAAACCCAACAACCATGATTAATCCTCTCGAGCTGAGGAGCAAATGCGCAATCTGATGTGCTGCATCTGCGCTCTTGTTTGGCCCTCGGTACATGAGTGTTTGGGCTTCCTTGGCGTAGTCTTTGGTATTGTGCGACATGAAGGCGCCATCGGCATCTTGAGATTTCATGGTGCTAAGCGTGCTGTCGTTGATGTCCACGCCGATGACTCTGAAGCCCATTGATTTGGCGTACTGGCAGGCTAGTTGGCCGAGGCCGCCGCAGCAGTCTCCACCGTCGCATACTCTGCAAACAATCAATCCAGGCTCATCAAAGCTATTCACCGTGCTCTTCATAATCAAGCAATGACTGCTAGGTACCGTACAGGCCCTCACACTTGTTATGAAAATCTGACAATGTAGGTAAATTCTATGGCGTCATCGACTTTGAAGCCTTTGTCCTCTGCTGTTGCGTGCATGGTATCAATGTAGCCAGCGCCTTCGTGCCCGATCGTTGTAGGTTTCTGTTACTGCATATCCATTGACATGAGGTCGGAATGGGGAGGGTTTGGAGACGTCGTTGACAATGACCTTGTTTCGGACCTGGAATTTATGGCTTTTCCGATTCATGAGTCATGAGATAAGCTAGGCTAGCGTGTACGCTCCCCGGTGGCACGTGAGTGGGCATCACCTCCTGGATAGCACCGTGCGTGCCACCTTTCCGTTGTCACCCATTCCCCCCTGCCTGTGTAGACTTTAGTAGTGTCCAGTCCCCTTGAGCCCTATCATGTATACGCTCGCACGGTGACGAACAAGAGCTTTCGCGTGCAAGTGTATGCGCGGAAAAGTGTTTCCACTACCCAGAAATCGGCTAGCTCTGTAGACTCGCTCACGCAAAGCATGATAGTCCGAAAATGGGGGTAAGAATGTAGAAACGACTTCAAAGGCATTCTCCCCAACCCCGTGCAGCTCTGACATCTCTTCTTTATCGTTCCCGCCACCAGGTTTGCTCAAACAAGCACCTCTCAAACCCTAACTTTGCCCACCGCAAGCATGCCAGTAGACTACTACATCAAGGGCAAAGTAACTGCGCTTACAGGCGCTACCTCCGGAATCGGCTATGAAACTGCATTCCTCCTCGCTCGGCAAGGTGCCTACCGCTCCATAGCCGACATCAGCGAAGCCGCCCTCACCGAAAACACGGCCGATATCGAAAAGGTCAGCACCGGAAAAGTCCTCTCCGCAGTTGTCGACGCGCGAAAAGACGAATCCGTAACCTTCTGGATAGCCAGACCCGTAGAGGCATCTGACAAGCTCAATAGGGCTGTCAACCTTGCAAATGTAATACCGAAATCTATCAATATAGAAAGGGTTGGGGCATCGATTGCTTGGTTGTTATGGGACGAGTTACAACACGCAATACATCACGGGTACAGTGCAGATAAGTGATAGAGGATGGTTATCATAAGTGCTAACAAACACAAATATAGCTTTGCTCCGCTCGAATGTCGCAAATCCTTCCTTTGCCCTTCCCACTCCTCGATCAGATCGACACCCTTCCCCATTTTCGAGCTTCTGAACTCCTTCCTCGACCCACCGCATCAAGCGACAGGCCAATGAAAACGCAAGAAACCTTTCGGCAGTAGGCAAGCAAAAATTGCGCCAGAGACACCACCGTGAAGCGATATCTAACTCGTCAGTCCGCATTGTGCTATGCAGCTGATCGTAGCTGGTCGCTCGACTCCGTGAACTCGGGGACCCTGATCAGGTAAGTATAGAGAAGGAAAGCAACAAAGGGCGCGCGGCTGGGGAATCCTATATAGACAGATAAGGACGTAGGCAGCACTTGGTCACGTGGATTTTCAATAAAAGAGTCTGGATGGAGAGGCAGCAACAAGTCACGTGGTTAATGAACATCTCGAGCATGGTTCAATCGGGCTTGTTGGGTCAAATAATAATCATACGCAGTTTTTGCTGGACACTTCGGGTTATCCGAGTTAAGAGTAATTTTGAATTTATAAGCCATGACCATTCTTCACTTGGATCGTAATCTACGTGGAAAGAGCAGATGTTTTTCTGCAAGAAGAGAAAGCATATAGTAATTACTTCATAGGGGTTTGGTAAATGCACGGCACTTGGCATGAAGAATCGAATCCGAGAAGAAAATGAGCGGCTGTGTCTTAGCCTTCAAATACTGCTAGTCTTACCTAGATAGTCCTACACATTTGAAGCACCGCTCTTGCCCGTACCTTTTTCAGTCTTCTCTTTCTCCTTTTTCTGGCAAGCGATGCAATCGAACCTTTCTTCCTTATGGTTTGGCGTGGCATGATTGCAAGCTTTACCATTATTTCGCTCGTAGCAGTTTCCGTCCATAGTTCCCGCAACTTTCCCACATTGTGAGCATATGTTCGTGGTTGTAGAACAAGGCGGTGAGGAGGCTATTCGTATGTTATTAGGTGCAGGAAAGCTTCCCAGAGCTTCAACTATAAACATACCAAACCCGTATGAGCTCATGTTCAAGTATAAAGTTGGATTACACTCAAGAACTAGTAATCTTTGGTCTGGGGGTTGACCGTGGAGATTGAAGGATATTGTTGTCGATGTGTTGTGTAGTTTCTTTCCGCGGGGATTATGGCAAAAGAGGATTGCTTCCAAAGATAATCAGTGTAGAGTGTATGTGTATGATGTTGATGTTTTGGAGAAGTAGCAAGAGGACTGTATTTATACCATGTATGACATGTCCCCACCTGACTCAAAGCACTATGAGTAAGCTTCCTGAACAGTCACCTTGTTAAGAATCACCAATGCAATGGCGTGGCATCACGTCAACTGGACAGGCACAACGTACGTCACTCGTGCTACCAGTATTTAAACACCTCAACGTGCAGCTTGCGGCAAGAGTAGAACATAGAAACTGATATATGAGTTCTCTCAGCAGTATGATGTACTTGACAGACCGACAGATGAAAAATGACAATCACATAGATGACCTACAGCTGCTATAGTTAACTAGACCGACAAGTCATTAATCGAGCATCGAATACATAGAGTTACCTAAGTAAAAGGCTCATTCTGCGCTGGCATCATTCGTGGGCATATAGACAGAGGGCTGACTGAAAGATGCAGATGTCGTTTCAGTGCCTGCCTTCCTAGACCATTATCTCACCCAGTTGTGTATTCTCTCCTCTGCCTTGTCTTGCGATCCGGCCAAGGTATTATTACGTTGTGGTTCGACAATCCTCTCGCAGGACCAGGTTGTTCACGTTTGCGAAATCGCCTTTGCATTTTCTTTGTTCAAACTTTGTACTTGGAAGCCTAAGCATGGCTTAATCCACTCGAGCAAGCAAAGGTATCCAAGGGCAACACTAAAAGTACATTCGAATTGTCTTTAATCAACCATCTTCGATCTAGAGAAGCCTTTATTGAAAAGGTATCAACGTCAACTCATATGCTGTTCACACCTTCTTTGGCGGGACTCTTTTTTTCATGAGAAAGACTTCGATATACTTGTTTTAGCAGAATAGGCACTTTGGTATAATTATGTAGTTAAATCACATTGTGCTAACTGCCTGGGAAACTATAAATAGATAAACAAAGATCGCGACCGTGCTCCCAAACCTAATCGAGGCTCACTCATTTCGAGGTGCCCCGTGCGCGTTCTTGGCAATGCTTCAGCTCCAAAAGACAGCGAAAACCAACCTGACTTTGATTACGGTTCTATGTAATTACAGCATCTCCAAAGAAATGATTCATTACTATTATTGCTAATTACAGAAAGAGTCGTACGCATGAATCTCGCCATGTTTTTTCCACGGCTAGGCCCAATCGGCCTATCTGCTTCATCAACCAATTCGAATATATATAGGCATGTGTGGACCAGAGTTGTTCGTTAAATGATCTGGCCAAATCCAAACTCGGACTCTCCGCGATGCTTTCCACAGCTGCTGTAGCTACTTTAAGATACGCTTCACGCTTTAGCCCTCTGATGGCTCCTGAAATCGGGCGTTTTATGCGGGGGGCTTGAGATGGCTCGGTGCCACTGGTCTATTAAAGACGGGCGTCTGCTGTTTTGCGACAGTAACGTCGTTGACAGCGTCCTCATATTGTTTTGAACTTTTACCATCTATTCCCAATTCGCTACAACCCAATTGCTGCGCAAAGTAATCCGATAATACAACAAAGACACCCAGAGAAACGGCTGCCCAAAATGCCAGCACATGGGCGAGTTGCGCGATTCCCATCGGCCCTGTATCCACTGACCAGTACGTTCGCACACTCTTCTTGCCTTTCCTACACGTTCACACGTCGTAATTACAATAGAAGTCTGACTTTTTTTTCTTCCAAAGATGGCACACTCACAGCAACCACAATCGATCCCGCACAATCCACCGCACAGTCCAGCTCATTGCAAACCACCTCAACACAGACACCGACGTTCATACCTACAGCCATCTATCAGCCGATAACAGTCTTACCTGCAGCAAGTATAACTGAAGCTACATCCGCAGCTATCATAACGCAATACCCAGGCCCGAAAGCCAAGATTCTACAGGGCTATTGCAGCGAGCCCGCCTACACAATCCTGGATGGTCCGGAAACAGCGTTGTGGGTGGCAGTGGTAGGGTGTATATCATCGAGGTCAGAATGCTGCGCGACAAGTACAACCGTATCCGTTGCTGCAACGACCGGGGGAATGGCCCGCAGAGACCCAGACAAGGCCGTGCAGTTTCCTATATCTCAGATGCCATCCCAGGGAACCTTGACAGGATGCCCGAAAGATTATCACATGGTCGGCTCCAACGGCTGCTGCCCGTCAAGTTACTGGCTTTGGAGTACTGAGATAGGGGGTCAGACGCCCTGTTATTCCTCAACCAACGCCAAAATGACGCCGCCACCCATGTCGGATACCTTCGCTCACGAACCTGCCGTTGGCGACTCCCCAAAACCGACGTCGGCCGTCGTGAACATCGCATACGCAATGCAATACAGAACTGTAGGTCTTCCGAGCAAAGGGCTGAGCAACAAGGTTAAGCTCGGTTTGGGTATTGGCATGTCAGTTGCTGCGCTACTCATTTTATTGTTGATAGCCTTCATGGTCCGGAAATTCTTCGTGCAACCGAGGGCAAAGAACAAGGGGAAATATACCGGTATTCAAGATGCTGGCGCAGACACGAGTTATGTCCCACACGGAGTTGCCCCAGAATCGACGACACTCGGAGGCGCAAAGTATGTTGGGGTATCAACTACAACAGTTTATCATTAATTCTCCCAATCTCGGTGCTTTTCAAAAGTTTCTCAGGGTTTCCGCATGCCCGAGGCAACTATTATTTAATGTTAATTAGCGATAGACGATGCATATAAAGCACAACCGACCATAGAAATGAGGCAGGAGGATATCTGTGTGCTGTTTGGGGAAAATATAGTGGCGTCGACTTCCCACTCGCCCGGCCAATTTGATCTTATAAGATAATAAACTAATGCAACACGACCCCAAAATTCTGTTATATATCTGACGATGTTTCCTCAGACAAGGGCAGAAGTCGACAATTGCACGTATCACGTTAAATCGTCTGGTTTGGGCAAAGTTCCGCCCAACCCTGATCGATCTATGCAACCTGCGCAACCAGATTTCGTCACCACCATCATCGCCACAACAACTGTAAACGTTGAGCGAAATCAGCTACAAAATCTTCATGCTACCCAAAACCCATTAAGACATCTCATATCGTCACCAAACAGAGCACAAACTTGAATGACGTAGCTACAATCCGAAGAGGTCACGTGGGTGTAATGTGCCGTGTAAAAGGTGCACTACATCGCCGAGCCATTTACGCATATCTACAGATGTTGCTATGCCTCGTCACTGGGTTAACATTATGTCTTCTCAACATTAGCCATCCTCTTCCACAAGCATGACCTCTCATGCGACGACCAGCTTAGATCCTTTCGGCTAAACCCTAGATCGTTGAAGAGGCACACATTGCCTAATTTATCCATGTCCCAGATTGCTTCTATTCATCCATCATCCTCCCATACAGTATCGCATCCGCCAGGACCGACTAGATTCGACAGCGGGTAGATCTTTGTTTCAGATGCGAAATAGATCAGCCCGTCTTACGTTTAAGTTACCTCAAAGCTGCATCGCAATATCCACGTTGCATCCTTTCATATGGCATTTGACATAGACATTCCGCGGAAACAGGTCCGAGCTCAAGAACGGCACCGATGTTGCAACCATAGTGTCACACAGGTTGCGCAACGCGTTGTGGGATCATGTAATCAGATCGACCAACCATGAGTCGACGGCAAGCAAAGCAGTGAAAGATAGTAGCTGACTGATTATTTCTCGCATCGGTTCATAAGTTGGAAGACTTAAAACCCATAGAGATCTAATATTCTCCTTCACACCACTCTCCGGGCACTTCTCCACGAAGCACTTGACGCAGCAACCATGGCTCTATCCCCGAATTTGCTACTTACATTGTTGTTCACAATCTTCCTTCATCTCACGACTGCAGCCGTAACAGTCAAGTCTACTCTCTTGGTCCTCGCTCGCGACACCGACGCCATAATCTCTGGGACTTCAGTCCTCCAAGGCTACGGTATTCCCTACAAAGTTGTTGACCTCTCCATTCCAGCTAGCGGATACCCCCAACTCAACTCAACACCAGATGCAGGGGAATTTGGCGGCGTCGTCACTGTGAGTGCGCGGGAGTACAAAAATGGCGATGATTCAAAGTTTGGGCTGAGCGACAACCAATGGAAAGAATTGTCCGCGTACCAAGAAGCCTTCGGCGTGAGAATGGTCAGGTTGAACGTCTGGCCGAGTACGGATTTTGGCGTGCAACCTATCGGCAGTCCGATTAAGGAGGACCAGCCGGTCTCTGTTTCGGATCCGAAGCAGTTTTTGACTGCCAACATCGTAGCGGGCGCGCAAATGGGCACATCTGGAATCGTCAAGTATCCTGCAGAGATCATAAACTCTTCACTGACAACAGAGATCGCACAGTTCGGCACGGAGACTAAGACGACCGCGGGTGTTATCAACAGGTTTACGAGTGGCCGTGAACAGCAAGTCTGGTTCTTATCCTTCCCGACCGACTCCTCAACCGCAGCGAATTTGCTTTCCCACGCTTGGATTCATTGGATCACGCGCGGAATCTATCTCGGCTATAGACGAGTCCATCTAAATACCCAAATTGATGACGTGTTCGTGGAGACAGAGCTTTATCAGACAAACAAGCCATACCGGATCACGCCCGATGATTTCGAAGAACACGTGGCTTGGATGGAAGAACTGAACGCCAAGCTCCCACCCGGAAGCTCCTATATGATTGAGCTTGGCCATAATGGAAACGGAAACATCGAAGCCGCCGTCGAAAACGATAGTAACAACGATCCCGAGTTATGTGACCCACCCGAGGGTATCGAGTATCCAACCCAGATCGATGGACCGTTGGAGTACCACAAGCCAATCGGAACCGGTAAAGATCTCTGGAACAACAAGTTCAAGAAGTACCAGTGGTCTTTGGAGTGCTCCCAGCTAGATCCACTGGAAGTCTACTTTGCCGACCAGACGAACATGCATGCATACTTTCACGTCTCCCACACCTTCACGCATGAAGATGAAACGAACGCAACCTACGCAGATGTTGTGAAAGAGATAACTTGGAACCAGGAGTGGTTCAAGCGCGTAGGATTCTCCGATGCCGCTTCATCCGCCTACTTTTCGCCCAACGGTCTGATCCCGCCAGGCATCACTGGCTTGCATAACGGTGACGCACTCCGTGCTTGGATAGAAAATGGTATCAAACACGCCGTTGGCGATAACTCTCGCCCAATTTTGATGGATCGATCCGACCGCAAGTCGGCCTTCCACCCTATCATCACCAATGTCGAGGAGAATGGATACGAGGGAGTTTATATCATTGGACGTTTTGGATCGAGCATCTATTACAACTGCGACCTCCCGGATTGCGTGAACAAGGAATGGATTGCCATCGCTGGCGGGAAAGGAGATTTCAATGAGCAATTGGAGTATGAGAAGAACACCAACACAAAGTATCTGCTGGGACTGAGATGGGATCCGTACATGTTTCACCAAGCCAATATGCGTATCTCAGATACTCCCACGATAACACTCCTCGGTAAGAACCAGAAGTGGTCTTTATTGATGGCGTGGACGGAAGCTGTGGTGTTCGAGTTTACCAGACTGTAAGTTTGCTCACTTGTTCTTTTCTTCAAATTCCTCAAATCCTGTCTTTGCAACGTTGTCTCAAACCTGTGCAGGACTCAATGGCCCGTCATAACACTCAAGCATGACGATATCGCCCAAGCAATCATCAACCGCAAGACTCGCGATGAGTGCGCGCCGAGCCTCGTGTACCAACTCTCCAGCGATAGGAGCAGCATTACTGGAATAATTGTCGATGCTGAGAATGCAAACTGCGGAACACCTATTCCCGCGACGCTTCCAGGCAACGTCACAAGTGCGGCGAGTGCTACGAAGGAGCAGGTTGGTAATGATCCTTTGACGCTTTGGATTACGCTAGGCGGAAGTGCGACGTCCTTCGAGTTGACGACTCCGGTGAAGATATGAAGGACACGTTCCTTCGGGCTTGTCTATATGAGTGCGGCGTGGATACCGGCAAGGCTCTGGCGCAGTGGAGAACGGGCAACATTTGAGGCTTACGTATGTTCACTTGTCCATGATTCTTTTTCGCTTACAACGCCTCTTCTCCCCACCTGAGCACATCTATGCATGATGTGAATCTTCTTACACACAGAGAATAGTTCCGAAATAATCATCTGGCAAAATGATCCCAATGCTTCCACGAATCTATAATACTACTATACGCCTTAACCTTGTCTAGCTCTATCTCTGTATAACGGCTGCATGATCCCAAACAGGATGCAGCCCCAAGATCTCTAACCTTAAAATGCATAGATGCCGTGCCAAAGGCTGCTCCGGCAGTCAGCTTTCAGTGTCAGGTGGGCCTTGCAAGCTCTACTCCCCATTTGAACAATGAAAACTGCAGGACTGATCACGATTAGTAGCGCTGCGCCGCATGTATCTTCGTGACTCGATTGTTATGACGCTGACTTGTCATTCGTCCCAACGTGGCCAATCTTTGTATTACTCCACTTCTGCATCTAGAACCAACGACATGCGACGTCAAGAAACAAAGGTTTTATCAACAACCCCTGGAGACGACCCTTGCCCTCAGGACGTATTTCCATCCGGAATACAGGTTGTCTACTTGGGATGGTCTACTTAATCAATGGGTGCTTTAGTTACGCTTTGGGCCTTGGGACGCTGTACATATTCTATTCGATAGTGGTCGTCTTGTGTAAACGACTTCCGGAATTATATCTAAAGCGCTGTGAAATTAAGTGACGTCACTGACCAAGTTCAGCAGAGGACGACTTTGGTGGCAGTGACCGTAGCGGTCTGTCCAGAACATTCCTCAAAGGTAGAGGCTTCTTCTGTTACTACACCGGCTCTCTCCAAATCTCCCTCGGATCTCACGCTGCTTCCCCCAAATCCTGTAGCAGGGTCTTGATCATGGTTTTCATATTCGCTACCACGATCCATTCTCAAGACTTCCGTGGCCAACTAGGTGATAAGGTACGGGTCCGAAAGACCATCATCACCAATATTGGATAGGTTGGGGCGCGCTGGACTGTGGTCTTGACAGTGTCTAGTTGGCCAGTGACCGTGCCGGTGTGATTTGCTGCTGGATGGAAGGGAGGTATCCGTATTGGGAGTAGTATGAGCCATGTTTGTGGGGATGAGCTTATTGGGGATTGAGGCGGAGGAATCCGTGGATGGATATGGTAATGTATAGGATTTTAACGTGTATAGATATTATGGTTTGCGATAATGCCGCTGTACATCCGATGCGTCATACAAGTGCTTGGATACGTTACGACAGATTAAGAAAGGAACACAGGGTAGACGTTGGAGTTCTCTACTTTACGGCGAGTTTCACGTGCATCGCATGTGGAGACACGTGCACTATCTGCAGGTCGGCATGAACACCAAGAGACATTGTCATATAATCTGTAAATGCCTGCAAGTGTGGAAGAGAATGCAATTCAGAAAAATAAAACATGTTATTGTGTTTTCCTAGAATTCCCTTCTACGCCCCAGCCAGACGTCGATATGCTAACATTCACCTCCCGCAGTTTTTCGTTGAACATACAGTGACTTCATGGATGTACCGAATCCTTCCCTCCTCCACCCTGATGAAGTTGCTAGCAGGAGTCCCATCGGGCTTCGTCTTGTCAATAAACGGAAAGTCATGCATAACATCAACCCCTCCGAGTTCTTCATCAATGATGTACCGCCGGTTTGTAACTTTGAATGGCTTCGGAAACTCTGGCATAAAGCAGCTGTTTGTGGTAGGATTCTTCTCCCCCGTGTACGCTCCACCCTCGAGCCTGGCACAGGGTGTACCGTATGGAGCCTTGATCGTTCCATCACCCCAACTGTCCAGATACGCATCACCCGCAGCCTGTATGACGGCGCGAAGGTCTCTCTTTGCCACTGGAATAGTGTTCCATTTTTCTTTTTTGGTCCACGAGAGCTGAGATGTGGCGTTGAATACCCAATCTCCGGTATCTGCGACGACCGACTCTATGGATGTGATCTTGTCGCTGGTAAAGAGAAGGCGGGTGTTGATGACGGATGGGTTCTTGTCGGTTGCCGCAGAGAGCTCCGTGAATGTAGCGCACAAGGTGGTGTCGTACAGACTACGATCGAAATCGATTGTGATTGCTTTGCTAAGAGTGCTCTTCTTGATATCGAGGTGCACATCATTCTCGAGATAGCTAGCATTGGCGGCCAGAGGAAGTAATGCCGGGTTGCCGGCACCTTGCGCCTTGATGTACGACGCGGTGGCATCCTGTAGCATCGTTCGACTGCATTCCGCGGATGCCCGGGAGGCAAAACCCACCGATGCAAGTAAAATCGTGTAGATCATGCCTAATTTTCAACCACGGCTCGTCGAGGGGGGGTGTGGTGTCCGTGTTGGCGTGCAGTTTCATTGTTGACATGATTGCTTTATTTATGTGCAATGAAGTTTGGAAGTGGGGCTGTTGATTTAAGCTACCCCAGGTCCCATAATCTATACTGGCTCTTGACCCATATTGATAAAGGGTCACCTTGATAGACCTTACGGTTCGGAGACTTTAACCGTCCTCTCATGATTCAGCTAGCATGAACCACAGGTACAGAAAGATGAATTAATTTAAGTGTGATGTAAGACTTGCATTTGAGCACGAGTGAAACATGCATTATCAGATGGATGAATGATATGTGTGTATTTATTATCATCATGTAGTCTAAGTGTGGTATTTCCAAGAAGAGGGAGTGAAACTCTGACTCCAAAGTGGCTCTGCTTTGGCTATGTCCAAGCTCCGTCATGTGACTATATAGCGGTCTAGCATGCATCAATGTGCTTTGAAAGACACGCACGGGATCTGTTTCTTGGTTTTTTCTTGTTTGATTCTTCTTTATGCAAATTGGAGGTAGAGGACACAGGAAGATTTGTAGGGTGGAACCACAAGATGGGTTGTTCGAAAAGTTGCCGACTAAGATTTATTTCTCATTCGGTCGAAGGCAGTCTTATTTGAACAAAAGCTAGTCCTGACCAAATTCAGTTATTCGGAGAAGCGAATTGAACCTTGTACAGAGGAACTAAACCAGTGGGCATACACTTAAAAGAGTTTGCTTCCGCTGTCTTACATAATTATGTGTTTCACAAATTTCACAGACATATCGGACCCGCGGTATGCACCTGATCCGTGAGAGAATTTTGGTGTTGCGACAAGTGCCGACCTACATTTGGGTTGTTTCATCGGCATTTTGAATTCATCCAATAGCCAAGACCAATCAGATGCCCCACCGTCCACTTTAGAGTTTGATTGTGGTCGTGTGGGGCATGTTTATCGAGACGTCAAATGCTCAAACGAAAAACAGATTCAAGAAGCTGTGCTTGCAGCGAGCACGATAAACATCAGTTGGTGGGATTGGTGCATGTGGCACATTGTCTTGGATTTCCGCGCGTGTTGCCTACTGGCACTTGGGCCAGCTGCATCCCCTTGCAAGAGACATAGCATCTTTTCACAAGCAGATTACGGCAAAGTCGCCATTTCAGTCTAGCGTGTGAATCGAACTACAGTAAACCTAGCGTGGCAATTCGTATAGAGTTTGAACCCATAGCTAATACATACTATTAAGTGGAAATTCGCTTTTTACGAGAATATTGTTGGGAGGACGTTTTTTTAGAGGACAGTTATTAATAATGATTATTTTTGGGAAAAAAGGCGAACAATGTTGATTCACAAAGATTTGAAGACCCAACAAATCAACTCTTTCCCTTAGATAATATTTGTCTAGTTAGGAAGGGTTATAGTAGAGAAAGCAAAGTTTACAATAATAGTAGAGAAGGTAGCCTAAGAAAACTTGCCGCTGCGTAGAATTTATGTTGACCCCGTCTTGCACATGCGAAGATCAAGGATGAATAGCAGCAATTCTCGTTTAAGGAAGGGAGACTTGAAGATTAATAGAACCACGGTGTAGAATTTCTATGTTAAAGGGATTAATTTAGTCTTTTATAGATACGTGATACGTGTATTGCAACCTTAATATCATGTCGTTAGGTCTATAATAATAACATGATTCAGGTCGAATATGCCACCATATAACAAATAACCCGCAAGATGACCTATGTCAGATGAAACCTTTATTAAGAGCTAGTTAGTTACCTGCAAGCCATTTATTCTATCTGATTAGCTTACCACGTTTCACCTTTCGTCACTATGCACGCGAAATGAAGACTGAAAAGCAAAAAAGCAAACTTAAGCGGACACAAGAGATATCCCTACTACCTATGCTATGCAAATTGCAGAAGAAGCGATATAACCGTAAAACCAAAAACTCAAAGAAAAAGGAATTTTGCTGAAGATCAAGACGGAAAAGAGGGAAAACATGGACTAATAACTAACGAAGCCGGACGACCAGTTTGGACCTAGTAGTAGCTGGCAGGTCCCTTGCGGACGCGCTGACTGCGTCTCACGAGAGATACGTCTTCTACTACCTCTTCTTCTTCTTCGAGTTCCTCATACTCGGAGACATCCGACTCACTAGTGTCGTAGTTGCTATCAACATCGGCATTAGCTACTACACCATTATTGCTGTCTTTATGTTCAGACTGAGGCACTTCGCCATCTGAAACAGCCTCGGAGTCTTCAGAAGTGGTTTCACCAGCATTTTGAACAGCGGCCTGCTGTGTCTCAATTCTCAGCTTTTCAGCACGACGAGTCCGACGAGGATCGTTGATAAGTGGAATGTCGTCACTGGAATCCGAGACGTCTCCAGCAGCATTTTGAACAGCGGCCTGCTGTGTCTCAATTCTCAGCTTTTCAGCACGACGAGTCCGACGAGGATCGTTGATAAGTGGAATGTCGTCACTGGAGTCTGAGACGTCTCCAGCAGCATTTTGATTAGGGACCTCTACGTCTGCAACCTCTGCTGGCGTGTCGGACGATGACTCGGACTCTATCACGTATCTTGACCTGTAAGGACCACGAACACGCTGGGTAACTGGGCCTTCGTCTTCGCTGTCATCCGCATTGCCAGCTGCTGGATCAGGAGTTGGAGCATCATATGGAAGATCTGCTTTGTCATCATCAGTAATATAGCCGTTGTCTGGTGAATCTTCGGTATCGTTATGGTTGCAGCCATCATCGTCGTCGTCTTCTCCATCGTCGTCGTCTTCTCCATCGCCATCTTTACTATTGTCTTTATCGTCTTTATCGTCTTCATCACCGTCTCTACTATTTGCTTCATCGTCTTTATCACTATCTTCGCCATTGCCGCTATCCTCTTCATCACCATGGGCGTTGGCATCGTCGTCGTCGATATCCTCGGACATTAGCTCACTCTCGCTCGGGGAATGTCCTGGACTCCCATACATCCTCTCGCCCGATTCCTGTCGTCGCACTGCTTCAGCCAACTTCTCGTCTATTTCGATTTGTGCATTTGTTCTTCCATCGTCCACACTCCTGGTCCTCTTCCTTTTGTTCTCCGCATTACGTCTCCTCGTGGATGCGCCCCGAATCTCAGCGTCAGCCCGTTTTACCTCTCTGTCCTCTGCCCAAGGACCAGCCTTGATCTCGCCTCGGCTCTTGTTGGTAAACCACCGAGGGTCGATCTTTCCTCTAAACTCAGGAACTGTTAGATCGGGGACGCGGAGTTCGTAAATCTCCTCAGTCGGGCTTCCACTGATGAAGGTTGCGAGACCTGTAGGGTTATGCCGGTCGCTGTTCTGGCTCAAAAGAATCTGAGCTGGATGGCCGACACGGACAGTGAAGATCCCAGTATGTAAAATGGTTCGAGCAGCGGTGCGCTCTGCATGAGTGAATACAAGAGCAGCTTGTACACATGCGAAGAGGTCATCGTTAGAAGATGCCTCATCTTCGTTGCTGGACTCCGAATCAGTATACTCGATACTAGGACTTTCCGGTGAGGTGGATGGCTTAAGAGAACGTTGAGGTGAGCGTGATGGTTCTCCATCACCTATGATTGTGGATTCGGGGGCAGTACTGGTAGCTGCGTCATCCTCACTAGACGTGGGTGATGGCGCTCCCGAGCGTCGACCTCGATGGCCTGACTGAACATTAGTAGGGCTGGAAGGTCTAGTCTGTACTGGGGAAGAAGCTTCGACTTCGCTTGATGTCGCAAAGTCAAACCTGACGCGTTTCCTGTCAGGCCCGGGTTGTTGAGCGAGTTTACGTTTTGGTGCCATGACGACCCTTTGTAATGTTGAGTCTCTAATATTGAAAGTGTATTTGTATGGTCGGGAAGATCTTTCGCCCTTGAAGGAATTTGATGCGTATGTGGAGCGACTGCTGCAGAGAGCAAGAAACAGTGATACCAGAAGATGAAGACGACGCGGATGACCCGTGAGATATAGGTGCAGAACAAGGGAACAAGGGAACAAGGGAACAAGGGAACAAGGGAATAATAGAATAAAGAATGCTTATTAGAGAGCACAATGTATAGATTAAGAAGCCTAGTATAACAGCGCTGTAAGCCGATCGATTAGATACAGCTAGTCCTTTGTCGTGAACAAGACATAGCCTATTGCTAGGCTATAAATAGAATGCTTACATGACTCTAATATCTTCTTGTGAAGCAATATTCGCTGTTACCTATACTACCGCCATGTCCTACCTTTTGTATTCCGTGTTATTAGCTATAATAAATATTTGGCCAACTCGATTATGCAACTGCCCTTAGAGCGTTGAGTAGATCTCGATTATTCAGCCACGTAAAACTTATTAGAAAACTTCCAACGCTTAACATGTACTCCAAGGTCGGTATTTTGTTATAATAACTGAAATATTTGCCTACTATCTCGGAACGTCGGCAGGTACGACTTAAGCCAGAAACTCTTACTTATTCCGAATGTAGTGGTAGACCTAAGCCCTCTAATAAGGGAATGGAGTAGTGAAGAGACTTTTAGAGGGCGTTAAGGACTACAGGATTATATGGTCTTATCTTCCCTTGCTCGATCTGAAAGATATCCAAAAGTATCCCGAGCGTAACGGTGATCCAGACCGCTTCCAGATTGGTATGACTGCGAACGTTCTCAGGAATCCCACCCCAAACCCCCTGCAAAAATCCTATCTCAGGGTCATCAAACTCTGGCGTTATGTGAAGCTTCTTCTCGGAAAACTCGCCAAAGCGTGTGGAAAAACTCGCCAAAGCGTGTGGATGCGGCGAAAACCCATGCCGAAGGGAAGGGGGGTTGATAGTCCCCAGTCAACGATACCAGAAACCTCGCAGTCATCATGAACCATGAAATTTACCTCATTTAGGTTGAAGTGGGCGACGGAAGGTGGTCGACGTTTAAGGTGGTCCGATTTGCCGATGGCATCTCTCGCGAGAACGAAGAATCGACAGATCTGGGGGTCCTCAGAGGCTTGAAGTGGCTCCAGATTAGCCGTATGCAGGCATCCTTGTTTCCTAGAATGATAAAACAAGTCTTAGGGTATCTACTTGTGTTAATGCCTTACGTTAACCCTAGCATGTGTCGTATCTTACTATATTACGCCACAGTAACCCTAGCCAACAGAAACTAATAATTCCATCCCAAGGCAAAGGTGCAACCGGGATTGAGAAGTCAAGCCGTAGAGTAGGCGAATAGGCCTTATCCTTTTATTAGTGCGATTTAATATCGTGAGAAAGGGACCTTCGGCTTACCGGCAACCGGAATGAATAAGGCTGACTCGCCGAGAGACTACATAACGATGCACAAGAGAATGACAACAATAGCAAAGCAAAGAGGCAAGTCGGAAGGGCCTGCAGAGGTAAAGCCGATGCCTATGCTAACAAAGTAACCTAGACTAATAACACTATTAATAGTAAGCGTCACCTGCAAACGCTAGGCTTTTGTTAGCGGCCGATAAGATAGGACTATATTTATCCTATGCTATGCTTTCTGAAATCAATTTATAATTATTAAATGCATGTTAAAGTATATCCTAGGGTAACATATAATAAGTACATACTATAAATCAGATACGGCAGGTTGCTAATTTCTCATAGTACGTGTCGCAATCCTTTCCTAGCTTGCCACATTCTGACGCCTTCTTGCTCGTGCAGGTCCAGACATCAGGAATGATTGGCCTTATACATAGTCTGCTAAAGCCACCATCGCAGGTGACGGTACCGGCTACAGCACCAGACGTTTGAATACCATTCTCTACCTGAGGCCTGTACGTACCTGAACCCCTGAAAACGCATCCCTTATAGAGCGTGTTTCCATTATTAGGATCCTGAATAGTAAACCGTTGGGGATTACCTCCTCCAAGCACGGCTTCTGGGCCAACGTCAATGACCTCAGAGCCGGGCGGTACTCCTTCGCTATCGTGCACACCATGGTCAAACGCCCCCTCGCAAGGGTACAGGATTGCTCCGGCATCGACTTGCACGAGGACATTGGAAGCACCTAGTGCAGAGAGGCCCGATTTGACATGGGCGCGCCAGATCTGTAATTCAACGTTGGGATAGACGTCCTCGTATTTCTTGCCTTGCAGATACACCTGCACGGCGGCGGAAGAAGCTCCGTTCCTGGAGGGGGTATAAAGGACCTACAAAGACCATACAGTCAGCGCAATACACAAGTTTAGAAGAAGGTAACATATTAAGGTGTGTCGTGTTACCCTAGAATAGGTAATAGAATATCAGAACCTTGCACATAAGACTTACGGCGGCCTTCCCCCACGCGCCATTGTTAAAATGGGCTTCGTTCCTCTGCCTCTTGTAATTAAACACAGTAGGCTCTACTCCGGGGAACTTTGTTTTCAATAACTGTACCACAGCACTTATTCTTTCGGGATATAGATGGCGAGACTCAGATGCAAAGAGGCTCGCGTAGTCTTCAGTCGTTGGATCCCCGTCGGAACTTGTAGATGTGGAAGATGCCGCCATGACGAATGTCCGGACGTTGCCCACATACAAAGCACCTGCTGAGCCAGCACCAAGAAGATTGCTAGATCATTGAGTGTTAGTTCACTGTCTCTATGGGTGGTTGCATCACTTACTCAAGCAGATCAAGCACATCTGACTGAAAGACGGCATCCTTGCCAGACCTCAGTGTTTCCTTTTCCCAGGAGTGAGACATGTAGATTCCTATGGCGAGCATTAGCAATGCTTTTGGAGTCCAATCTCTAGACTGTCGCTCTTACCACTGTGTGATACTACGACCACACCCAGACAGCCAATTAGGCCCTGCATCATGTACCTGATATCCTGGCTCCCAACTTGGGTTTTCAACACGGCAGTCTCTCCAAATGTCCAATCTTGTAAATTGAGGTTAGTACTACTTCCTCTGACGACGTAGTAAAAGTCGTCCCGATCAGGTTTCGTTCCTTCCGGCGGTACATCGCGTCTAGATAGAGTGAGACCAGACGGTTTGAGCTTTGGACTGCCGGTTGGAGCAATGTCCCTTTTCCGCCCAGGTCCACAGGCCGTGATGCAGCTATCGCGCCCACAACCTCCGTCGACTGTAGTAGTCGTAGTCGTAGCGGTGCTCTTGGTGGTCGAAGAGCCTGTGCATGCCGTGACCGTGTAACAGGAAGCAGTAGTGCTGGTCGTGGTTTTGGTCGAACCTTCGTCTGGATAAACAGTCTTCGTGACTTTGAAGGTCGACGTACACGTTGGAAACTTGGTGCTCGTGCTGCATGTCTTGGTGTTCTTGCCGTCGTCGGGCTAAATAACGCGTCAGTACAGGTCCCGCAGAATGGGCTGTGTTACTCCAGAATGCATAATACAGAGTCCGACTTACCGCATTGCCGCCGCCTCCGACCTCACCTCCGTGCGACGTGCAGGATGGGCCCGCGCAAGTACCAGCATGGCAATTCGAGCCACTGCACGAGCGGTAGGAGCAATTAGGTCCTGTACACCCACCTCCACCTCCACCTCCACCTCCACCTCCGCCACCACCACAATCGAGTCCGATACAACCAAGGTCAATACAGTTCAGACCGGTGCAATGCCCTCTACCGCCACCTGCATTTTTGAACATCAAATTAGTATATCGGTCCAATTGCCTTCGAAACAGGACGAACTCACCGCCGCCGCCGCCACCTCCCCCTTCACAGTCACTGCCCCTGCAACCATCACTCGAGCAGCCGTCACCTTTGCAGACGCCATCGATGCAGTTCTTGCCAAGGCAGCCAATGGCAATACAATTCGGGCCCTTGCATACACCTCCTACGCAGTTACTACCAGTGCAGCCAAAACTAACGCAAAGAATGCCAATGCACTTCCCATTAATACAGTCACGGCCTGCGCAGCGCCCGTTTGTCACGGTTGGAAAGGCGGTTTCAATTGCTCCACTGCCCCCGGTTGTTGTGGCTCCAGGGTTCTTGGTCGTAGTAGTTCCACCGACGATAGTCGTCGTGCCTTCTTTCACTGAGGTAGTACCGCCAGTGACTGTCGTTATAAGGGTCGTCAAAGTCGAGGGTTTTCCGCCGATGACTGTGGTGAATGTACTGGTACGGGTAGACGTTTTTCCGTCGATGATGGTGGTGGTGCCGCCAGTAACGGAAGTCGTTCCTCCGATGACTGAGACGCAGCCAGACTGGCAACTGTCTCCACAGTGGGATGGTGATTTGCCTAGATTAAGACGCTCGTCAGCAAAAGCCGCCTTCCGTCCGAAGAATACAGGGCTGCATTAAATATTCAGAGACTATGTGTTACCCAGGATAGGCAATACAAGACCCAAGTTTTCTCGTTCAAAAAGCGACCAAGGGGCTCTTAATCGAGTACACTTACCGCACCAGCCATCTGAGCTGCAGCAACTGCCCTGGGCCCAGGATCCACACATCATATCATTGTACCCAACACCACATGTGCCGTCCGTAGTTTCACCCCCTTTGACGCAGTCTCCAGATTGACAGCCGCTTCCGCAATGGGCGGAGCTGTAACCGCACCAGCCATTGCTGCAGTTACGTATTAGTACACTCAATCCAGGAAGAAACCCAGCGAGGCAGTATATACCTAGAGCAGCAATTGCCATTTTCCCAATCTCCACAGACTGTGTTACCATTTGCTCTTCCACAAGAGCCGTCGGTGGTTTTCTTCGGTTCCAGGCTGCTAGTGACATTAGCTAGGAGTTTTGAAAACGGTGCCGTGTCAAAAGCTTTGGCACTGTATCAACTGTCCGGGAGTAGCACAGAGCACTCGAACTTCAAACGCGTTACTGATTCTATGGCGAACTCACTTTGCGGGGCCTGAGTTGAAATCGACACTCCATGCCATAGAGCCACCAAAGCACATATCATCCGCCCAGGCCTTCTTTCGCGCAATGGTATCAGCGTTATCGTAACCAATCCACTGATCATCCCAGGTGATCTCCATCATCATCTCCTTCGGTAGATACCTAGTATTGTAACAATGTAAGCAGCACTCGGTTCAGATTTCGCGCGTTGGAGATCAGGACATACCTTGGCGTCAACCCCTTTTTCTTGATCAAGTCTTTGATCTCGGTCAAACCCATGACACCTTCGGAGTGACTGCAAGCACCAGGTTTACTAGCACCACTGAAAGGGCAGCCCAACGTGTTGCAACTTGGATCAGCCAAGGTGTATCCTCTCCCGTATAGAGCGACTCCGAAATTGATCTTGGAGAGGTCCAGTTCCGCAAACCACAAGGGAATCGTATTGCTCGCGATCTCCGGAATTTCGGATTGGCCGCGAACAACCGGAGTGATGGTCTTCTGGTTTTTGTCCCAAGGCCCATGGAGATCTACAGAAAAGCAGGAATCAGCCATGGGGTGAATACATCAGTCTTGGGGAGCAATTCACCGTAGGCCATGAATCCAAAGAAATCCACCGAGCCTTCCATAGCCTTGGCGTCAAAGTGACGTAGATACCAATAGTCAGGTGCCAATGGTAGACTGATGCCGTACTTGGTCCCAAACGCAGCGCGCATCTCCTTGACGAGGAGAACAAAGTTCTGTGAGTCGCCCTCGTCTCCTCCACGCTGAGGGGCAACAGGGTATTCCCAGTCAAGATCAGCGCCTTGGAATCCGTACTTGGACATGAACTTTAGAAGCGAGTTGATGAAGACTTTGCGATTGCTTGCGGTGGAACAAAGTTTACTCCTATCGAAGGAAGGGTTAGCATGCCAGTCTAAGAATAGGTGGGGTGATTAATGGTTTGTTGTATGTACCATGTTTTATGGGTCGCGCGATTAGGGTCGCTGAAATCAAAGCCTCCAATTGCTATCCACCTGAGAGTTGTTAGCATGGCCGACACCTTTCGCGCACGAGACTCACGTCTGTAAACCTCGAGTCTTGAGGGCGGTGAACTCAGTATACAGTTTAACATCTCCAGGGTCAGCAGCAACCACAGCAAACGAGTTCGGATCGACAGATGCAAAAGCAAAGAAAAGATGTGTGTATCCCCCACTGTCGATGTCGTTGGGAAAGACATTGTTACACCATCGGTCGCGAGTGTTCGATCCCTGGTAGTATCCTGCTCATCTTTCAGCATGGTTATTTTACAGTCATAGTTCTACGGAATTCACAACTCACCAACCTTTCGGCCGTTAGTACTACCGCTGCCGAGACCGCAGGTGCGGCCCTTCTTCACTTTACAGGAGCCAAACTCCTTCTGGCACGGGAGTGTCTTGCCTTGAGGGTCACCGTTGACGCAGTATAGTTCAGTGGTCTGGGAGGTGTAAGATTCGGCCCTCACAGCGTATCATGGGACTTTCTACAAAGTCGGAAGTGAAGGATGAAGACTTTAGAGGTCGGCGCAACTCCATGATTTGTGATTGAATATGCGGCCCTGCAACATAGGATTGTAGGAAAAGAGAGGACTTACACCACACCAACCTGTCGCGGAGCAGCACAGCCCCATTCCACACTTTTCTTTACCACCCTTACTGTATTTTCCGCACATAGCCGTTGCGGTGCAGGTGGATGTGCACTGCGAAGATGAAGACCTGTTAGTGCACCATACCTGAATGATAATACATGTTTGCTTTCAAGGATCACTCACGTTTCCTTTGCCACAGAAATCCGGACCATAACCGCATGTACCCTTGTTGCTGCAACAACTGTTCCATATACCGTGATTAGCAGACGCAAAAATGTTGTTCCGCTAAGCTGTGAATTGAAAGCCTACCTGCCATCTGCGCAAGTCCCGTCCGCCAGGCATTTGGTCGCATCACGGCGGACAAGACCAGACGCAAGGGTAGACGCCCAGGTGATCATGGTGTCTTCGGCAGCCAGTGCATGGTCGATAACCTCGGGTGGGGTAAACTGAGGGTGTTGATGGGTTGGATCTTGTGTACGACCACCCCTCTCGTCACGCGCATGGACATGAAAGGCTTGGTAGCTTTCCTCTGATAGCTCGTTAAAACGATAACTGCAGGTAGTCAAAAGTCAACGTACCTAGATCAAAGCCATTGGATGTACCTACCCAAGGCAAAGCTGATGCTTGGGCTGTTCTTACGGCGATATCAGCGACGAGAAAAGCACAGGACAAAGTAACAAGCATCTGGGAGGCCATATGCAATTGCCAATGTCTCTAGATCTTAAGGTGCAGTATCCGGACATTAGACACTGTCCTCTAATCTTATACCTTGTGAAGTCAAAAGAAAAGTCCATGTTGTGTTACGGCCTGGGACTAAGGATTTGAGGTTCGTAAAGCTCGTGTGGACAGTCGTAATAAGGTGCGAGGCGCACTTTGGTCAGCGTAGGTTTGAAGCGTAGTCGCTCACAGGGTCATAAAGGACGCGTGATACACTGACTTTACCATGTTACCCTGCCAAGGATGTACAACCTCGAGACATAGTGGCTGCTTTAGGTTAAAACAGAGCGTTGGCTACTTTTGGAAGACCCGTGTTGGGCTCAAGGATCTTTCAGTCTTACTCTTAACAGGGCGTAATGGGGGAACCGGGCGTGTACATATACGGTGCCAAAACAAAGGTAGTAATTGCATTTCCGATAGATCACCAAGATGACTTGAAACATGGCTACAGATAGCGTGCTGGGCGGACTTCCCAATAGATTAGGCTCATTGGGGTGCGCATTATTGCTTATTCGGGTGTGCATTAGCAACTCCTATACACACACACACACACACACACACACATACACATACACCATACACATAAAAACATCTATCGGCCTCTTTAAAGATCTTATTCCTCGGGCCTTGATTAAGGGGGCGTGTTTGGGATATGAGTTAATTAACGCACGGCAAAGGTGTGTTCGCATCTTTGCCCTGACGGATAACAACAAGTGCAACGACTATTGTACATTACACTTGCCACCGCTATTTCCCTTCTTTTTCTTGAGATGATTGGGCTGTGCTTTCCAAGCCTCAACGTCTCCTGCGAATGTCTCATGGCCAGAAAGCTCTGCCTCCTCCAGTCCCGGAGCCGGATCCGCGCCTCGATCCAACAGCAACCAAGTCAGCTGCCTAGTATGTTCTAATCCATCTAGATTGGCAATGTAGCAGATCGGTGTTCCCCAACCATCAGGTCTTCTTTTACCCACAGGACGATCGAGTGCGTTGACATCAAGTCCGACTACGTCAATCAAATGGCGCACCATATTGATACGCTCGTCTGACCTCGTTAAATTGCTTGACTGAGTTCCTGCGTCCTTACTCTTCTCATCATCTGGGCGCGCATGAGCAGCTGCAGCTTTCACTGCAAGATGCAGCGGACGCCAGCCCAAAGGCGCTCCCTTCGAGCGCAACAACTCAAACGTTGTTATGCTTGCATTAGTTGCAGCACATTCCAACACTGTTCTGCAACAAAGTTGAGATTGGGAAAGCCTGTCTTTCTTCAGTGGCTCTTGGTCTTTGGCAAACACGCTCGCCCCGTGTTTCAGACACCAAGCAACCATGTCGCCGTCTTTGACAATATGCCACATGAAAGGCTCGGCATTCGGGTCTGAAGTCGAGGTGTTGCGCCAGTTGATGTCCCAGCCGTGTGCGAGCAGAATCTCTAATATTGCTTTCGATCGTCCGTCGCCCGCAACAACCATCGGTGGTAAGGTTCGAACATGCAAGCCTGCTTTGTCGATGAGGTATTCAAGAACATTCTCCGCATTATTTTTGATAGCGTGACGACAGCTGTATTGAAGGAGACCCTTGTGGTCATCTTCTTCGGAGCAGTTTGAGATGGCCTGCTCTATAAGCGACGTGTCGTCTTGCTCACAGGCCCAACGGGCGAGGTTCCATGTCGGACCTTCAAAGCCTTTCAAGATTGAATTTACTGGCATTAGACGGGTTGCGACGTTTCGCGACAGAAAAGGACAAAGGCGAAAGCTGCTGTGTGAGAATTGTGATTTTAGAGAAGATGGAGAATCAAGTATGATATATCGTGACGAGGAAGTGCCATGCTCAAGACTGCCGCTACAAAAGAGTAATACCTATGCTCTGGCTACAAAGGTTACTCCGTCTGGTGCACCGACAAATAATGCACGATATTCCACCATCGTGGCCTAGGTGGGCGGCTTTGTGATCTTATTGGATGACAACCGTACTTGTTTCACATTCCACAACATGCTGCATTCACTTTGGACATACATACAAAAGGTATGATCCCGTTAGGCAAGCCATTCATTTCCTTCTAATTAGCCAAAACAAATCCCACCCATCCTATTCCTCCTTTATCTGTTCGTTTTGACACGTCAATATCCCCATGGCCCTGCATCGGTGGTTTGCCATGCTGAAGCTCACTCGACAATCGCCTCCCTCCTGGTACCGTAGTCGAATCCACGAAGAGCTTCGAGAGCGACGCGCTGCGCGGACCGTGTGGCAGAAACTCAGCGAAACATCAGACGTCTTCTTCTCAATCCTCCGAGCTCAATACGACGGACATCCCGTCACAAGGCCACCACCAACCCTCTGCTTGTGGCGCAACTCGCTTGTGTACAGCTACATGGTGGCTAAATACACCTCACGCTGGAGCTTTTATCGTATGGCGTCTCGCCTTTGCCGCGGTGTTGATCATCGCCTGATCTGCGAAGTCGTGAATCCCGCCAAGGATCACAAGCTCGAGGAAGTTGCTTTGCGTCACCACATTGATCCGGCCATCTTCAAAAGGACTTGTCGCAAGCTGCGACGGATATGGCCGCTCCTTCCGTGACGGAGTGAGTCGAGAGCTGCAGCGGCAGCTTTACTGCAGCATCGCAGTGCTGACCTTTGCATATTGAGCATATACGAGCGTCCCCAGAGAGAATTTGGACTGTGGAGGCTCTGGTTCCGGTGAACGATGCATAGGATGAGGTGTGAGGCCTAAGTGTTGAGGGATATAAAGTTTGATAAGAACTCCTTTCGAAATTTCCATACTGCCATGGAATAGTCTGGATTGTGGCGGAGATCCTATAGCATTGGGTGTTAGTAAAGCCTTCCCACGTGCAATGTATGGGAAGTCTGTCATAGAGTGTGTTGATGTCATTTGGTGCCTGAGCCCTGACATTCGGATTGTCATCGTTGCCGGCGTCGTACAAGCGCAGTGCCTGTACAGAGACAGCGTCATGTACAAAGCGCTCTCCGCCCACGGACGCATAGATCTCGTTGCGCTTCGGGTCTCTGACACTAAGTTCACTGGCAGCGGGACATCGGATACTGGCAACTGGTTCTTTAACACGACCCACTTGACTTGAGTGCGTGATGCTGAAGCTTCCTTTCGCTAGGCGCTTATATTTAAAGCCGCAAGGGACAGTATTGTAAGCTTGTATAAATGCAATGAACAAACGTGGCTATAGTTATATCTTTCCTATGTAATAATAATTACATCATGAGGCTGATTCATGCCGTCAGGCGGGCTGTCGTCGTGCATCGCGGCCATGTTCGCTTTGCTGTTGGCATGATGTACCTCCTGACCGCAAATCGGCCAACACCTGTTTCGTCCCCAGATACTTGGAGGGGCTTGAATCGTCTGTCCCAGAAACCTCTCAAGTTATCCCTAGCTGGCTGGCGGCGATCTGGAACAGAATAGAGATACGATTAGTGGAACCTGGATTTTTGAGTGCCGTCTCTCCCGTCTCGCTCTGCTTCGATGATTGTGACCTTAGCAAAGAACAATCGTCTCAACCTGCCGCTCAAGCGCAGCCCAACACCGGAGATAGATCCGACCAATCGTGTGCCTGAAATACATCCCATCTGTCTCTCCCAAGATCATCACATTGACAGTAGGGGCTGAGTAATCATTCTGGCAAGTGTGCCTCTTCCACAGAGCCACGGGATATGCGATGAAAACCTCTAGATCATTTAATTCGTCACCGGGTGGGTAGATGCTTCCGAAGCACGATTGGCAGTATGTGCACCTCCCAATGGAGATGGCAATTGCTTTGAACGAGCGTTCATCATCACGATTTCTTTTTGATAGGTCGTTGAGAGTGGGCGACTCGTCGAAGAACCCGAGCGGCTCATTGTCTGGCCCGAGGATGACATTCCGGTAACAGCTCGGTTTACGCTCAGGTCCTTGGTTGGTGTTGGGGTCAGGATTGATAAAGAGCCTCACACTAGCGGTTTGGGCTTGGGTGCCGATGAGTATGCGCCCTGGCTTGGGTTTGACCGTGTCTGGAAGCTCGAAAGCTTCCCCGCCGAGGAGCAAATGCCAATACTGGGAATATGTCCCGCACAATATTTGGCAGACTTTAAGCGTCTCTTGGAATGGAGAGTTGTAAAGCCGTTGCATCAGCTTCAGATGGGAGACTTCAAGACAGCCGTACCACAAGGCCAAAGCCATGTAGTAAATTGGGGGCCGAGCGTCATGCTTGTCCGGGTTCCATTCGACCAAGTATCCCTCGCTGCCATTCCCCTTACCGCGGATTAAGACTGAGCCGCTTGTGTCAATTTCTTGAATTGTTGTGGTCTTTCCGCTGGATATTGTGAACCATTTGACCAAGGATCCGAAGAAGTAAGTTGGTTCGTGGAAATCGCCCACTACAGACGACCAAGACCAACTTGGTATGTATGTGTTCTCGTCTGAGGCCCTTGCCCCTTGGGTGTCAATTCCTGTAGACCACAGAAGCGCTGCATCGAAGTCGTGCAATGGCAGATTGTACAAGCTCGTCGAGGTCTGATCGAGTGGATCAACGGGCGGGTAGAGTGCGGACATGATGCCACCGAAGGCATCGTAGATATCCGAGGCATTGGTGAGCACACGTTGATTGTATTTTCTTGAGTGATATGTGTACGGTGTGAACGGATCGCTGTTCCAGCTGTCAATCTTGAGAACCTCTGTATATGGCTTGTGAGCAATAAGTTCGTTGCATGTGATCCGTTCTATCGAATCGTCTGGTATAAGGTCTTCTGGAATCATTCCCGATTGACACACCCAAAACGCTTGTGCCGAAGAGATGTAAAGCTTCTTTGGAGACAGTAATGCCTCTTGGTACGTCCAACCTCTCGTGGCCCAGACTGACTCTCTCACCGTATCATCGAAGGTAGGCAGGCAAGTGCGGATATGCAGATCGCCAAGGTCGTCGCAGTCAGTCGAAAACGCTCTGGCCTGAACGCCCGGAAGTGAGGTATCCATGCCATTCCCGTAGGCCGCGACAATGGTAAAAGCTGCCCGCGAGAAAATCGTCGCCATACCCTTGATCTGCGATTCACGATCTTCGATATTGTCCTGCATGATGCAAAGACGATCTACCCACAGGTATCTTTTCCCCAGATTGAGACACATCTGCATTGCATCCTCGATGGTGGCCGGCATTTGTAGAGGATGCAGGCTACCATGCTCCATGTAGTGCGGCATGCTAGAGGTAGTTAAGATATGCCTTGCGAGATTCGGAGCCCTTCCCCATGTATAGCTCAAAGCCACGTATTGAAAGTGAAGATCCGGGGGTCTGACAATGCACCGGTGCAGTACGTCAACAACTCGAAAGCCTCCAGGAAGGGGGTTGAGTGGCGCCCTTCTGGCATCTTCGATACACGTTTTGTGCGTCTCTCCACAGCTTTGTATCCAACGCTCGACTCGTCTCCAATCTATTTTGCGTGGGAGAGGGGTGTGAGCAGGCAGAGGTGGATAATCGTCGTTTTCCGACTGGTCGCGAGCCTTATCGATCATGAAGAAGGCGTTCGTATATAGACTATATCCAACGGTGGCTGCGCCTAGCATGATGATCCTTTCAGATGTTCCAAGATCCAGTATAGGTATTGAAATTGCGTATTCGACATCCTTCGGCGGCTTCAAAACCTCCCGAAACGCTTGCGCAGCCACACCAACTAGGCGATGAAGTTTACAATCTTTTACCCCCAGGGTATCTTCCAAACGTCCGAAAGGGAAGCGCATGTCGAATGGGCGATAGTGGTAAGCAGCGGGTAGCGGACATCCTACCAAATGCTGTAATCGAATGTGACGACACAGCCCGCATAGCAATTCTTGAATTCCCGATGGTAAGCAATTTGTGCAAGGTTCGTGTAAAAGCTTAAAGACTGTCTGATTATCAAGATCCACCTGGTCGCCCCAAGTCCGTGTTCCTTGAATAGATGCGCACTGGGAACAAGGTAAGGAATCGTCTATAGCAAAGGAATCGTCCATAGCAAAGGATTGTTGTTAACAATGTATTGTTAGATGTTAGTATAGAAGTAAAGCGCCACGTAAATTAATAAAGCGTGCCTATGTTCTAAGCGCCAGGGGTATTATATGTACATTAGGAAAGGTTGCGCAAGTTTCATGCCTGTAGCCTGCCTGTGTCCTGCCCGTGTCCTGCCCAGGGCGGCTAGGGCAGCTAGGGTGTCCTACATCAGGAATTTTTTCGAAGGTGCCAATGCTACTATTAGCGCCCCGGGTACCATTGTCTCCTGCGTGCCACCCGTTGTCGCCCTTAGGCTACGTTGTCGCGTTAGACACCTGGGTCCCAGGCACGCGCCTTGGTAAAAAGGCAGGACTTATAATTATCCAAATTCTTACTAAAATAGAAGAACTTTAGGCACTGTTCGGTTCGCCAGGCCAGGGCGTAAAATCCTAGGGCTAGGGCAAAATTAGCAGGTTTCCCTAGGCCAAGGAGCCTGCGGAGTTAAAATAGCCTTCTGTTTAGTTAGCTAGGCAGAAATTAATAGGGGTTTAATTTCTCCCTAGCGCTACTAATCTTAGCTGCATAAAATATATCTACCTGCCTATTATAGTAGTAATTTACATATCTTAGGGCGCCTAGAGCGTTAAAAAGAAGGGAGGGTTAAAACTTCTGCCCTAGTATTATTAGCCTGCGTAGTAATTAATTTTTATATATTATATCTATCTTAGCGTATAAAAACCTATAGAGGTAGAAGTAAACTAGAAAAGGATATTTATATAATTAAGTTATAAAAGAGTATTAATTAGTAACTATCTAATACTATATAATAAATAAGATTATATACTGCTCTATTAGAGTAGAAGAACGTCTATCTAAAGATCTATAGGATTATAAACTATTAGGTAAGCTTTAGATAGTTACCTAACTTTAGTAAGCTATTAAGCTTACCTAGAGTAACGCATATATTAGGTAAGTACTATACGTAATAAAACCTCTATATAATAAATCTATTATAATATTACCCTATTATATATATAATAGCTAATCTTAATACTACCTAATATACTATAATTACTATAATTATTATAATACTTAGCGCCTTTACTATAATTATTAAGTACTATATTAATACGTATATAGAACTAATAGGTATACGCATAATCTCTAAAGATAGCTAGCTTAAAGCTAAATAGTTAGCTAGTTATATAAGAAATAATATCTAATTATTTAAAGAGATACGTCTATAACGCTATATATAAGATGCCTTACTTAAGAAGCTAGTATTATAAAAGTAGTTATATAGAAGTAGAAATTATAAGGCTAGTAAGAAGCTCTTATATTTCTTATATTTATATACTAATAAGTTATTATATTAAAACCTTAGTAAGCGTTATAGTTAATTAAAGAATACTATTAGTAAGTTAATTACTATAGATATAATTTAGACTATTAACTTATTACTATATAGGTATTTTATAGAGGTAGAATTAAGCTAGGATAAGACGTTTATATAATTAAGTAAAAAGAGTATTTAATTAGTAACTATCTAATACTATATAATAAATAAGATTATATACTACTCTTTTAAGTAGAAGAATATCTATCTGCTAATCCTTATAATTACAGCTAAGTTAATATAATAAGCTTATAAGATTAGGTAAGTACTATACGTAATATACCCTCTAGGGAAGTTAAAATAAAGTATTAATTTCCCTATATTAAGGCGTTAACTAAGCTTTTAATATCTCTTAGTAATATTAGTTATATACTCTATCTAATCTTTATTCTATACGCGTATAAATAGTAATAAAGGGAAAATTAATTATTTTTCTTACTTTATATACCTTCTCTTTTATACTACCTTATTATAACGATATTCTACCTGTTACGTACCCTAGCTAGATAAGGCCTAGG
>MU005777.1:6475-116313 GCA_010093715.1 Pleomassaria siparia CBS 279.74 | reverse complement strand
TTAGGGGCTTTTAGATTAGCGCTAGAAAGGCACTGCACGGGTTAACTATTATCTACTAGAGACTAGATAGTTAGGGAGTTACTTAGACAGCTAGCTAACCTAGAAGACAAGGGAGCATCTAAAGACTAAATTAACCTTATATAATAAAGGCTTAATTAGACTATTTAGGCCTTTAACCCTTAAGAGCCCCCTAGGCCTAAGCTAAGTTAGGACTCTTTCCCTTCTATAGCTAAAAGAGCTAAGAAGAAATAGAAAGATACTCTCCTTAAGATAAGAGATCCTTTCTAACTAAAGGGTAATAGACCTATAGCTATAGAGGTTAAATAATAGGTTAAAGACCTTTATATAACCCTATAGGTAAATAAGTATAATCTTAATATAACCTATTAAGTAATATAAGTAGTCCTACTCCTCCTAGGTAATAGTCTACGCAACCTAATTAATAGTACTATATAATTAGAGGAGATTATAAGCCTTACCTAATTAGTTATACGTATTACTAGTAAAACTTAGGACGCAGATTATATTAAGTATAATAACGCTATAGTATTTTATAACTATATCTAGCGTATATTAGATATATAGATAGTATTTAACACATTTATAATAACTTAGGCTAACTATATTAACCTAAGACCTTACTACAACCTAGATAGTACCTAGTAGTACTAGGATATAATATATTTTATATAGAGTAAGCTCCTAGTTATAATCTAGCGTTAAATAAAGATCTTAGGATATCTATAAAACTATCTAGAAGACTACCTAACGTTTATAAAGTATATCTAGAATACTAAGAAAGCTACTAGAGTATCCTATATAGGATTAACCTAGGCTACGTCTAATACTAATCTAGGCTAAAAGAAGTATATAAACTTAGGGAACTAACCTAATAATTATACGCCTAAGAAACCCTTTAGTTAGGGTTAGAGTATAAGCCCTTAAGGCTATAACCCTAACTATACTCTTATAAGACCTTCCTAAGGGGGTTATAGAGGTAATCTAGCGCTAGACCTAGTACTATAAGGTTAGGAGGCTAGGAACTCTTGCCCTTACTAGCAAAATTACCTACCTCCTCCTAATTAGCTAAAAAAAGACAAGACCTAGTTACTTAGCTATCCTACCTAGCACTAGGGCTAGAGTTTAATAGGATAAAACTCTGCATTATAGTTATAGTTACCCTAATACTTAGAAATAGTACAGAAATTATAGTAAAGGTACTATATAATAGTAGCGCAGAACTAAACCTAATTAGGTACAGATTAGCTAAGGAACTAAAGCTTAATACTATCCTACACTATTAGAAACTAGAAGTAAGCTTTTTAGATAAATACTTACTATAACTATACTTAGCTTATAAGCTAATAACTTACGTAAAAGATAAAAATAAGGTCTCTAAGGACACCCCTACCTAACTCTTCTAGGCTACTAAGTTTAAAGGTTATAACCTTATCCTAGAGTATCCCTAGCTTTATTAGGCTAATCCCTAGATATAAGTCTTAACTAAAAAATTTAAGTAGTAGGAACTAGAAGGAAAAGAAGAATATATTAGCCTCTATAACCTAGAGAACTTTCTTATAGGCTGTATAAGGGATAACTAAGTATACGTACTCTATTCTTAAGCCTATTAGATATAAGCTACTAATTAGATAGATATCTAATAGAAAAGGATACTCTAAGAGCTCTAACAGCTACCCTCTACTACTATAGGTAGAGGGATACTACCCTCTACTACTATAAGAGGAGCTAGGGGTAATAAGTATCTAGACTAGGCCCCTCCTAGGCTATAATAGCTTAAGGACTACCTTAAGGGGTTACTCTACTAACTTAAAAACTATATAAAGGATACCTTAGACTTATAGTAGCTACTATATATAGTACTAAGGAGAATAGTAGCACATATCTACTATTAGCTACCTAAAAGAGCTATACTCCTACTAGGCATAGCCTAGGCCTTACCTAAGTACTCTCTAATAGAGGACTTAGAATTAGAAATAGAGGGTAATAAAGATCTTAAAGAAATCCCTAAATAGGTTCTCTTTATAAAATAATGCTTTAGTAGTTAACGCGCTAGGATACTAGTATAAAGCTTAGAGTATAATTACGCTATTAACCTAGAACCTAGCAAAACACCTCTAAACCTGCCTATCTATAATCTCTCCTATAAGGAGCTAGAGATCCTACAGAACTACCTTAAATTAGCCTAGGATAAGAGGTAGATCTATCCTAGTAAATTACTAGTAGGGGCTCCTATTCTATTTATACTAAAGGCAGATAGGACTCTTAGGTTATGCATAGATTATTAGGGGCTTAATAAGATTATAATTAAAAACTATTATTTAATTCTACTTATTAGTAAGATGCTAGATAGATTCTTAGGTGCTAAGGTGTTTTTAAAGCTTAATTTACAAGACGCCTATTACTAATTAAGGATTAAGAAGGGTAATAAGTAGAAGACTGCCTTTAAAATATAATACAGCTATTTTAAGTACTTAGTAATGCCCTTTAGGCTTGCTAATACCCCTACTACCTTTTAATTCTATATCTATTAGGCCTTTAGAGGCCTATTAGATTACACTTGCGTAGTGTACTTAGACGACATCCTTATCTACTTAGAAAACAAGGCTAATTACAAGAGGCATGTGCTTAAAGTCCTAGAAAGACTAGATAAGTAGGGCCTGTACGTAAAGGCCTCTAAATATAGTTTTAAAATAAAGAAAGTAGAGTTTCTTAGCTTTATAGTTACTTCTAAGGGAGTTATAATAGATCCTGTATAAGTATAAACTATCTAGGAATAGCTAGAACCTAAGGAATACTATAATATCTAAGTCTTCTTAGGCTTTGCTAACTTCTATTATTAATTTATCTATAAATACTCTAAGTTAGTAAGGCCTCTAAACAACTATATAACAGCTGCAGCCGTTCTACCTATAATTAATAGCTAACCTATACCTAAAAAGAAGATAAAGAAGGGTCCTACTACCTAGCATAAGCCCTAGAGCTAGCTAGAGAACGTATAATTAGCGTTTCTAAGCCTAAGGGCTAAATTCTTAGAAGCCCTAGTGCTCTAATACTTTAATCTATCTAAACCTATTATAGTATATACAGACGCTTTAGACTTTATAATAGCTGTAATCCTATTATAACCCTAGTTAACAGAGGTTATTATAGAGTAATACTAGAAGCTAGTAGCGTATTAGAGTTAGAAATTTAGGGGACTAGAGGTATAGTAGGATACGCATAATAAAGAGCTCTACGCTATCTATAAAAGCTTCTAATACTAGCAGTAGTATCTTAAGTACGCCCTAGCTACTACCTAGGTACTTACTAATTATAATAACCTAAGGTAGTTTATAACTACTAAGGAACTCTTATTAAAATAGGCGCGTTAGGCTAAGAAGCTTATATAATTTAATTTTAAAATTAAATACTGCCCTAGTAATTTAAACCCTATAGATAGGCCTTTATAAAGGCCTAACTACGCAAAAGGGTTTAAAACAGGGGAAGTAAAGGCTATCTATAGTACTATGCTCCCTACCCTTTAAAATAAACTCTAAGTCTAGGTAGTTTAAATAACTAGAGCTACTATATCTACTTGTAATTAGGTTATAAACAGTTCCCTTCCTAGGGGTAATCTAGGGATACCTTAATCCTCTTAGGTTAAGGAACTAAATATTACTAGTTTAGATATCTATAGTATAGCGCTAACTACTAGTAATAAGTTATAATTAATTAGCACCTTATCCCCTACTAATCTAGGGACTAATAATTAACTTAGAGGATAGACTAGAGATATAGAGCTTACTAATGCCTTTATAAAGCACGCCTAAGTATCCTAATTAATAGTACTATTAAGGCTTATAAATAGAGCTACGTAAGCTAAAAACACCTTTACTCTAGAAGTTCTAGAACGCCTTAAAGACTATATCTAACTTATATAGGAGATAGATATAGCCTATCCTATTTATATGCGCTAGATAGAGATATTAAATGCAGGTAAGGTAATAGAGGATTATTAGGCCTTTAACTTAAATAAGATCCTCTGTAGAAATAGCAAAGTATAGGTACTAGAGGAGAAGAACCTCTGCTTTATAATTATAAAAGCAAATTATAATAACCCCCTTAAAGGTTACTACAGCATAGAGAAAACGCGCGAGTTACTCTAATATAAATACTATTTACCTAGCATTACAAAGCTAGTTAAGAAGTATATCTATAAGTACCTAACCTATTAGTTATTTAAGATTTAGAGATATAAGCTATAGGGTATACTAGAATCTATTAAGCCTGCGCGTAAGCCTTAGAAACACTATACTATAGATTTTATAACAGACCTCCTAGAGTTAAAAGATTCTATAGGTAATATATATAATACTATCTTTATCTTTATAGACAGGTTTACAAAGTATGCTTAGTACCTTCTTATACACAAAATAATTACTTCCTAGGCACTAGCTAACTTAATTAAGACTAGGTGTTTCCTTAAAGTAGATAAGCTAGAGATAATTATTACTAATAGGGGAACTGTTTTTACAAGCTAGTTCTAGTCTAATCTATGCTTCTATTTAAAGATTAATTACTGCTTTAGTATAGCGTTTTAGCTGCAGATAGATAGTTAAATAGAGAGGTAAAATTAGGAAATAGAGTCCTATTTACAGATGTATATAAGTTACTAGTAAGATAATTAGTATAAGCTACTACTATACGCAGAGTATGCCTATAACTCTAAGAAATACTTATCTACTAGTATAATACCTATCCTATTAGAATACAGGATCTAACTATTAGAGTAGGATAAGGTATTAGTAGATAACTACTAGCTAAGGCTAAGAGAGGATATATAGAATCTAAAAGGAGACTTAAAAGAGCTCTAATAACAGGCTTAAGCCTACTTAAAATAGTAGAGGGAGCACTAGGAAACTGTAAGGGAGTGTCTCCTTAAGGCTTAACGCTATTAGAAGAAGTAGTACGACTAGAAGAGGGGTAATAGTAAGCTAGGCACAACCCCTTAATATTATAGGGAGGGCTAGAAGGTAATCCTATAAGCTACTAATATTAGGATAAAGAGACTATTAAAGAAATTTAATATAAGATATCTAAGGCTGTTTAAAATTATCTAGAAGGTAGGTAAGCTAGCGTATAAACTTGTACTTCCCCTATTTATAGCTTAAGTATACCTAGTGTTTTACGTGTCTATAATTAAGCCCTAGCAGGCACTAGATTACAGCCTAGACTTCTACCTAAGACTAGTTTAACACCCTAAGATAGTTAGGGATAAATAGGAAGTAGAGGCTATCTTAGGCTATAAAAACGTAAAAGGAGAGACCTATTTCCTTGTTAAATAGATAGGATAGGCACAGGAGGACGCCTCCTAGGAGCCTAAGGGTAATCTTAATAACTTTAAAGATATTATTATAGAATACTAGGCTATAGGTCTTAAATCCTAGGGGAGAAGGCAGATATAAAAGCGCTAGGGGCAATAGTTACTAGATTAGGCCTAGGAGTTACCTAGAAAACGTATAAAAAGAATATTAGCACCTATAAATCTATAAGTAGATAATTAGGGAGCTAGAAAGAGAGGAAGAAGGTAGTTAGTTATTTAAATAAATCTATACCTAAGTTGCATAAGTATACTTATAACACCCTAGAAAATAAAAAAAAGGTAAAGATTATATATAATATTTACTAGTCTATATACCTAAAACGCCTAAAAAACTATCTATAGAACTAGAAACCTAGTAGCTTTATACTAACTAGGCCTTAAAGACATTCTCCTTACTTAAAGGGCTAGTAGAGGAGGTTTGTATATCCTCTATTACGCTAAAGCCCCTTATAAGAGTATAGGAGGCATAAGTAGGAGTGTCTTTAATAGTAAGCTATAGCTTCTTACGCTAATAAATAGGGGATAAAGGAGAAGCTAGATTAGAGATATCTAACCTATACTAGTAGTAACGCTTCTCTGCATTATAGAGATTACCTACCTTAGTAAAGGGCAACTCTATCTTAGGTAATACTACTTAGTTAGTAGGCAGATAGAGCCCTACGCTACCTAACTCTATCTATAAATATTAGCTAGATTATACTTAGGAAGTATATAAATACGTACCTTAAACTACTCCTAGTTATAATTAGCTAACTTTAGTTACTCTATATACTACTAATTAGTTATTAAGCTAGAGGCTTTTGCCTAACAGCTTACGTACGCTATATAAGAGTCCTTTAATAATTTTAACCTAGTAGCATACTTAGTAACTAAGTCCTACGCCTACTACTATGCCTTTAAGGCGCAAATTACCTCTAGATTATCCTTAGGTTAGCCTTAGAGGAGATTAACAGCGTAGTCTTTATAAAGGGCGCGCTTAATAAAGAAAGTAAAAACGTTAAAAGCTTAGCGCTATAGTAGGGAGGGCTATTAGTTTATTAATTAAAAGTTCTATATATAGAGCTAATATACTTATAGGTAAATAGTTACTAGCAGCCTACTTTACATACCTATTATAAGGACTTATAGGGCAGGCTTAATAGTATATAAAGGCAGCAGCAGCCTGCAAATCCTCTATAAGAGGAGGAACTAAGCTCTTCCCTAACTTCTAAGGAATTAGTTAGCAGCTAAATTATACCTAAAAAGGCATAGGACCTACCTTCTTATAGAAGGGATTAATACAGAGCTAGCACTACTCTCTTATAATAGGCAGCTAAGGGGTAAGGTATAGAGGAAGCCTTAATACTACTAAGGGGATAGGCGCGTTAGATATATTGCACAAATACAACATAGTTAATAAGTAAGAATAGAGGAGTTAAAGAAGTTAAGAAAAGGCCTCTTTATATACTTACTAGGCAGTAATTATAGCGCGCAGGGGCTACTAACCTCCTTATAATAAAGGACTTATAAGTTTAAATAAAGGACTTATAAGTTTAATTAAAGAAATAACGCATAAGGCCTATCCTGCTATTTAGATCTATTTATAAAAGGGATCTACTATAACTAATACCCCTTATAAAGAAAGATACTAATATTACGCGTTAGTAATAAAAACCTTATTCTATACTATATATAAGGATAAAGGAAGAGAAAGTTATAAGTAGGGGCGTAAACGTACTAGGAGACCTTAGGATTATAGTTAGGTTAACCTTATTAGACTCTAAGTACTTAATATCTAGTAACTATAGTTAAAAAAGTAATATAAATAACCCTCTATAAAGCCTAAGAGCTTATAAAGAGAGCTTAGTATTACTATAAACTCTCCTACTATATATATATAGCAGGAAAGTTATTAGGGTATATAAACGCCTTAGGTAGGCCCTAGGAAACCCCCTAATAAAACGCAGAGCCTTTCTAATAGATATAAGACCTAAAAACTATAGTTTTAGAATATTTATAGTAAAGTTATTACCCTAAATTAGTAGTGCGCTGATATTCGCGTAATATTAGGGGGATAGATTAATAGAGTTATTAGATATCTTAGAGATACGCTAAATAGTAACTAATAATAAGGAATTTAGGATTAGGATAATCCCTAATAAAGGGGGGGGTAATGTAATAATATTCTACCTATTACGTGCCCTAGCTAGATAAGGCCTAGGCAGGCCTCTAGGAGGACTTAGGCTATAGGGGTTACATAAGCCTTAGTATATAATTATCTCGTCTCCCTTAAGTTCCTACTTAAGGATTTGTCTTAATATAATCGTATACCTATACTTTTAGGCTTTCTATCTTAAAACCCCTTATACTTATACTCTTATACCTACGTATACGCTTATCTCTATATATATAACTATATCTATAGTATTTTATATATAAGTATCTTAAGCTTCTAAGCCTTATCTAGATCTTTATACTAACTTATAGAAATAGAAAGCCTTTAAAGCTACTTTTACCTATATAACTAAGTACTACGCTTATAAGCGCACTAAGAAATCTACTACTAATAACTCTTCTACCTCTACCTTAAGCTCTTTACGCGTATTAGCGCCTTTATTTATTCCTTCCTTTAGGGCTTCTAAGCCCTTACTAAACGCTAATCCTAAGCCCTTATCTAGTCTAGAGATAGATTAGTTTATCTAATTATAAGTTAAGTCTGCTACTATAAGCGCTAAGGCTATTATAGCTAAAGAGAAAGCTTTCTTTAAGTCTTTTAGTAATACTAATAATACTCTATCTCCTTTCTTTACTTTTAAGGCCTTAGTCCTATCTCCTTTACGCTTTCTAGCAGAGCTATAAGCGCTTACTAATAATATTCTAAACGTCTCTTTAATTACTCTAGCTACTCTAGTAATAGTATATGCTACCTAAGCTAAAGTTATAGTACTATATAATTAGTTAGCAGTCCTTAATACTAAAGTAGCTAAGCGTATAGCTTATCTACCTATTACTTATTAGGTTTCTTCTTCTATATAATCTAATAGCTCTGCGCTTATAATAATAACTACTAGTACCTTAGCTAATAGTAGTATCCCCTTAGTAAGTAAGGTATAGTTAGTTAAATCTAGTAGTAAGCTCTTTATAACTATTAGCTCTCTTAATTTAGCCTTATATATAATAGGTAGTAGTAGTATCTTTATAAGAGAGCTACTAATACCTATAGTTAATAATAAGGATCTCTTCTTTATATGCGCCTAATTAATTAACTAGTATTACGTATAGTGCTTATCTAATCTGCGCGTTACTTTAGGTAAGCTTAATAGCTTACTAAGGTTAGGTAACTATCTAAAGCTTACCTAATAGTTTATAATCCTATAGATCTTTAGATAGACGTTCTTCTACTCTAATAGAGTAGTATATAATCTTATTTATTATATAGTATTAGATAGTTACTAATTAATACTCTTTTATAACTTAATTATATAAACGTACTTTTCTAGCTTAATTCTACTTTAATAGTTATAAGCCTAGCGCTTTAAGAATACAGATTATTTCTCCCTATGCAACTTAAAGAGCTAGAAAAGTTTATTTAGCTACTCTAAATCTCTTTTTAACTACTAAAAGTTTTTCTTAACAAAAACTTTATACTAACCCCTCCCTCCTAATAACGCTTCTAACTACCTCTACTATAATCCTTTAAATCTCTTAACTATAACTAAAGTACTCCTAGTTAGCAGGACGCAGCTCTATAATTACTTAAGCTAGCTATACTAGTTTATAGAGCTCTAATTCTATATAATATAAAAGGGAATTTAGAATTAGATTAATCCTAAAGAAAAAGATGCTAAATCTTTTATAGGAATAATTCCTAATTATCTAGAGCTTCTAGCTAGTAATATAAAAGTAGAAGAGAAAGATAGATATACTAGGGCGCTTTAGGAGTACTAAGCTCTATTAAGCAAGCATATAAATAATATAGCACTCTACTAATAACTATTAAACTAGATTAATATAATAGTAGACTATAAGATCCTGCGTCTAGTAATAATAGAAATAGTTAAGTAGAATAAGATAACTCTTTAAGCGCTTACCTAATATCTCTAGGTAGAGCTTACTCCTATAGATATAAGCTCTAAGAATGTTATTTAAATATAGTATTATATATACCTTAATCTTATAAAACGCAGTATAGTAGATCTAATAACCTAGTATTATAAGTAGAGTAACCTCTACTAGAAAGTAAAAAATTATAAACTTAAAAACGTTAAAGAATAGCTTATAGTTAAAGATTTTCTAAATGCGTTAGTAGTAAAGATTACACTAGAATAGGCGTAAAGGCAGCTCTAGTAGATTATTTATAACTTAGTATTTAGAGAAATAAGCTCCCTACTAATAATTATTTAGTTTAGTAAAGTTTTTTTACTACTTCTTTAGGATTAAGAAGTCTAAACGCTAGCTAGAAACCTAGGGATCTTTATAAGCTTTAGAGGGAGCTTAGTAAAATAGCTAAATACTTAGCTATAAAAAGTAAAAAAGAAGCTAAGCTTAGTAAAACTAAATAAGTGCCTTTACTAGACTACCTAGATCTATCTATAGCCTGCTAATAACTATAGAATACTTAAGTTAGCTATAATTAAAGGCCTATTTTAATTAGATAATTACTAAAAGAAGGTAATTCTTACTAGGCTTACTAAGCTAAAGTACGCCGCGCTCTAGACTGCGCTTAGTAAGAAGGGCTAAAGCGCTTTAGCTAATAAAAATTAGAAAGGATTAGAATTCCCTAGTAGTATTACTGTAGCTCTTATTAACCTAATACTCTTAATAGAAGATACTATAAGATTAGGGGTATACTCTACTATAGATTTTAATACTTACCTACTCTCTAAGAGTACTATACTAGATAATAGAGCTATAATTTATCTTATTAACAGTATAGACATGCTTATCCCTAAATTATTTAAAAAGACTTAAAGTATAAAGTATATTAAGGCTAGTACGTAAGCCTTCCTAATTATAGAAACAGGTACTTACGTTATTAAAGAAGTGTTTTATAAATCTAAGGGACCTAGGTTAGAAGATCTTACGCTTATAGACGTTGCTGTAGTAGAAGGATTCTATGTTAATATTATTTTAGAAGCTTATCTTTAGCAGAAGGGTATATAGTACTTAGGTTTAGATAATATAATATGCGTAGGGAGCTTAGGATTAAGCGTTATACTTATTACTCTATTACGTAAACATAACCTTACCTTTATTAAATATAAGCTTCTTACCTTTTATCTACTATTTATAAGTATAATCCCCTTATATAATAAATAATAATTATAGATAACTTACCTACGTAAGGACTTAGAAGATCTATAGTATATAAGAGTAGGCTACCTTAGTCTATAAGCTTTATAAGTACTAGTTAAAAGAGCTAGGAATATTTAGATTAAAGAAACCCTAAGGAATTAATATAAATATTACGCTATAACCTATATAAAGTAAGTAATCTCTTAAAGACTAAAGGAGAGATTACCTAAACTATATTAAAGAGTTGCGTAGGATCTTTTTAATATACCTACAGGGATAATAAGGGAATAGTAGATCTTCCTACTTAAAGAAGAATATAGTAAAAAGATCTATATAAGGAATCTCTAAATAAAATTACTTTTAGAAATTATGTAAAATATAGAAAGATTCTAGAGCTTTATGTTAGTAAGATATAAGCTTAGAATTATTAAAGTTAGATAAGATAATAATACTATAATGCTCCCTTTGTTAAATAGGCTATCTCTATACGTAGCTAGTAGATAGGATCTTGTAATATATTATAGTAAAAGCAAAATAGTATAAAGATTTAAGTATATTTAGATTTATGTATAATCTATATATAGAGGTAAGGTAAGGGGTAACTTCTAGTGCTAAGGCTAACTTAGTACTAGGCAGTTACGTAATTAGGTTACGTAATTAGATTACGTAATTAGGTTACGTAATTAAGTTACATAATTATGCCTATATAGAGTATAAACACTAGCAACTTTTTCTTTTTCTATAAAGTCCCCTTTACCTATATACCTCTTTTACTAATACGTATAATCCCTATACGCCTATCTAATTAAACATTAACTTATAGAAGTAATAATAGAAGTAATCCCTAATAGGATAGTTATATACTAGTATACTAGATTATATAGAAGTTATAAGGGTCTAAAAACTTCTAGATCTATAGTATCTATTATCCTAAGTTAGATTCCTAGGTAAATAAGAGTATCTGCAGCTTAGCAATTGCACTATTAGCTAGACTTATAGGGCAAGAAGTAATTATTATAGGAGTAAGTAAAAGAGAAAGGCAGAAACCTCCTCTATATAGTAGTAAATATTATTATACAGGGGTTATTTTCTATTTTATTACTACTCTTTTCCTCCCTTAGTTACTAGGTTGCTAGAATTACTGCCTGCAGGTAATAGAGATCTATTATAGGTAAATTAGAGTTATCTAATAGGCCTACTACCTATATAAGGAGATATTTTCTCTCCTCTTTCTCCTTCTTTCCTCTACTAATAATACTTTACCTCTATAACTCCTCTAGGTTTATGCCCCTTTAATAGCGTATATATATGTCTGTGCAGAGTTTACTATATAGAGTTCTTTCCTATATAGACTAACTTTTAATAGAACTTCTTAATAAACTTAACTTTTAACTTTCTATATAACTTCTACTTTAACTTCTTCTTTCTATATAATCTCTATATCTTTATATAATTATTACTATAGCTCTCTAATAATCTAATATTCCTAGAAATTAGGTTACTATCTTTAGTAGCCTTTAAGTTATTAATATCCCTAGTAGTTGCATCTAGGTAACTATCCTAATAGGATAGCCTGCTAATTACGCGTTTATATAGGGGCTCTTAATTAATATAAGTCTTTTATATAGAAATAGGTTAAGCTTATATAGAGTTAACTTATTATAGGATAAAGAGCGTATAGTAGCTAATATGCTCTTTTAAGATATTATTATAGATTTACCTAGTAATACTAACCTCTACCTTCTTATAGCTTATATTATATAATATAAGGGGTACCTTTATATAGTACTTATATAATCCTAAGGTACCTTATACGTAACTACCTATAGCTAGCGTTATAGTAGAAATATAGAAGCTAGACTCTTTAATAGTTATAGGGTAATTACTACCTACTAGAGTAGTGCCTGTAGAAGCTATGTCTAGCAGTCTAGGGGTCTGTCCTACTAATACTACTATTAAGTGTATATAGAGTGCCTCTTAGCCTTATATAGAGTAAGAGATAGTTTCCTTTAGATAGTAGTATAAAGACCTAAGACAGAGGTAAAGTCTTAGGTATTAGGTCTAGTAGATTAAAGATCTTTTCTGTCTATATTACTTAAAAATAACTATAATGCGTAATTAAAATAGTAAAAATTAATAAAAATTAATAAAAATATTAACCTTAACTAAAAAATAGAAAAATAAGTATAATATATATAGGTTATAGTAATAGGATTATATAAAAGGATTACCCTTATAATAGGCAAAGCTATAGTAGCCCTTAGACTCTGCCCTTAGAAGCATAACTTAGATTTATATATTAGATAGATTATAGACCCTTAGAAGCCTAGGACGGAGATATAATTATCTAGACTTAGGTAGAAGCTTACTTAGCATATATATATATATTCCGTAGCTTAGAGCGTTACTCCGCTCTTTATTAAATCTTAAGTATTCTTTTTAGACTACAAGCTCCTTAAGCTTAGCCCCTTACATAGATTTAATTAACTAACACCCTATACTAATAACAAAGGTTATGTAATAGGCAAGGCTATAGTAGCCCTTAGACTCTGCCCTTAAAAGCATAACTTAGATTTATATATTAGATAGATTACAGACCCTTAGGAGCTTAGGACGGAGATATAATTATCTAGACTTAGGTAGAAGCTTACTTAGTATATATATATATATTCTGTAGCTTAGAGCGTTACTCTGCTCTTTATTAAATCTTAAGTATTCTTTTTAGACTACAAGCTCCTTAAGCTCAGCCCCTTATATAGATTTAATTAACTAACACCCTGTACTAATAATAAAGGTTGCTTAGTATAATTCCTACTAATAATAGCGTAGAACGTAAATAATTAGGAGCTCCTTAGTAAGGCCTTATAACTAAGAAGAGAAGGAACCTTATAGGAGGATATTAGTTTATAACTAAGGGCGTACCTTACTTAGAGAGAAATTCTAGCTAATAAAGTAATAATTAAACTTACCTTACTTAACAAAATCCTTTAACTTAATAAGGAATAGAGAACCCTTAATAGAGAAGGACCTGCTAACATTAACACTAAAGCTAGGATAGAGAGAATTAAAGAACTAGTTACAGCTATATTAGCAGCTCTTAGGACTCTTACTTAGTCCCTGCTAACTCCCTTAGCAACACCTCTGACAGCGGCCCTGCTCTTATTTGTAGACCTAATAACTAGAGTAGTATTTAGGAGGCTTAAGATACTAGACCTAGCATCCTTTAGTAGGGATTAATTAGATTACCTTAGATAGAAAATCTAGATAAAGAACAAGCTCTACATTAGGAGAAGTTTCGCGACCTCCGTGCCTAAGGTCTGCCTACAGCGTGCCTACACCGTGCCTAAGGTGGTAGAGGTATTAGAGGTGCTAGGGGCTGATATAATTCTGACACAGGTTAGACCTATCTCTGCCTTTACTACTAAGGGCGCCCTAGGTAGTAAAGGCAGAGATAGGTCATGCCTCTGTCGTGCCCACGGCGCCAAAGGCTGCCCAGAGGTGCCTAGAGGGTGCCTATGGCGCCATGGGCAGACCTCCCGTGCCTTTAGTAGCAAAGGCACAAAATGCCACAACTTCAAACTTAAATAACTCCTTTTCTAATAGGCGGAAATAGCTAAGAATTTCAGACGCGTGTAGAAATAATATAAAGAATAGGAATATAAAAAAATATTTTTACTATTTATAGAAGTACTCAAAATAGAAGCGTTTTGTTTTAAAACATGTTTATAAACATGTTTATAAACGAAACATTTCTATATATAGTATACTAAAAATAGTAACTTTATAAAAGTTATTTATTTTAAAAATAAAGACTATTTTTTTTCTATTTTTAGTACTATTTATAGCACACTAGAACGTTACAGCCTATTTAATTATTAGAGATTTTCTTTTAAATAAACAAAGATTACGTCTAAAATAAGCTAAAAGCTTAAGAAAAATAAGGCTTTTATAATTAGATATTAATATTTCTAGTCTTTAGTATTTTATAGTAATTTTATATGCCAAGCCCTTTATTCGCTAGAGCTCTAGCACGCTGAAATAACAACGTTTATTAAATATTATTATTTTAAAGTAGCAAAACCTGCTTTTTTTACTTAGGAGACTTACGCGTTATACCGCGTAAATTACGCTAGGCGTGTAGAGCTATTAAGTCTACCTTAGAGATATACTCTATGTCCGAACTTGCTACTATATTATATAGTATTAATTAACCTTAATTAAATCTTACGCTAAACCTATTTAGTAAAATTCCCCCTACTATACAACTCGTTAGAGTCTTTTAGATTCTGAAAGCCCTAAATCTCCTCGTTCTAAATCTGTAATAATATCTAGATAATTAATAGCCAACAAAAAGTTATTTAAGGTGGCATTTGGTGCCCTAGAGGTGCCCGTGCCGCCATTGGCGCTAATGGCGCTAATAGCAGGCTGATTTTAAAACCACCTGGGAACCTAGGTACCTAACGTGATAACGTAGCCTAAGGGTAATAATGCGCGATAATAGGTGTTATTAGCGCTAATAGCGGCACGGGCACCTTCGAAAAAATTCCTAATATAGAGCAACGCTAAGCTAATTAGGTACCTAGCAGACTATATATTTAGCTAATTAAAGGGAACTGTAGCACAGATTATAATCTCCTAGGTTAACTATAATAAAAACAGTACTATAGAAGAATTTTAGGAATTTCTAGACAGATAATTTACTAACTTATTAGCTAAGGAAAAGGCCCGTAATAAACTTATGCAGCTCTGCTAGCAGAGTAAGGTTTCCCTAGCATAATTTAACTTAGAGTTTATGCAGCTAGCGTTTAAAGCTAAAGAAGAAGAAAACTACGCATTACTAAAGAGCTGTTACCTCTTAGTAATATAACTAGATCTTACTAATAGGATAGTTACTATAGAATTACTAGACAGCTGCATAATTTAGGAAATGCAGGCCTAAGTTCTTAGAATTAAAGAAAACATGTATTAGAATAAGGTAAATTATAAGGGCTTAGTCTAACCTGTAAAGGAAGGATATGCCTAGAATATAGATTAGGAACCTATAAAAGCTTATAGCTCTTAACCTAAGAAAGCTAGGAAGTAATAAGCAGAGTAGGTATTAAAAGAAGAACGCGCAAAGCGTAGAAAGAATAGCAACTGCCTCTATTATAGTAAGAAAGGATACTTCTAGTCTAAATATAAGTTAACTCTAGCTAAGAGGCCTACTAGAGCAAGATCTAGACAAAGTAATAATGCTAAGAATAAGGCTAAAGGTTTAGCTAAGGAGTTTTCTAATAATTATTTAGAAAACTAGTTTCTCCTAGTAATAGTCGCCGTTAGGAGAGGAATAGGAAGGCCTAGACAGAATTAACTTAGAAGGAGTTTAAGAGGTTTTAATAGAGTTAGCTAGATAGTAGCCTAATTACAGTACACTTACTTATTAATAGAGAAAGTTTTACTTTAACACTAATTAATACTAGTTGCTTGTGCTATAGCTCTATCTCTAATTAATTTATCTAGGATAATAATATACAGCGCACTAAATTAAAGAGAAAGAAGTTAATTATAGGCTTTAGAGGAGAGGTCTTAAAACTCTTAGAAATAGCTAAGGTAGAAGTAGATATTAACGGCTACTTAGAGATTATATTCCTATATATCTGTTAGGATAAGGAATATAATATAATTCTAGAAAAACTATAAATAGAGAGGAATAAGGTTACGCTAGTGCTAGCTAAGAAATTAATATTCTTACACCGCGCTAACCTTAGGATCTAAAGTTAGGAGGGTTATTAGCTAAAGGAAAGTATAAGACAGGTAAGAGCCTTAGCATTTATAGCCCTTTCTTAAAGAATCTGCAAAACTACTAGATCTATAAGGGTTTTTACTGCGTTAATAGCTAATATCTAAAGGGCCCTTACCCTAAAGAAGAAGTTAACTCTAGAAGAACTTAAGGCTTTGCTCCTAGATTTGCTAAAGGACCTATTCTAATACTTCTCCTAGGAAGAGTCTAATAAGCTCTTGCCCTATAGAGGCCTAGTAGTAAATATAAAGATTAACCTAACCTAAGAAGATAAAAAGGACGCTAAGATACTATAGGGACTATTATACAGCATGTCTAAGGAAGAACTTTTAGTCCTTAGATAACAGCTTACTACGTACCTAGATAAAGGCTTTATCTAAGTAAGCTGTTTAAGCGCAGCTGCTCTAGTACTATTTATTTATAAACCTAGGGGCGGACTTTGTTTCTGCGTAGACTACTAGGCTCTTAATGCGATTATAAAGCAAGACTAGTACCTACTTCTATTACTAAAGGAAACCCTAAATTAGATTAGAAAAGTAAAGTAGTTTACTAAAGTAGACGTAATTTAGGCGTTCTACAGGATTTACATCTTAGAAGGTAATAAGTAGAAGATAGTATTCTATATAAGGTTTAGGCTGTATATAACGATATTCTACCTATTACGTACCCTAGCTAGATAAGGCCTAGAGAGGCCTCTAGGAGGACCTAGGCTATAGGGGTTACATAAGCCTTAGTATATAATTATCTTATCTCCTTTAAGTTCCTACTTAAGGATTTGTCTTAATATAATTATACACCTATACTTTTAGGCTTCTTATCTTAAAACCCCTTATATTTAAATCCTTCTTATTAAGATAGTTAGCTTATTTAAAGTATTAATATAATTACCTAACTAATCTTATTACTTTTAAAATAACACTACTATTATGCCTTCTAAGCGCAGTACTAAGGGTAAGGAGCGTACGCGTTCTAGTAATAACCTAGCTATAACTAGCAGCTATAAGGGCGCGTAAGCAGTAGAGCATAAAATAGAATAAGATACCTAGTACGCTAGAGATATTATAGAAATAGATAAGGATAAAGGCTATAGCCTATCCTTACTATCCTTAGTATTACCTACGCCTAGCAAGGAGCTAGATAATAGGCAGCTCGCAGGCAGGCAGGCAGTTAACCCTAGAAATATTAGAGGTTAACAGCCCTCTTCTACGCTAACGTTAGTTACTACTACATACGGCTTAGCTTACTAAGTTTAGCTAAGCATTAAGTATCTAAACAGGTAAGGCCCTTAAGGTAACTAAGCCTTAAGAGGTAATAGGGACCTACCTTAACTCTAAGCAGGTTAAAGCTCCCTATTAGGGGTTAACTAAGTCCCCTTAGGGGCTTTTAGATTAGCGCTAGAAAGGCACTGCACGGGTTAACTATTATCTACTAGAGACTAGATAGTTAGGGAGTTACTTAGACAGCTAGCTAACCTAGAAGATAAGGGAGCATCTAAAGACTAAATTAACCTCGTATAATAAAGGCTTAATTAGACTATTTAGGCCTTTAACCCTTAAGAGCCCCTTAGGCCTAACCTAAGTTAGGACCCTTTCCCTTCTATAGCTAAAAGGGCTAAGAAGAAATAGAAAGATACTCTCCTTAAGATAAGAGATCCTCCCTAACTAAAGGGCAACAGACCTATAGCTGTAGAGGTTAAATAATAGGTTAAAGACCTTTATATAACCCTACGGGTAAATAAGTATAATCTTAATATAACCTATTAAGTAATATAGGTAGTCTTACTCCTCCTAGGTAATAGTCTACGTAACCTAATTAATAGTACTATATAATTAGAAGAGATTATAAGCCTTACCTAATTAGTTATACGCATTACTAGTAAAACTTAGGACGTAGATTATATTAAGTATAATAACGCTATAGTATTTTATAACTATATCTAGCGTATATTAGATATATAGATAGTATTTAACGCATTTATAATAACTTAGGCTAACTATATTAACCTAAGACCTTACTACAACCTAGATAGCACCTAGTAGCACTAGGACATAATATATTTTGTATAGAGTAAGCTCCTAGTTATAATCTAGCGTTAAATAAAGATCTTAGGATGCCTATAGGACTATCTAGAAGACTACCTAACGTTTATAAAGCACATCTAGAACGCTAAGGAAGCTACTATAGTATCCTATATAGAATTAACCTAGGCTACGTCTAATACTAATCTAGGCTAAGGGAAGCGCGTAAACCTAGGGAACTAACCTAATAATTATACGCCTAAGAAACCCTTTAGTTAGGGTTAGAGTATAAGCCCTTAAGGCTATAACCCTAACTATACCTCTATAGGACTTTCCTAAGGGGGTTATAGAGGTAATCTAGCGCTAGACCTAGCACTATAAGGTTAGGAGGCTAGGAACTCTTACCCTTACTAGCAAAATTACCTACCTTATCCTAATTAGCTAAAGAAAGACAAGCCCTAGTTGCTTAGCTATCCTACCTAGCACTAGGGCTAGAGTCTAATAGGATAAAACTCTGCATTATAGTTATAGTTACCCTAATACTTAGGAATAGTGCAGAAATTATAGTAAAGGCACTATATAATAGTAGCGCAGAACTAAACCTAATTAGGTACAGATTAGCTAAGGAACTAAAGCTTAACGCCGTCCTATACTATTAGAAACTAGAAGCAAGCTTCTTAGATAAATACTTACTATAACTACACTTAGCTTATAAGCTAATAACTTACGTAAAAGATAAAAATAGAGTCTTTAAAGACACCTCTACCTAACTCTTTTAGGCTACTAAGTTTAAAGGTTATAACCTTATCCTAGGGTATCCCTAGCTCTATTAGGCTAATCTCTAGATATAATTCTTAACTAGAGAATTTAAGTAGTAGGAACTAGAAGGAAGGGAAGAACGTATTAGCCTTTATAACCTAGAGGACTTCCTTATAGGCTGCGCGAAGGATAACTAAGTATACGTACTCTATCCTTAAGCCTATTAGATATAAGCTACTAATTAGACAGATATCTAATAGAAAAGGATACTCTAAGAGCTCTAATAGCTACCCTCTACTACTATAGGTAGAGGGACACTACCCTCTACTACTATAAGAGGAGCTAGGGGTGATGAGTATTTAGACTAGGCCCCTCCTAGGCTATAATAGCTTAAGGACTACCTTAAGAAGTTACTCTACTAACTTAAAAACTATATAAAGGATACCCTAGACCTATAGTAGCTACTATATGCAGCACTAAAGAGAATAGTAGCGTATATCTACTATTAGCTACCTAAAAGAGCTATACTTCTACTAGGCATAACCTAGGCCTTACTTAAGTACTCTCTAATAGAGGACTTAGAATTAGAAATAGAGGGTAATAAAGATCTTAAAGGGATCTCTAAATAGGTTCTCCCTATAAAATAATGCTTTAGCAGTTAACGCGCTAGGGCACTAGCATAAAACTTAGAGTATAATTACGCTATTAACCTAGAACCTAGTAAAACACCTCTAAACCTGCCTATCTATAATCTCTCCTATAAGGAGCTAGAGATCCTATAGAACTACCTTAAATTAGCCTAGGATAAGGAGTAGATCTGTCTTAGTAAATTACTAGTAGGGGCTCCTATCCTATTTATACTAAAGGTAGATAGGACCCTTAGGTTATGTGTGGATTATTAGGGGCTTAATAAGATTATAATTAAAAACTGTTATCTAATTCTGCTTATTAGTAAGATGCTAGATAGATTCTTAGGTGCTAAGGTGTTCTTAAAGCTTAATTTATGAGACGCCTATTACTAATTAAGGATTAAGAAGGGTAATAAGTAGAAGACTGCCTTTAAAACATAATACAGCTATTTTAAGTACTTAGTAATGCCCTTTAGGCTTGCTAATGCCCCTGCTACCTTTTAATCCTATATCTATTAGGCCCTTAGAGGCCTATTAGATTGCACTTGCGTAGTGTACTTAGATGATATCCTTATCTACTTAGAAAATAAGGCTAATTACAAGAGGCATGTGCTTAAAGTCCTAGAAAGACTAGATAAGTAGGGCCTATACGCAAAGGCCTCTAAATACAGTTTTAAAATAAAAGAAGTAGAGTTTCTTAGCTTTATAGTTACTTCTAAGGGAGTTGTAATAGATCCTGTACGCGTATAAACTATCTAGGAATAGCTAAAACCTAAGGGATACTATAATATCTAAGTCTTCTTAGGCTTTACTAACTTCTATTATTAATTTATCTACAGATACTCTAAGTTAGTAAGGCCTCTAAACAACTATATAACAGCTGCAGCTATTCCGCCTATAATTAGTAGCTAACCCGCACCTAAAAAGAAGATAAAGAAGGGTCCTACTACCTAGTATAAGCCCTAGAGCTAGCTAGAGAACGTATAATTAGCGTTTCTAAGCCTAAGGGCTAAATTCTTAGAAGCCCTAGTACTCTAATACTTTAATCTATCTAAACCTATTATAGTATATATAGACGCTTTAGACTTTATAATAGCTGCAATCCTATTATAACCCTAGTTAACAGAGGTTATTATAGAGTAATACTAGAAACTAGTAGCATATTAGAGTTAGAAATTTAGGGGACTAGAAGTATAGTAAGATACGTATAATAAAGAGCTCTGCGCTATCTATAAAAGCTTCTAATACTAGCAGTAGTATCTTAAGTACGCCCTAGCTATAACCTAGGTGCTTACTAATTATAACAACCTAAGGTAGTTTATAACTACTAAGGAACTCTTATTAAAACAGGCGCGTTAGGCTAAAAAGCTTACATAATTTAATTTTAAGATTAAATACTACCCTAGTAATTTAAACCCTGCAGATAGGCCTTTATAAAGGCCTAACTACGCAAAAGGGTTTAAAATAGGGGAAGCAAAGGCTATCTATAGTACTATACTCTCTACCCTTTAAAATAAACTCTAAGTCTAGGTAGTTTAAATAACTAGAGCTACTACATCTGCTCGTAATTAGGTTATAGATAGTTCCCTTTCTAGGGGTAATCTAGGGATACCCTAATCCTCTTAGGTTAAGGAACTAAATATTACTAGTTTAGATATCTATAGTATAGCGCTAACTACTAGTAATAAGTTATAATTAATTAGCACCCTATCCCCTACTAATCTAGGGACTAATAATTAACTTAGAGGATAGACTAGAGATATAGAGCTTACTAATGCCTTTATAAAGTACGCCTAAGTATCCTAATTAATAGTACTGTTAAGGCTTGCGAATAGAGCTACGCAAGCTAAAAACGCCTTTACTCTAGAAGTTCTAGAACGCCTTAAAGACTATATCTAACTTATATAGGAGACAGATATAGCCTATCCTATCTATATGCGCTAGATAGAGATATTAAACGCAGGTAAGGTAACAGAGGATTATTAGGCCTTTAACTTAAAGAAGATCCTCTGTAGAAATAGCAAAGTATAGGTGCTAGAGGAGAAGAACCTCTGCTTTATAATTATAAAAGCAAATTATAATAATCCCCTTAGAGGTTACTATAGCATAGAGAAAACGCGTAAGTTACTCTAACGCAAATACTATTTACCTAGCATTATAAAGCTAGTTAAGAAGTATATCTATAAGTACCTAACCTATTAGTTATTTAAGGTTTAGAGATATAAGCTGTAGGGTACACTAGAATCTATTAAGCCTGCGCGTAAGCCCTAGAAACACTATATAATAGATTTTGTAATAGACCTTCTAGAGTTAAAAGATTCTGCAGGTAATATATACAACGCTATTCTTATTCTTATAGACAGGTTTATAAAGTATGCTTAGTACCTTCCTATGCGTAAAATAATTACTTCCTAGGCACTAGCTAACTTAATTAAGACTAGGTGTTTCCTTAAAGTAGATAAGCTAGAGATAATTATTACTAATAGGGGAACTGTTTTTACAAGCTAGTTCTAGTCTAATCTATGCTTCTATTTAAAGATTAATTACTACTTTAGTATAGCATTTTACCTGCAGATAGATAGTTAAATAGAGAGGTAAAACTAGGAAATAGAGTCCTATTTACAGATGTATATAAGTTACTAATAAGATAATTAGTGCAAGCTACTACTATACGTAGAGTACGCCTATAACTCTAAGAAATACTTATCTACTAGTATAGCACCTATCTTATTAGGATACAGAATCTAACTATTAGGGTAGGATAGAGTATTAGTAGATAACTACTAGCTAAGGCTAAGAGAGGACATGTAGAATCTAAAAGGAGACTTAAAAGAGCTCTAATAACAGGCTTAAGCCTACTTAAAATAGTAAAGAGAGTACTAGAAAACTATAAAGGAGTGCCTCCTTAAGGCTTAACGCTATTAGAAGAAGTAGTGTAACTAGAAGAGGGGTAATAGCAAGCTAGGCACAACCCCCTAATATTATAGGGAGAGCTAGGAGGTAATCCTGCAAGCTACTAATATTAGGATAAAGAGACTATTAAAGAAATTTAATATAAGATATCTAGGGCTATTTAAAATTATCTAAAAGGTAGGTAAGCTAGCGTATAAACTTGTACTTCCCCTATCTATAGCTTAAGTATACCTAGTGTTTTACGTATCTATAATTAAGCCCTAGCAGGCACTAGATTACAGCCTAGACTTCTACCTAGGACTAGTTTAACACCCTAAGATAGTTAGGGATAAATAGGAGGTAGAGGCTATCTTAGGCTATAAGAACGTAAAAGGAGAGACCTATTTCCTTGTTAAATAGATAGGATAGGCACAGGAGGACGCCTCCTAGGAGCCTAAGGGTAATCTTAATAACTCTAGAGATATTATTGCTAAATACTAGGCTATAGGTCCTAAATCCTAGGGGAGAAGGCAGATATAGAAGCGCTAGGGGCGATAGTTACTAGATTAGGCCTAGGAGTTGCCTAGAAAACGTATAAAGAGGACATTAGCACCTATAAATCTATAAGTAGATAATTAGGAAGCTAGAAGGAGGGGAAGGAGGTAGTTAGTTATTTAAATAAATCTATACCTAAGTCGCATAAGTATACTTATAACACCCTAGAAAATAAAAAAAAGTAAAGATTATACATAATATTTACTAGTCTATACACCTAGAACGCCTAAAAAACTATTTATAGGACTAGAAACCTAGTAGCTTTATACTAACTAGGCCTTAAAGACGTTCTTTTTACTTAAAGGGCTAGTAGGGGAGGTTTGTACATCCTCTATTGCGCTAGAGCCTCCTATAAGAGTACAGAAGGCATAAGTAGGAGTGTCTTTAATAGTAAGCTGTAGCTTCTTACACTAATAAATAGAGGATAAAGGGGAAGCTAGATTAGGGATATCTAACCTATACTAGTAGTAACGCTTCTCTGTATTACAGAGATTACCTACCTTAGTAAAGGGTAACTCTATCTTAGGCAATACTACTTAGTTAGTAGGCAGACAGAGCCCTACGCTACCTAACCCTATCTATAAATATTAGCTAGATTATACTTAGAAAGCATATAAATACGTACCTTAAACTACTCCTAGTTATAATTAGCTAACTTTAGTTACTCTGCATACTACTAATTAGTTATTAAGCTAGAGGCTTTTGCCTAACAGCTTACGTACGCTGTATAAGAGTCCTTTAATAATTTTAACCTAGTAGCATACTTAGTAACTAAGTCCTACGCCTACTGCTATACTTTTAAGGCGCAAATTACCTCTAGATTATCCTTAGGTTAGCCTTAGAGAAGATTAACGGCGTAGTCTTTATAAAGGGCGCGCTTAATAAAGAAAGTAAGGACGTTAAAAGCTTAGCGCTATAGCAGGGAGGGCTATAAGTCTATTAATTAAAAGTTCTATATATAGAACTAATATACTTATAGGTAAATAGTTACTAGCAGCCTACTTTACACACCTATTATAAGGACTTATAGGGTAGGCTTAATAGTATATAGAGGCAGCAGCAGCCTGTAAATCCTCTATAAAAGGAGGAACTAAGCTCTTTCCTAACTTCTAAGGAACTAGTTAGCAGCTAAATTACACCTAGGAAGGTATAGGACCTACCTTCTTGCAGAAGGGATTAATGCAAAGCTAGCACTACTCTCTTATAATAGGCAGCTAAGGGGTAAGGTATAGCAGGAGCCTTAATACTACTAAGGGGATAGGCGCGTTAGATATATTACGCAAATACAACATAGTTAATAAGTAAGGCTAGAGGAGTTAAAGGAGTTAAGAAAAGGTCTCTTTATATACTTACTAGGTAGTAATTATAGCGCGCAGGGGCTACTAACCTCCTTATAATAAAGGACTTACAAGTTTAATTAAAGGACTTATAAGTTTAATTAAAGAAAAATAACGCATAAAGGCTATCCCGCTAATTAGATCTATCTATAAGAGGGATTTACTACAACTAATACCTTTTATAAAGGAAGATACTAATATTACGCGTTAGTAATAAAAACCTTATCCTATACTATATATAAGGATAAAGGAAGAGAAAGTTATAAGTAGGGGCGTAAACGCACTAGGAGACCTTAGGATTATAGTTAGGTTAACCTTATTAGACCCTAAGCACTTAATATCTAGCAACTATAGTTAAAAAACTAATATAAATAACCCTCTATAAAGCCTAAGAGCTTATAAGGAGAACTTAGCATTACTATAAACCTTCCCTACTGCATGCATATAGTAGGAAAGTTATTAGAATACGTAAACGCCTTAGATAGGTCCTAGGAGACCCCCTAATAAGTTACAGAGCCTTTCTAAGGGACGTAAGACCTAGAAACTATAGTTTTAAAATATTTATAGTAAAGTTATTACTCTAAATTAGCAGTGCGCTGTTATTTGCGTAATATTAGGGGGATAGATTAATAGAGTTATTAGATATCTTAGAGATACGCTAAATAACAACTAATAATAAGGAATTTAGAATTAGGATAATCCCTAATAAAGGGGGGGGCAATATAATAATATTCTACCTGTTACGTACCCTAGCTAGATAAGGCCTAGGGAGGCCTCTAGGAGGACCTAGGCTACAGGGGTTACATAAGCCTTAGTATATAATTATCTTATCTCCCTTAAGTTCCTACTTAAGGATTTATCTTAATATAATTATACACCTACACTTTTAGGCTTCCTATCTTAAAACCCCTTATACTATATAAATAGCTAGTAACTCTATTTAGATTAGCTAATGCACCTAGTACCTTCTAGAGATATATTAACTAGATGCTTAGGGAATACCTAGATAATTAGTGCTTAGCCTATGTAGATAATGTTCTAATCTACTTATCTAGTTTAAAGGCTAACTATAAAAAGAAAGTTAGGACTGTAATAAAGAAGCTTAGAGCAGCTAGTCTCTAAATAGATATTAAGAAATATAAGTTTAGCGTTAAATAAGTAAAGTACCTAGGGTTTATTAGTAAAGTAGAAAAAGGAATTATAATAGATAAAGAGAAGCTTAGGGCAATCTATAAGTAGTAAGCTCTAACCTTAGTAAAAGCAGTTTATAGCTTCTTAGGATTTATAAACTTCTACTAAATATTTATCTAGAACTTCTTAGGGTTAGCTGCCCCGCTTACTAAACTAACGGGTAAGGAAGTTAAGTTTACCTAGGGAAAGGAGTAATAAGAAGTATTCTAGAACCTAAAGGATATCTTCTACTTAGAGCTAGTATTAGTATACTTTAACCCTAAGTTAGAAACTATCTTAAAAGTAGACGCATTAGGATAGGTAACTAGGGGTACTCTCTCTTAGAGGGATAAAGATAAGAAACTTTAGACTATAGCGTATTTCTTAGCTAAAAATAACCCTGCTAAGGTAAACTACTTTATCTATAATAAGGAACTTCTAGTAGTAATTAAGTATGTAGAAGAATAGTATAGTAAGCTTAAAGCTATTAAGTACGTATTAGTAATTATAGATTATAAGAACCTCCTCTACTTTATAACCTTACAGAAGCTTAGCAAGCAGTATATCTAATAGTCTAACATCCTAAGTAGTATTAACCTAACCTTTAAATATTAACCTAGTGTAGAGAACAGCAGAGCTAACGCTCTCTCTTAAAGAGAATAAGACCTTCTAAAAGACTTAGAAGATAAAAGAGTAAAATTAAGGCACTTCTAGCTACTAACACTAGTAGGTCTAGATAGGGATAGTTAGGGGACGAGGGACCTAAGGGCATCCTTAGCCCTAGTAATTAGAATACTTAGTACTAGAGGGTTCTTAGAGAATAAGGGACTACTAGTCTAACTAGCTAAAGAACTTACCTTAGAGGAAATATAGTTAGGTGTAGAAGAAATAGATAAAGTCTATTAATAAGCTGTAAGAGCTGTTAGGAGCAGGGCTTATAAGTTCCTACCTAAGCTAAAACTTAGCACCTCTCTTACAGAATGCAAGCTAGATTACTAAGAAAGACTATTATTTAGGGACTAAAGATAGGTCCCTAACCTCTTAGAGCTATAGATAAAACTAATAGATAAAGCGTACAGCTCTCTTAGTATAGAGTACCTAGGTAGAAAAGGGACGTATAAAATCCTTACTAGGGACTTCTTCTAGCTAGCTATGTTAAATACTATAAGGACGTATATCTAGAACTATAACGTTTACAGAAGAATAAAGCTATAAAGAGAACTAAAGTAAAGACTACTAAAACTACTACCCCTCTCTAAAAGGATATAAAAGGAGATATCTATAGACTTTATTATTAGCCTTTCTTTAAGTAAAGGGAACTGTAACCTTATAGTTATTATAGACTAGCTAAGTAAAGGCGTTATACTAATCCCTTTACTAGACCTTAGGATTAAGATAGTAATAAAAGCCTTTCTAGAGAGAGTAGTAGCCTACTACTAGATTCTAGACGTAATAGTATTAGACTAAGGATTATAGTTTATTAGTAACTTCTAGTTAGAACTGTGCTAACTGCTTTAAATCTAATAATAACTTTTAACAGCATTCTATTAGTAAATAGACGGGTTAACAGAGAGAATAAACTTAGTAATTAAAGCATACCTAAGAGCGTTTATAAACTAGAGCTAATTAGACTAGGTACTAAATTACCTAATAGCTTAGATTGCAATATGCAGACAGAATATAACGTCTACTAGAGTAAGCCCTTTCTTTCTATAATATAGTTATAATATTAAACTAATAAACTTAGATAAGAAAGAGTAGGCCTAGGACTGCTACTAGAGTGCGTTTAACCTAGAGGCAGCGGCTAGAGCTATAGTAGAGAGGTTTAAGGCTACCTTTAAGATAGTGCAGTTAAACATAGCAGTCGCTTAGCAAGAATAAAAGTAATAAGTAAACTAGCACTAATAAGAAGCTCTAGTACTTAAGGAGGGAGATAAGGTATAGCTCTAATATAGAGAATAGCTGTTAAATAGTTATCTAAGTAAGAAGCTAGATTAGAAGAATAGGAAGTTTACTATAAAGAAACTAATTAGGAGTTATAATATTAAGCTAGATATTCTACCTAGTATTTACATAGTATTCTATATTAATTAAATTAGGCTAGCCCTAAACAACTACCTCCTAGGGCAAACCTTAGACGACTAGCAGCCTAAGGCTATAGTAATTAACAGTAAAGAAGAATAGAGAGTAGATAAGATCTAAGCTAAGAGGCGCAGGAAGATTAGCCGCGGAAGCAGGCTTAAATACTAGGTAAAGTAGGCAGGGTATGCAAACCCTACCTAGGAACCTAAGGTAAACATTACTAACTTAGAAGTATTAATAAATTAGCTTAACTTCTTAGTACTACACTGCTTAGAAATAGGTACCTTACTAGATAGGTTCTAGTAGGAGCCTTTAGAGAAGTAGTTGCGTAATAGGCGATATCCCTACTATAAAATAGAGATAGGTAGGGTTAGAGAAGAGAGAGATAACGCTAGCTACATAAAGATAAGAAGACTAGGTATTAAAAAAAGAAAGGGAAGAGTAATACAGTTAGATAGTTAGGTTTATATAGTAGAACCCGTAGGACTTAGAGAAAATTACGAACACGAAAATTAAAGCAGATCTGCACAATACTATACTTTATAGGCTGCGTATTATTAAATAAATACTATAAACCTGCGTAAAATATACAGATAAACCGTGTCTATTATTATATCTATATGCGTAATCTCTATTTACTTAATATACCTTTCTATTATTATATAAAGGTAGTGCAGCAGTAGAGCTAAGGCGCTATACCTAAAAGAATTTTTTCTAATAGTACCCTTAGAGTGCCTGCGCAGGTTATAGTGCTATTACAGCGCCCTGCTAGCTATACTATTTACTACGCGCGAAAACCTACTCTCCTACTATTAGATTTATATAGGGTAATAGTATTAATTATTATATTAACCTATATAACCTTTATTCCCCTATTATACTAGCGCGTTACTGTATAAAGCTAGTAGAGTAATAATGCCTAGGCGCTATACCTAAAGGGAATCTTTTCTAATTATAAGAGGCTAAGCTTAAGGAGCTTATAGTCTAAAAAGAATACTTAAGATTTAATAAAGAGCAGAGTAACGCTCTAAGCTACAGAATATATATATACATACTAAGTAAGCTTCTACCTAAGTCTAGATAATTATATCTCTATTCTAAGCTCCTAAGGGTCTATAATCTATCTAATATGTAAATCTAAGTTATACTTCTAAGAGCAGAGTCTAAGGGCTACTATAGCCTTGCCTATTATATTACCCTTCCCCCTTACCTAGCTTCTAAGTCTCTAAGACCCCTAGTATAGGGTCCTTTAGGCGAACTCTCCTTTAGAGAAGTTTAATAAAGTCCGTTCCTCTAAGCCTTAATGCAACATCCTTCTTAGATACTTTATCTATAGCCTTATTCTTATATATATAGAATTATCTTACTTAGAGTAGGTTTCTAGTTATTTTAAACCTTTTATGCAACTTCTAAACTTACTAATAGCCGTAAATTATTATACGGCCTTAGTAATCTATCTCTATGTTAAATAGTAGTTAGGAGTCTCTAAGAATAGTCCTCTTAGCTCTCTGCCTTAGAACTGTATTTCTTTAACTAAGAGAGTCTTTTCTAGGTGTTTCTGTCTGTCTAAGTTATTACCCTAGCGCGGCTCTTCTTAATAACCTTATATAACTATCCTAACTTTTCTTAGCTTCTAATTTAACACTAGCAATTCTATTCTTACTTAATAAGGCTTAAACCTCTAACTTCTAACTTATAAATAATTACCTTAGGTAACGTAACTAAATAATATGCAGTATACAGAGTTAATTCCTTTATTATAAGCCTCTCTTACTTATCCTTAGCTAGAGTTACGTAATTTTGCTAGCGCTAATAGTTTATTTATATCTTGCACTTCTTACACTTTTTTTCTTCTTCCTCCTTAACCTTAACTTTCTCCTACTTCTGCTGCTTAGTTATTAACCTTTTTGCCTTCTCTTCTGCCTCTTGCTTACTTAACTCGTTTGTCTACTAACTATCTACCTTCTTACTGTTCCTTATTCCTAATAAAAGGCGAAATAACTATTAGGCTTAGAACCTAAGGTATAGTTTTTTTTTACTTATGTTATAGAGGATCTCGCGATAAGTAGAATAATGCAATCTGCTTAGTAATTAAAGCGTTATAGTAGGAGATATTATTATTAAAAGATAGGTGTGTTAGTAGGTGCTCGTGCACCTTGCTAAATACGGGAAGGCGTTCTAGGCTGGCGCGCTAGGCCTGATTAAGATTCAGGTTAGTGCATATAGCACGTGCCTGTAGCAAAATATATAAAGGCTAACTAGAATAGGATACTATTTTATATTCTCTTTAACGTAGGTTATAGAGAATCTAATAAGGAGTTAGATAGTATAATCTGCGCATCTATTAAAGCGTTATAGTAGGAGATATTATTATTAAAAGATAGGTGTGCTAGTAGGTGCTTGTGCACCTTACTAAATACGGGAAGGCAGTCTAGGCTAGCGTGCTAGGCCTGATTAAGATTTAAGTTAGTGCGTATTTAGCACGTGCCTATAGCAAAATATATAAAGGCTAACTAGGATAGGACACTATTTTATATTCTCTTTAACGTAGGTTATAGAGAATCTAATAAGTAGTTAGATAGTGTAATCTGCATATCTATTAAAGCGTTATAGCAGGAGGTATTATTATTAAAAGATAGGTGTGCTAGTAGGTGCTTGTGCACCTTACTAAACACAGGAAGGCGGACTAGGCTAGCGCGCTAGGCCTAATTAAGATTTAAGTTACTTGCCTAACAGGGGGTTAAGGTAGAATACCTTAGCCCTTCCTAGAAACATTGCTTAAACGCGATTTTGTATAAGATCTTATGTTTGCAGTTTAATAAATTAATAACTATGTAAATTAAGATGCTATTATACAAAGTGCAAGATTAATAATTTCTTAGAGATATCTTAATTAATTTTTTTAAGCCTCTCTTTACGTTGCGTAGTTGCCTGTAATAGCTTAAGAGTTTGATTTATAAGCGCGCGCAGCCTGTTTAGCAACCTTCTAAGCACCCTAATTAACTATAAGGTAAATTAAGGTGCTGTTATTTAAAGTCCGCTATTAATAGGTTCTTAGAGATATCTTAATTACCTTTTTAAGCCTCCCTAGGCGTTGCGCGGCTGCTGCCCGCAGCGTTGTTTACAGTAGGGTTGCTTATAATAGCCTAAGAGTTTAATTTATATACGCGCGCAGCCTATTAAGTAACCTTCTAAGCATCCTGCTTAACCTACGCATTTACTGCTAATTAGGGCAGGCATATACATTTTATTACAGTAATTAATATATTAACGTAGAAAAACTTGCGTAATAAAGGTAATTATAGGTAATTATTAGGGTTAAATTAGGGAGAGCTAAGGTAGAACACCCTAGCGCGTTAGGCGAGTACTTACTTAACACGCTAAGGTGTTCTACCTTAGCTCTCCCTGCTTTAATACTAATAATTACCTATAATTACCTTTATTACGCGATTTTTCTACATAACACAATTACTACGTAATTTAGAGCCTATAATAATCTTAAAAGGCAGTAAAATATATAAAGGTAGACTAGGATAGCGCACTATTTTATATTCTCTTAGACGTAGGTTATAGAGAATCTAATAAGGAGTTAGACAGTATAATCTGCGCATCTATTAAAGCGTTATAGTAGGAGATATTATTATTAAAGGATAGGCGTGTTAGTAGGTCCTTATGCGCCTTATTAAACACAGGAAGGCAGACTAGGATAGTGCGCTAAGCCTAATTAGAGTTAGGGTGCAGGTAGGTTATATACTTAGGTGTAGGCTTACATAACCCCCTACGTCCTGTAACCTCTCTAAGGCTTATTAACCTATGCAGCCTAGCCTCTATCTAGCTAAGGTATATAAGATCTATAAGGCAGTAGGAAGTGCCTCTATACTCTAAGTAGATATAGTGTCCCTATTATATATAGTCTTAGGGGCTGTCTATAAGTTATAAGGTCTAGCATATAATTTAGAATGCGCCTATAACTTAAGGTCTATATATAATATATAAGTTGCGTAATATACTATATATCCTTTTTCTTTCCTAACATGTCTTTAGGCTAGAGGCATTACTCTCTTCTTAGTACTTACATAGCTTTGTTACATTTTTATATAATTAGTCTAAAAGTAATTAAAAGGCTCTAAAAGGTAATAGGCGTAATTAACCTTAGGCCTGTGCTAAACCTAATAGATGCGCTAATTAACTAGATTAGGACCTATCTAAACTCCTACACTCCCGCAAACTTTCTTATCCTATTTAGTAAACAAGGGTAGACTTTAGCTTGCGTTCTAGAGCTAGTCTACTGTTAGCATGCAAGCTGCCTTTCTATTTATTACTAGCTATTATCGCAAACGTTAATAGCATACTAGCCTTATTAGAAAAAGGGTCTTATTAAGTTTAGTTAGTAGAACGTAAACATTATACCCCCTACATTTATCTTTACTATCTACTATCTACCTATCTATCTTATCTATGTTATAATAGCTCCTCCTAATTAACCTAAGAAGCGTATAGGTAGACTGCTAAAGTACGCTAATAAATATAAACGTCTTTAGGCGCAGAAGGAAAGTTCCTAAAGGTAATACTAAGATTATTATAAGGGCTAAAAGCGTTGTTATAGCCTAGAGCTACTACCTAGTACCTTTATTACCTATAAGCTAGTGCTAAACGCAAATATTCCTACGTAAACACAAGATAAAATTAGCCTTTAGATAAGCAGTAATATCCCTATTCCTTATAATAGCAAAAGTAAATAAATAAATAGACTACTTAATAAGTAAGCAGCCTGCTAATAACCTGCTATAATAGGAACTGCTAGCATAGACAAAATTATACCTAAGGAATTAGAGGCAGCTATTTTAGACGTATAAGTTTAGAATGCTGCGCTAGACAACTATAACGCTAAGATTTTAGAGCGCGTAAATAAGATAGACGCTAGGATAGCAGGTGTTATATTATTAATGCACCTAGGTAGAGAAAAAGAGAGAGGAGAAGGGGATAACGTTATTATTAGCAGAGGAGAAGAGGATAACGTTATTATTAGCAGAGGAGGAGAGGATAGTATTATTAGTAGGAGTGCTAAGCTAGGGTTGCTAAGCAGCAGCAGTAGGAGAAGCAGCAGCAGCAGGAGAAGTAGAGAGAGTAGGAGAAGCAGAGACAGTAGGGAGTTACAGCGTCTTTGCTCTCCCCTGCGTACCTCTGCGCATAGGGTAGTTAAAGAGGGTAATAGCAGCTGCGGCAAATTACTATCCTAGGCTAGGTTTACAGGTTTAAAGTAGCAGACACCTAGAGAGCACAGCGCGCAGTCTAAGGCGTAACTAAGAAGAGAAAGCAGTAGGGAGAATAGTATATAGTTAGCCTAGCGCAGTATACCCTCTTTAAATAAAGGCGTACTAGGGGGCTCTGCTACTAACAGCCTGTTACAGCTAGAAGCATTATCTCTAGATAGTAACCTATCTTCTCTACTACCCTTACCTGCTAATAGCAATATATCTAATTAGGTATTACAGACGCTTAAAGATATTTTCTTATTAGTAGCGCCTCTAGACGTAAACCCTACCTTACTGCGCCTCTATACTAACTCTCCTGCGGCGTCCTACGCTACTACTACCTCTACTCCTCCTATACCTATAGATGTAATAGAGCAGACAGCCTATAAGCTAGCTAAGCAGCTCTATAACTTCTAAGGCTGCACGTATAAATAGCATAGTAAGGCTAATAGGCTATACTAGGAACGCTATAGGTATTCTAATATGCATTCTATATACTCCTTCCTCTGTAATATTACTACCCTTATCTGCAGTAAAACTAATAGAGGAAGACCTCTTCTAGACGTACTTAGTAATCTAAACTTTATAAAGAGGATCTATCTTAGTAACGTTAACTACTAAGGCGCATTTAAGGGTATAAGCCCTTAGGCATTCCTTAATAAGGTTAGAACTTATAATAAGGGCCTACTAAGAAGTCTGTGTCTTTCGCAGCATTATTCTAAGAGTAAAAAGGGTTAGTCTACTAAGACTACGTTTAATATTAACAGCCTCTGCTGCTTCCCTAGCAGCTTAGGTGTTGCCTAATAGGGGATTAATTAGTTTCTAAGGCTGTACCTATTCCTTAATATTAATATAGATATACACTTTAGCTTAGACGTGCTAACGTATAATACTAGCAGGGAATTAACACTAGATTTTATACTACTTTATAAAATCCTATACTACTACTTTAGGTCTGTTATTAGGATAGACTTGCTTTTCCTCTACATCTTCTTCCCTAGCCTCTACGTAGAGAGTAAGCATAAACACAGCATATATCTTAGCTATAAAGATAAATAGTTATAGTATAACGCAGTCTTAAGCCTAGCCCTACTAGATATAGTTAGAAGCGCTAACCTAATGCAGTACTACCCTGCCTCTACCTACGTTACTAACCTAGACGCAACTGCGCAATTATTAGAGAGTCTTAGCTAAAAGGATTCCTTTAGAGAGTAGCTGCTTAAGTATACGCTCTAGCGCTAGTATCTAGAGCTACTCTAGGACTGTATCCTCTGCTGCATTACTAATAACCCTAGCGTCTACTAATTTATAAGTCTAGTCCTGTTTATGTATTCTAAGAATACTAAGCTAGAGTATATAGATAGTAGGCTAGATTTAGCGTATATATAATAGTATAAGAGCTAGGCTATAGTAGCTAACCTAGAATTCTATAGCAGGCATTACACCTTTATTAACGTTAGAAAATAGGTAACGTTGCAAGATAGCGCTCTCCTATATAACTAGATTCTAGAGGATTATAAGGCTAAGGTGTTTCTATAAAGAAGGTGCTGCCTTAAGGCGTACGCTAAAACCTAAGCTAAGGGACACGTTAAACGCACTGCGTATACGTAGGCTATAATGCTAGACTTAATAGGCCTAATACTTTTTACTAGGCTAAAGGGATAAAAGAGCGTAGACGGCCTAATCTACTTACAGTTCTATGCCCTAATTAAGACGCCCTTTAATATAGCTAAAACGTACGTCTTTTATAATAAGTCCCTTAAGAACCTAGTGCTTAACCCTAGGTATATCTAATTGCTGCAGCAGGAGGGTAGTAGTGTAATATTCTCTAAGCAGGTCTATAAGCTTTCCTACTATTATAGTAAAAAGCGCGCGCACGCTAATCTAACAGATAACTAGTAGAAGTTATATAGTATTTAGAAAGAGTACTAGGTCTTACTTATTATAGCAGATGCTATTATAGAATAGTAGCGTAAATAGGACCTATATAATAATTCTATTAATAATAATAATGCGCTACTCCCCTACTATATTATACTAACGCAGGAACTCCTTAGCTTTCTCTATACCTAGATTAATAAGTACTACCTCCTCTTTAAGCATATATAGGTGCATACTAGTATAGTATATTTACTTCCTAAGACTATAGCTATAGTTATAGTACTATAAGCGCTTTAATTCTGCTATAGTAGTAACTTACTTTAGCAGGAATCCCTACTATATAAGAATTAATAGGAGGTAACCTGCAGACTTAGCATTATAGTTAAGGAGGGCCTTAGCATGCAAGAGATAATAGACTAGAGCAGCTTTAGATAGTTCCTGCCTAAGTTTAATTAGACAACGTAGCAGTTAGCCCTGCTATATAGGGATAACATACTAGTAGGGAACGTGCTTATGCATAAGGAATACAGGCGCTAGTAGGCAGCTGTAAAGGACCTCTATAACGTGTATGTCTGCTTAAACTAGGCTAAGACCTAGTATAATTAGTATAGTATTAGCAGCAGCTAGGTATTATAAGATAAATAGCTTAAGTACCTCTACGCCCTTAATATTAAGCAGTTTAACTTAGATGTCTAGAAGGTAATAAAAAGGTCTTATAAGCACTAACTAGAGCTTAGCTGTAAGGCATTTAACGCTAAGGGCTGTATAAAGTACTCTTACTATAGAATATATAGAATATTTAAGGTAGATAGAAGGCGCTGTGCACTCTACTTTGTAACTAGGAACAGGTCTAAGATCCCTAACGTTAGTAAACTGCTTAACATTCTCTTCCTCTAGAATAATTATTAGCGCATTAGCTAGGAAAATAAACCCTACTAGATAATATTATAAAGCAGTGCTAATATAGTAGCCTACTAGCTTAGTAAGGATAGAGTAAGGAAGTAGATAGCTAAGTTCCTGCACCTTATCCGCCTTACATACTAGATCCTTCTCTACTCTAGTAATTCTACGCTTATCTCTTATTCTAAGACTAGCTAGGCTAAGGGCCTAACTAGGCAGATAAAGTAGTTTTTAGCTATATACGCCTACCTAGCTATAGAAAAGCTTATGCTAGATAAATATTATCTTAAAGCCTCTAATAAGCTTAGTATGCCTTTAATAATGCATAAGCTTTTACGTAAAGTAAGGATTAATACTAACTATAAAAATAGTAATAATAATATTACTAGCTGCACGCTAATATAGGGAACATCTAAGCTAATAGAGGCGCTATAGGTATAGAGGGTCTACGTTATTAGTATTAACGCTAAGTAGGAGTGCTAGTTACTAGGTAAGAGGCGTAAGGCTAATACTAAGTAGGGATTTAATCTAGTATAGGAGCTGTTATACCTACTAAAACTTATAATGCTAGACTAGATTAGGTATAAGAGCCTAGACGAACTTAACGCGCTTATAGCGTTAATCTTGCAATAATATAGCATAAGGGCTAGTAAATAAGAGGCTAAAGTTAAGGTTAATAGTAGCGCGGGTAAAGGCAGCGTAGGCGAAGGCAGTTACTGCACTCAGCCTTGTGTTAGGAGAAGTAGGAGGCAGGTAACAGTATATATAGGAGGAAACCCTAGTCTTAGTGTAAGTAATAGGAGTAGGCATGTCTAGGGTCTTCTAACAGCTAGTAGTAGTAATTTTATACTATTAGTAACTAGTAGTTAGTCCTGTGTAATAGACTAGTTAATTGTTATACCCTTATTATTTAATTATAAAACTTCTTCTACACTAATATACAGTAATTACTCTATCTAGACACGTAGTAGGAAGCATGCGCATTAGCAGAATAATGCATATATAATGCTTTTTACTTCTAGTATAAGTATAATAAGGATAAGGATAATAGTGTAAACCTCTAGACTAAGGAATAATATATAGGTTAGAGGTTAGACTAGTATAGGTAGGGAACCTAGGTAACTTATAATAGGAAACCTAGTAGTTTGTTACTTATAGTACTTAGTACTTAGTGCTCTATAATAGCTTTTAGGCGTGACTTTTATTCTAGCCTTATACTAGGGGAATAATAAGTCCTAGAAAGAATCTTTAGGCTTCTTAATAAGGCAGAGCTAGGAGATAATAGGTTAGACTTAGAACTCTTACATTCTATGCACTGTTATCTTGCTTAAATATATCTAGGGTATCTAGAAAGTTTAGTACACGTTACTATAACTACCCGCGCTAAAGTCTCTTCTATTCTCCCTCCTTAGTCTTCTTCTCCTTTTTCTATAAGTTAGGTAACTAAACATCCTTTATTTAAGCTTAGCTTAGCCTAGTGTATAAGGAGAGTATACGCCCCTAACGTCCCCTTTTAACAGCCTCCTTCTATCTATAGGCTAACTGCCGTCCCCCTCTCTATATATAACGCCTTATTACCTAGAACACGTTAGTATTATAAACTTATTATTACTATCCTCTATCTTCTCTACTCTAATCTCCTTAACTAGGTAGGCCTCTATCCTTAGCGCCGCTATAAGCAGCTAGCATCTTTACTTCTTTCTAGGGGTTAGACTTAGACGTAGTAGGTGTCTTCTTAAAGCTTAACTTAGGTGTGCTTAGAGAGCTGCTAGCTGTAGGCTTGCTACGGCCCTTAAAATTTCTTTAGTAGTAGGAGACAGCTTTAGCAGTACATCCTAGTGTGTTTAGATTAGCTTAGTTTTAGGAAGAGTTAGGTTGCCTAGCTATTAGGGTAAGGTATTAAGACGTACCTTCTCTAATCTTCTTAGCACTAGCTATATAGATAGCAGTGCTAATCTTAAGATTATAATGCTTAAAGATGCCTATTAGTAGCTGCAACGTGTTAGTAAGACTTATCTTAAGTAGGTAAAGTAGCTAAAAAGCTTACTATTACGTCCTTATCTCTGTCTTATTAGACTGCTTTAGCGTTAGGGTGCCCTATACGCTAAACGCATATAACATAGGAAAGATATTATAGAATAAAAGCTGTTACTAAGAGGCTTTCTACGTAACTACCCTTTACTATATTATCTTCTAAGTAATTCTACTCCTACGTAAAGGCGTTATGCGCATAATTATTATTACTCCTTTAGCTTAACGCTAAGTACGTTACTATATGTAGGGCTAGATTCTTCCTTACTAGTAGGTATCTCTTTAACCTTATTACTGCGCAGCTTTAGCGTTCCCTTAGGCTTTAAATTCTTAGTTAGGGTAGCTAGTAGTAGCACGCTTGCTATAGCCTTTCCTAGCTAGAGTTTAGATAGGCTTAAAGACCTTATCCTTCTTAACGCAGGGCTAGAGTACCTTAGCCTTAGCAAGAACAGCGCGGGAATTGTGCAGGAACGCAGAGGGTGTCTTAATACCCTCTATAGTAGATAGGAGCTTATACTACTATTCTATAATAAAGGATAAGCTGTAGAAACTGCGCTGTGCCTATACCCCTCTGTGCGCTGCCGCAAAGTCACCCTGTAGATATCTTTAAAAAGGAGAACCTGCAATAAATAGTAACTTAATAAGTAGTAGGTAATTAAGACGTTACTATCTAAGCACTACTAGCTTAATAATCTAAGGGCAGCTAAGGTAGGCAGTTCTAATAGATCTAGAACGCACTGCTAGCGCCTATTATTAGCTTAACTAAGCAATAGCGTGCGTGCTTACACGTCCTCTATAACCTCTAACTTATCTTATTCCTAGCTATTAGCTATCTCTACCTCTACTACCTCCTCGTCTTTATTATTATTATTAGCTACCTCCTTAAACCGCGCCCCTTATACTAAAGGGACCGTTTTAATTCCTAGCAGCTCCTTAGGGGTAATAGGCCTACTAGCAATACAGTCCTACCCTAGCTAGTCCTTAATAGCATTACCTACCTTAATTACTTAATTATTTACCTTCTTAACTAGCGTAAGCTAGATAGTAAACTTAGCAGCATATAACTCTTACTTAACCTAAGATAATATAATAGTATTATAGGGCATTAAGCAGAGACACCCCTAGCTAAGCGTCTCTGCAGCCTTAAGCTAACGTCTTACCTACTTAAGTTACTAGTTAAAGGCCTCCCTTATTACCCTTATCTCTATTTCCTAGAATAGGGCATTCTTAACCTGCGTCTCTAACTAACCCTAGCTACTACGTCTGTTACACAGCAACACTATTGCTTTTTCTAGCTACTATTACTTTACCTTATTATAGTACCTATAATATAGAAAGGCTATAGTCTAGTAGTACTAGATATATTAAGTACCTAGCTTATCTATAATACCTGTTACTACTTCCTATAGGGCAGAGAAGCTGTATAGCTTAATAGCTATAGATGTACCTACAGCCTTAGATAGTAATAGGACTGCCAGCCCTAATATAGCCTATACTATAGGTAACCTGCGCGCCTGCTATACCTATAAGAATAGCTAAGCGTATACTACTATAGTTATATTACCTATAGCCTTAGCTTTCTTAAACATAGTATAGATAGTTACGTATAGTTATTATACTATTAAGAGAAAGTATCTATCTTTAGTTATGCGCTGTTACAGGATCTATAATACTAAGGTCTCCTCCTAAGGCTTAATTAATATATACGCAGCGCGCTCTATACTAGGCGCCTCCTTACCTAGCTCTATAAGGCCTAAAGATAGCCTTCTTTACTTATACTAGGCGTGTAACCTAGCCTCCTACTACTACACAGCGTAATAGTTATTACTGCTAATAATATTAATATAGGTAGGTTCTTATCCTTCTTTATCTTCTTCCTCCTCTCCTTCCTCCTCTACCTTATTATCTCTCTCCTCTTACCTCTCTTCTCCCTCTCCTCCCTCTCTACCCTCTTTATCTCTACCTTCTTCCTCTTTCTTATTATCTTTTATGCGCTTCCGCTTGTTGCGCTGCTCTAAACGTAGTAAATATTAGGGTTAGTTACTATTCTGCTTATTATGCTACTTACCCTTAAACGCATAAGTATTATTCTCTCCCTCTAAGTTATTACCTGCATTAGTAATATTAGCAGCTACCTATATTAGGCAAAACTAACTATTATATAATAATATTTCCTTAGCCACGCTAGCACGTAGTAGCTACACAGCAGAGAGTAGGGAATTAGTAATAAAGACAGGCCTAATATCTAACGCCTAGGACGTAAGGTATCCTATATAAGGCTAGCAGCCTATAGGTAATACTTAATTAGGCGTCTTAGCATCCTGTAGTAATTGCGCATATACTAGGTCTAACGCGCAGTATAGGTGCGCTGCTATAATATTAATATAAGGCCTGCCTATAAAGCCCTACGCAGCGCTGTACTAATAGAAGGCTGCCTCTTTAAGAAGGGCTAGCTATTCTTTAGGTGTAATATTATTTTGCGCTATTAGGTCTGTATTATATTAATTAGTATGCTAGTAGTAATAGGAAGGTTATTAGCTATGCTAAATCTAGGGGCACTAAACCTGTTTTAGTATTACTATAACGCGCTAAGGACTACTACGCGCTATTATAATAACGCGTTACTTATATAACGCTTACCTCTACTTATACTATATACGCCTACTAATAATATATATAGAAGAGAGGATATATAAATAATAACTACAACTTTCCTATAAATATCTTGCATAACAGGTACGTAAGAAGCTAATAATAAAAACTATTACGTATAATACTTAACTAATCTATGCGATTATTACGTCGCCTTATTAGGTAAGCTTAATAGATTACTAAAGTTAGCTAACTATCTAAAGCTTACCTAATAATTTATAATCCCTTAGATTATTAGACAGACGTTCTTCTGCTCTGTAGGTGCACTAATTAAATACTTATTTTACTTAATTATATAAACGTCTCTTTCTAGCTTAATTCTACCTCTACGAAAACTATCTCTTTATTCTTTATTAGTAATAACTAAGTGCAGTAGTAGTTTCCTGCTATAACTATCTACATTTTTAATATCTATCTACTATAGTTAGTAGTAATATAATACGTCTAAAAATCTAGTAAGTATACCTAAGAAGCTTACTTAACGCACCTAAGTTATGTATATATATAGTCTGCACCTAAGATCTAAGCTAACTTAGCTTCTTACTAAACCTTTAGTATTTTACGCAACTAAGTTATCTAGCCTCTATCCCCTTACTATTAGTAACCCTGCCTAGTATAAAGCGCTAATCTACTAACTCTAAATAATATAGCATAACGTAGTTCTAAGAAGCGTATTCTCTAATATTATGCTTATTTTACGTTATAGAAGGTAACGCAGCAGGGATAAAGCGTTTATTAGCGCATCTAGATAAGTAGGGGATTAAGTCTCTAGTTCTTCCTCCTTTTATTTATCTAAATCCTAGACGTATTCTCTAATCTGCTATTTAGATATTAGGATAAGGAATGTCTTTAAAAATAGCGCAGTAGTTTAGCTAATTAGGCAGGTAACTGTCTACTAAAGAGGCAAGTATTTAAGGACTAAATAAGGTGCTAATTTACCCTAGGGCATTATTTAATTATTATACGTCTACCTAGAAGTTAATACCTTAATGTAACTGTTTCTTTTATACGCTCTAAGCGTGTAACATATCCTACATGCATCCTTACTCTGCAAAGAATATCTAAGCAAGAACCCTAGCTATTACGCCCTATTCTATCTCTACTAGGTAATTAACCTTTTTACTGCCTTTACCTTATTCTCCTTTACTTTTAGCGTTCTATAGGAGTAAGAGCATCTTCCTCTTTTATCTTATCCTCTTTCTACTTTCTTTATTATAGGCAGATAGACAGGAAGGAATTAGGATTAGGGGTAGTTAGGAGCTGTTAAATCCGTCTCCTAACTTAACGCGCTTAGTGTTTAGTTACTAATTAAAGTATCCTAACTAGTTATTCTCTATTACTTCTAGCTCTGTCTCTGCTAGGCAGTTAACCTTTTTACTTCTCTTAGCTCGTCCTGCGTTAGTTAGAAGTTATTAAATCTGTCTCTTTACTAAATGCGCTTAGTGTTTAGTTGCTAATTAAAATATCCTAACTACTTATTCTTAGGATTTCCCTCTTAGTATATAGGGTAACGCCTTAGATAGGCTAGCTATAATTCTAATATATGCTCTTTATGCTAACAGGGACGCCTTTTTTATAATGCTGCTAGTTATACGTTTACTAAGCTTGCTAGGCGCTATATGTATGCAGCTAACCTAACCTTTATGCATAAGTCCCTTATAGCTAACAGGAAGCAGTCTAAGACTAAAGACGCTAATTTCTTTAGCCTGTAGTTAAATAGGGTAGATATCTGTTCTTTTATAAGATCTAAGTTTAAGGAGGCAAGAAGGGAGGGCAAGAATAGAGGATAGGGGAAAGTTAGAGGTAAGGGGCAGGCGTCTAATAACCTAATTTATTAGACTATACTTATCTCTACTAGAGCGTTTAATATTAAGAGATGCTTATATTGCTACTTATCGCGTTAGGTACTGCCCTAATTACATAACCTAATTACGTAATCCTATATTCCCTTACATTAATCAACTATAAGCTCTGGATATCGCTATAAGATAGCTAAATACTAGAGATTAACTTAATAATTTGTAATCTACGGAAAGCTCTATAGATTACTAGACAGAAGTTTATCTGCTCCTTTAGAGCAGTATAAATTCTCCTTTGTTTTATAGATAGATAGACACTAATTAATTAATCTTTACACTTAATTATATAGTCTTTACTTTCTAGCTTATATTCTCCTCTATAGTTATAAGCCTAGCGCTTTAAGAACATAGTATTATTTCTCCCTATGCAAATCTTATTAAGCTGGCAAAGTGTTGCCAAGCCGCTCTATTTTAATTTCTTAACTACCCTCAGAAAATCTCTTAACAAAACTATTTAAACTAACCCCCCCCCCCCCCCCCCCCTCTTCTACACGCTTTAAATAAGCTGCGCAACTTAATCCTTCCTCTATCTAATAATTATAATAAATAAAGGAATTCTAATTACTAAAACGTAACTGCGTAATTACATAAGCTGGCTATATTAGTTTATTAAGCTCTAATTCTATGCCACCTAGAAGGGCATATAGGAAGAAGTTAATCTAGCAGCTAAAGATACTAAAACTTTTCTAGAATCTAAGCCAGCTCGCCCTAAGCTCCTAACAAGCAACTTAAGCTAGGAAATTAAGGACTACTATAGTAAAGAGATCTAGGAATATTAGGCCCTGTCGCGCAAGCACACTAATAACATAGCTCGTTATTAGCAGCTGTTAAACTAGATTAACGCAATAGTAGACTGCAAGATCCTTTGCCCTATAATAATAGAAATAGTTAAGCAGAACAAAACTACAACCTAGTCTCTTATCTAATACCTGTAGGAAGAGCTTGCTCCTACTAACGTAAGCGCAGCAAATGTTGTTTAGGCTTAATATTAGAACTACCTAGAGCTTGCTAAACGCGGAACAGTTAATCCTATAACCTGGTTTAGGAAATAGAGTAACCTATATTAGAAGGCTAAGAACTATAAAATTAACAACGTTAAAGGGCAGCTTGCAATTAAGGACTTCCTAAACGCATTAGCAGCAAAAATTACCCCTAAATAAGCTTAAAGGCAGCTCTAATAGCTTGTCTATAACTCTGTTTTCGCAGCTAGGTTAGATCTACTAATAATTACGCAATTTAGTAAAGTCTTTTCCCTGCTCCTCTATAACTAAGAAGTTTACATAATTATAAGAAATCTAAAGATCTTTGCAAGTATTAGCAGAAGCACAGCTAAACAGCTAAACAATTAACTAAAGTTAGACTGTAGACTAAAGAATACGGCCGAGTGCCCCTGTTAACCCCTAAGGACTAAGGCCTATAACTAGCTACTAGATAATTATTAGAAGCTTAAAACTATAATAACTAGAGCTCTACTCTAAATAGATAAAAGGAGAAAGAAAATTATCCTTATAAGGCTTGCTAAGCCCCGTTTTAATGCTCTTAGGATTGCCCTAGGTAAGAAAGGGATAAGCACCCCTCCTAATAATTCTCTTAAGCAGATTAAATTCCCTAGAAGTATTACCGCGGCCCTTATTAATCCTATGCTCCTACTTAATAATACTGTAAGATTAGGGGTGTACTCTACTATAGATTTTAATACTTACCTGCTCTCCTAATACACTATCTTAGATAATAGGGCTGCACTCTATCTTGTTAATACTAAAGACCTGCTTATACCTAGATTATTTAAGAAGACTTAGGGTCTAAAATATGTAGAGGCTAGTACCTAAGCCTTCCTAATCTTAGGAACAGGCACTTAGGTAATTAAAGGAGCACTAAATAGTGCTAAAGGACTAAAGTTAGAAGACCTTACGCTTATAGATGTTGCTGTTATTAAAGGTTTCTACGTAAACATTATATTAGAAGCTCGCCTCTAGCAGAAGGGTGTATAGTACTTAGGATTAGATAACACTATGCGCATAGGTAACTTAGAATTAAGCGTAGTGCTTACTACTCTTATGCGTAAATATAACCTTACCTTTATTAAATATAAACCTGTTGCCTTTTATACTCTTTCTATAAGCGTAATCCCCTTGCATAACAGACTATAATTATAGGTAACTTACCCCTATAAGGATTTAGAAGATCTCTAGCATGCGCAATTAGGACACCTAGGCCTGCAAGCTTTAAAAGCTTTAGTAATAAAAGCTAGAAACGTACGCATTAAGGGGACTCTACGCAATTAATGCAAGCACTGCGCAATAACTTATGCAAAATAAGTAATCTCTTAAAGACCTAAGGAATAATTACTATAACCTTATTAGCGCGTTGCATAGGACCTTTTTAACATGCCCGCAGGAATGCTTAGGGAATAATAGATCTTCCTGCTTAAGGATTACTATAGTAGCAAGATCTACACGAAAAATCTTTAATCTAAATTACTGCTAGATATTATAAGAACTATCTAGATCTTTTAGAGCTTTATATAGGTAAGATATAAGCTTAGGATAGTTAAGGTTATGCAAGATAATAACACTGCAACGCTCCCTTAGTACAGCAAATTAGACTATTAGAGATAGGTAGAAAGTTATAGAATTAAGATTAAAAGCTTACTACTATATACCTATAAGCCTAACGGGGGAGCTAAACAAGCAGGGCAAGAGATAATTACAAAAGCTATTAAGATGCGGATTAGCGCAAACTTACCTAAGAAGCTCTAGCCTAAGGTAGTAGACGCTGCAGTGTAGCTGTATAACATAAGCCTATTGCACGCGCGTAATATAAGATTACTAAATAAAGTACTTAATAATTAGTTCTGTTAGTATTTCTAATAGTATTAGCTAGAGCATGTAAGAAGTGTAACGGCTAATCTACGTCTAGATTAGAGCAGTATATACGCGTACGGGTGTTGCGCGTATCCCTTAAACAGGGAGTAAGCAGCTAGACGTAATAGAAGGGGATTTAAAATTACCCTAAGGGGTTATATTAGATATTTAGTTAGATACAAAGCTTCTAATTTATACTAAATATAGATCCTAGCGCTTAATTAAGTAATTACTATACAAAACGTGACATTTAATAAGACTTAATTCTTTAAAGGAAAGGGCGAAGAGCTATCTAAAGAAGAAGTAATTAAGGTAGTCTACATTCTTATAAAAGACACAATTAGTAATCTAGGCAAGGCGTTTAAGCTAGTGCCTATATAGACACCTAAGCGGACGAGCACAGTAGATTATCTAATGCACCTAGGGTAAGAGCTTAGGGTTATTACTTCTAAAGAAACTAAGCAATAGGCTAGCTAGCCTAATACTCTAGTAGAAGTAGAAGTAATAACTGCGCGGGTAATAAGTCTAGCTAACTTATTATAGAGAACTTACGTAGGGCAGAAGGATTATTACACGACGCTCCTATTACTAGAGGCAACTCCTAAGCTAGGAGCCCCTAGTAATTATAGTATTACGTTAAGTAAGCTAGATAATTAATAAGGTAATTCTTAGGAAGTGCACTCTACTAAAGAAGCAGATTTACCTTAATTAAGGGAAATTACTCCTATAGAGCAGGATTATCCTATCTCTTCTCCTACTGCTTAGCCTAAGCTTACAACTTCTAAAGCGTTAGCTAAAGCAGATAAAACTATACCTACTAGACGCACTTAGTAGAGAAGGATCTTTAGTCCTACTACTCGCGCGAGCTAGAGAACTTGTAGGCAGGACTCTAAAGGTAATCTAGGGGGTAAAGGAAGTTAAGGGGTCTATGCTCTTACTATTACTAAACAGGAGCTTATAGGGAACCTAGAAACCTTCTTCTAAGGCTTATACGCTAAACTTTAGAGCTTGTAACTAATAATAATGCACTCTGTTATAGCCGCAGCTCTACTTATAAAACTAGTAAGCATAAAGAGTACTTATATATATAGAAGTAAGCTCCTAAAGCTCCTAATAAAGTAGAAGGATCTCTATACATATTAATTCGCGAAGCTCTTTATTAAAGCAGCGCTTAAGGAGATTAAGACTTACATAGAGAAGGGGACCTAGCAGGAAGTAGATTAATAAGGAAACTACTAGCTGCTCCCTCTTAAATAGGTATTTACGTATAAGACTAACAAAGATAGATATTTTATTAAATACAAAGCTTAACTTATAGCTTAAGGGGATCTCTAGGCTATAGACTTACTTTAGTTAACGTATGCTGCAACGCTTGCGGCTTATTTATTTAGGCTTATAATAGTAATTACTGTAGAGTTTAATATAGAGATCCTATAATATAACGTAGTTAGCACATTCCTAAATATAACGCTTACTAATAATATAGCAGTTATTTACTAGCTCCTAGATAGCTTTAAGAAGCTAGGTAAAGTATAGAAGCTTAAAAGAGCGTTATACAGACTTTGTAACTTACCCCTCCTATAGTATAAAGAGTTTTTAGGTATACTGCAGAAGCTTAGGCTTATTGCATTAAAGGAAGAGCTGTGCCTTTTCTTTAACAAAGAGCGTTAGATTCTTCTATTATTCTATGTAGATAATATTCTAATTATGTTTTGCAAAAGCTATAAGAAAGGAGCACGCGCAGTCCTAGATAGGATTAAGGCAACTTACAAACTTAAGGACTATAGAGTAGTGTAGTAGTTCTTAGGAATTAGAGTTATTAGGGAAAGAAGCTCTTAAACAATTACGCTAGTCTATAATACCTATATTAAAAAGGTTGCTACAAAATTTAATCTAATTAACTTAGGGAGCTTCCCTAAAACCCTACTGCCGTTAGCTAAGCTTGTTAAGAACAAAGGCGAAGCTTCTAAACGAGAAATTAAGGCGTACTAAGAGCGCGTAGGATTAGTGCTGTATACGGCAATTATGCTTTAGCCTAACGTTGCATACGCAATTTTAAAGCTCTTATATTTCCTTACTAATCTATCTAAAGCTTACTTAGACGTAATTAATTAACTTATTATATATCTCTACTGCACTTGCTTTAAGGGTATATAATATAGTAGGAAATATAACGCTAAGCTCTTAATTTACGGCAACACATCAGGAGAAGTTTCGCGACCTCCGTGCCCGAGGTCTGCCCACAGCGTGCCCACACCGTGCCCAAGGTGGCAGAGGTATCAGAGGTGCCAGGGGCTGATACAATTCTGACACAGGTCAGACCTATCCTTGCCTTTACTACCTAGGGCGCCCTACGTAGTAAAGGCAAGGCAGGTCGTGCCTCTGTCCTGCCCATGGCGATAATAGCAGCACTCGTGGCGACAATGGCTGCTAAGTGCTGCCTAGAGGGTGCCCATGGCGCCATAGGCAGACCTCCCGTGCCTTTAGTAGCAAAGGCACAAAGTGCCACAACTTCAAACTTAAATAACTCTTTTTCTAATAGGCGGAAATAGCTAAGAATTTCAGACGCGTGTAGAAATAATATAAAGAATAAGAATATAAAAAAATATTTTTACTATTTATAGAAGTACTTAAAATAGAAGCGTTTTGTTTTAAAACTTGTTTATAAACATGTTTATAAACGAAACATTTCTATATATAGTATACTAAAAATAGTAACTTTATAAAAGTTATTTATTTTAAAAATAAAGACTATTTTTTTTTCTATTTTTAGTACTATTTATAGCACACTAGAACGTTACAGCCTATTTAATTATTAGAGATTTTCTTTTAAATAAATAAAGATTACGTGTAAAATAAGCTAAAAGCTTAATAAAAATAAGACTTTTTTAATTAGATATTAATATTTCTAGTCTTTAGTATTTTATAGTAATTTTATATGCCAAGCCCTTTATTCGCTAGAGCTCTAGCACGCTGAAACAACAACATTTATTAAATATTATTATTTTAAAGTAGCAAAACCTGCTTTTTTTACTTAGGAGACTTACGCGTTATACCGCGTAAATTACGCTAGGCGTGTAGAGCTATTAAGTCTACCTTAGAGATATACTCTATGTCTGAACTTGCTACTATATTATATAGTATTAATTAACCTTAATTAAATCTTACGCTAAACCTATTTGGTAAAATTTCCCCTACTATATAACTCGCTAGATTCTTTTAGATTCTGAAAGCCCTGAATTTCCTCGTTCTAAATCTGTAATAATATCTAGATAATTAATAGCCAACAAAAAGTTATTTAAGGTGGCATTTGGTGCCCTGGAGGTGCCCGTGCCGCCATTGGCGCCATTGGCGCCAATGGCAGGCTGATTTTGAAACCACCTGGGAACCCGGGCGACCAGGGCGACAACGTAGCCCAAGGGCGACAACGGGTGGCACGCAGGAGACAATGGTACCCAGGGCGCCAATGCTGGCATTGGCACCTTTGAAAAAATTCCTGATGCACTTCCTTTATAGACAACCTAGAAATAAGATAATTATTGCATAGGTATATAATTATACTGTTTAGAGGGCTTATTATATAAAAAGCAACTTGTTAATTAACTATTATAACCTCTACTACTAAGGCTGAGTTAATCGCACTAGATTACGTCTCTAAGGAATCTATAGCTCTTAAACAACTCTTTGCAGAACTTACCCTTAATCTTAATAGCGCTTAGACAATCTGCTGCAATAATTAACAAACAATCTAGCTCGTCGTAGGTAAAAACAAAAGGATTTCTACTTAACTAAGGCACGTTAATATCTAAAACATATAGCTCTGCTAAGAACACGCTAAAGGATCGTTTAAAGTTGTATATCTCTCTACTAATAATATGCCTGCAGATAGATTTATAAAATATCTCTCTAAGCAGAAATTTGCAAGATTTAAGGAGCTCTTGCAACTTCACAACGCACGATTAATAATTATAGGATAAGAAGGATAAGGGAGAAGTGCTAAGGGCTACTTAATATCTATTTATATAAGGGGGAACAGCCCTCCCCCTAATAGGCAATATCTAATCTACTAAATAAGCTTATCTACTAATAGACCTAGAAGCTCTTTAATATAAGCGTAATAATCGTTAACGCTTACATTGCTAGTAGGCTTAGTAGGGATATCTGCCTAAGGGTTATTATCTTAGCTGCTATCTTCCTTAAGGCTAATTAGGGTATAAAAAGTAACTTGCTACTTCTTAATGTTAGAAGTCTATTATAAGTCAGCTAGAAGCTCTAAAACACTACTTAAAATATTATAACTTACTACCTAGGGGGTAGCCTAGAGTGCTTAGAGCATCCTATTAGCGGCACGGCGAGCATAGGCAGGACTATATAATAGTTAACGCAAGCTTTTTAATAATAGGAGGAGGAGATTATATATAGGCTAACACTAGTACTCTAAGTTATAAGTATAATAATAATTACCCCTAGTTAATAAGTTGTAGCATTTACTAAGAGATTAACTAGCAAGCGCGCTCCTTACATAACCTAAACAGGTAATTACGTAATAAGTAGTTTTAAATCCTTAATAGATAGCGTTAGCTGTTAGGCCTTTACCTCTAGTAGAAGATCTAGGATTGCTAGTAGTAATAGGCTCCTTACCTTTAGCCTTCTTAGATTTCTTTAGAGTTAATAGATTATCAGGCTTGCGTTTAGCACCTGTCTTCTTCTTCTTAGATAAGTTACCTAAAGTAATTAGGGGAGCAGCAGGAGCAGTAGTTGTAGTTATTAGCGTATTAGTCTCTAGAGCATTAGTCGTTAGCGTATTAGTCTCTAGAGTATTAGCTGTTAGCGCGTTAGTTATTAACGTATCAGGCGCTAGCATATTAAGAACAGGAGGAATAATTGTAGTAGTAGTAGTAGCAGTAGTAGCGTAATTATTACTATTAGTTATAATAGTAGTTATAGCAGTGTTAGGGCGAGCTTCTAGAGTAATAGTTATATAAGGAGATAAATTAGTTAAATTAACCTTAACACGACTATAGTAATTATTAAACACTAAAGAAGGCAGGTTAGCGTTACTAAAGTCTACTAAATACCTAAAGTTAAAGTTATTACTATATCCCTGTTAACTGTAAAGAAGCTTATTCTTTACGCCTATAATCTCCTCTCTAGAGAGGTAATTAGCTAGGGCAGCTACTAGAAGAGACGCAGGGGGTGCTAATAATAGGGCAGGCGCTTTTAACGGCCATGCTGTGGCATTAGGGGCAGGCCTAGGTAATAATTAAACTAGCTTAACTAGTAAGCTCTGTTAGAATACTTAGAAGCTGTAATCCCCTCTCTTAAACACTAGTAGCGTATAATTAGCTAAGTATTAAGGAAACAAAGAAATTTTACTACTATAAGCGTCCTAGAGCTGCGCGGCAATACTAGGGCTAAAACCCTATCTTAACCTAGATAATTTAGCAGCGGGAGTAAGAGGTGCTAGCCTTAGAGCTAGTGTTAGGGAAACTAGGGAAGACGCAATTACTAGAGTATTAATTATTGCCGTAGGAGTCTTAGGAGCCTCTAGAGCTCTAGATAAAGAAGCGCCTTAATTAACGTATAGGCGTAGAATTACGCGCAAGGTTAAGGCCGCTAGAATAGTAGTAGCTGCAGGGGCGCTAGTAATTATAGTAGGGGCAGAAGAAGTTAGCAATAATAAACCCTTGCGCTGTGTTTTTAATTAGAGTAGCTAGGTACGTAAACTAGCTGCATAGTTGTCCTTCTACTGCTAGATATCCTCTAGGCTAGCAAGTTAGATAAGCGCCTGCTCCTTAGTAAGCTCCTTAGGAAGGACTAGAACGTTAGAGGCGAACTTTATTGCCGGATAAGCTTTGCCAGAAGCCGCAGGAGCAGCAGCAGAAGCAGCAGCAGGAGTAGGAGCAAGAGCAGGAGCAGGAGTTAGAGTAGTAGGGGTATCTTAAAGTATCTTAATTAATTATTGCGCTATTGCAGAGTTAGCTTCCTTACTAAGAGCTTTAATTTAGTTAGATAAGAGGTTATTAAGAGCTTTACTAGCCTTAGGGAGCTTAGCGTTATTACTATTATTTGCAGATTTAGCAGCGTTAATAGCTTTACGCGCAGCCTAACGCTTACGCGCAGATTATAAGGCTTTATTAGATTGCTATAAGAGGTTAATATATAATTCTAAATAAGGATTAAGAGCTTAGGATACTTATACAGCTATAGTAGAAGGTAGAAGGTAGTAGTAGAGGTAAGGTTAAGGAGGATAGGTAGTAGAGGTAAGAAAGTTAATTTCTTTATTATTAGAATGCGATTAGGCTAGGCACGTAACTAATATTACTAAGATTAGATTATATAATTAATTGCGCAATTAGTTAACGCCTTAGCATAGGGAAAACTAAGATAAGATCTTAGTAGAGATAAAATCTTGCCTTTCCCTAGGGGGTGTGTCGCGTTAGGTGCTGCCCTAATTACATAACCTAATTACGTAATCCTATATTCCCTTATATTAATTAACTATAAGCTCTAGATATTGCTATAAGATAGCTAAATACTAGAGATTAACTTAATAATTTATAATCTACGGAAAGCTCTATAGATTACTAGACAGAAGTTTATCCGCTCCTTTAGAGCAGTATAAATTCTCCTTTGTTTTATAGATAGATAGACACTAATTAATTAATCTTTATACTTAATTATATAGTCTTTACTTTCTAGCTTATATTCTCCTCTATACTACTAGATAAGGATAGATTATGTAGGATACTAATATAGGTTAAGGGCTATCTGCATACTATTATATATTATAGTATAGATATAGAGATTAGTTTTACGCCTCTACGCTAAGTTATGCGTTTAGGAAATAGAGGTTAACAAACTATCTAACCTGTATTAAAGTAAAGTACGCAGCTAGGTATCTGCTATTAATAGTATATATTGCAATGCCTTATTAATTACTATAGGGCATAAGGCATGCTTCTAACTCCTAGCATAACTAAATAACGTAGTTAGCTTCCCCCTTAACAGATAGTTACTAATCTACAGGCCTATTAGCTTAAAGCTCTACTTTATTAGATAGTAGGATATTTAGAATAGCTAAAACTGTAAGGTTGTGCACTCCTAAATTATACTATATTAGACTATAGGATATTAACTCTATAACTAATTATCTACTGCGTTATAAGCTTTAGTCTGCTCTAGCCTTTCTAAGCTAAGCCTGCTAAGGGTAATGCTTGCAGACGCTTCCCTTCCCTAGAAGCTAATAGAGCAGGCTAGTAAGCTATAAAGGTAACTAAGCCTATAGATTTTATAGTAAACCTAATTAAGATTTATAGTACTATATACTTCTAGATGTAATTACGCACAACTATAGCTAACTATAAGGGGTAATTATTATAGGCCTCTTAGAACTAAAGCATTGCGCCTGTCTATTTTGCTAAGGACGCGCTTAGTAAGCGTGCTAGGCCCTATCTAGCACTGCCTAACGTTACTAGATGTTCCTGCACTATATAGTATTTCTCTACTATAACCCTTAGATAATTTGCTGTCTATATAACATGCGTAGCATAGCTCTAGGCTTAGATATAGATCTACACGTAGTATTAAGGTCTATTAACCTACCTACCTCTATTAGACCTCCCTAGGACAAATATGCCTTTATTACTAGGGTATAATAAGTTACGCATATCTGTCTATAACGCTAGAAAATAAGAAAGAGTCTAGATTATATAGTTTATAGTACTAGAGGGTTTAGGGTAGCAGATATGTTATATAGCCCTGCCTATTATAAGTCTCTACTTTGTCTAGACGTATACTACATCTTAGTTAACAGGCTGTCTAGTTTAGTTAGTAGTTAAGCGTAGAGCGTAGTAAGGGGGGGGATTAAGCTAGATTATATTACTAGGAGTAGTAGTATAGAAAGTAGGGTAGTTATGTTAGTTTTATATACTGCAGAGCCTTTCTTACGCACAGCTGAATTCTACAAGTATATTAGAAACCTAAACTTATTTCCTCTATTCCTATTAGTATTAATTGCCGTCTATGTTAACTAGATCTAATCTAAGTAATCTGCTGTTGTGTTTCCGTGCTGCCTACTATTAAGGTCCTGTTAATAGCATTAAAAACTAAGTACGCCGCCTACTTAGTGCATGTATATGTCTTACCTTAATAGTAATCTAAGTTATAAACCTAGTAATATAATTAGTCTCTATTATAGAATTTATTTTATATCCTGTAGTTTATAATTAAGTTAAAAATACTGTTAGAATAATTTTTTTTTAAAATATAGCAATAAAATTAATACTACAAAATGTAACTAACTAGCTTTATTACAACACAAAGTCTAAATACTTATTAAAGTAGAAGTAACTTCTGCAACCCTATAGGATATACTAGAACACTTTAGGTATATTAGAATTATTTTCTATACTATAGCTATCTATGCTTGTTACTACCTATTATTTATTAGTATATATAGAATAACCTAGAAGCTTAGACCTTTATAGCGTAATTATGTCAGTAAGGCTGCATTAGCTTTAGCACTTCTCTAGTATTCTCTACCCTCTGCAAACTAGGGTGTAGTTAACCTTATCTTACTAATAATTAAACGTCTTACCTTCTAGCTAATAGTAACTTAGGCTAGTGTAATTAACTTTGCTCTAGCAATTACCTATAACCCTTATCTATATAAAGTAGCACCTTCTTTTTTTACTAACACTAACACACGTGTAATAATAAAGTTATTAGTAAGAGGTAATATATACCTCCCCTATATTACTACCTTTTTATCCTTTTTCTAGCTGTTACTACTATTATAACAACTATAAGACCTTTAATGTATATATAGTTTAGAACTCTTAATTATATTTAGCGCATCTTCTTACAGGCGCTGTAAATAGGGGATAAGGTAATTTTATTATCATCCCTAGGTTCCTCCTTAGCCTGGCCCCTAAGAAGCATCTTGCGTTTAGCTACTTTTAGCCTTAAAAGTTAAGCAGCCTAGTTTGCAGCCTTCCTCGTCTCCTTAGCTATTAAATTATCTAACTGCTTCTTAGAAGCTATAATAGCTAATTATTACTTACTTACTAGGCGCTAGTTGCTTGCAGCTAACTATTAGATCGCGAAGCTAAATAGGGATGCCCCTTCCTTATATATATCCTTAGGGTCTAATACCTTTTCTTACTATTCTGCTTATAGAGTATGCTAACTGCGTTCTTAGACTAGTAACTTATACTTAATGCTATTTACCTACTTATAGTTTAGCCTAGAGCTATAGGCTGCAGGTTAAGAGAACCTTTAGGTGTCTAGGCTGCTCTAGCTTATAGCGCTAAATAAGACTCTTTAGCTATTAGGTTAAGTAATCTAGTTATATGTCTACCTAACCTGTTAGCTACTGCGTGCATACGGCTAACCTAGCAATCGTGCAAGAGTTCCTTATTACTAATACAGAGTAGTTTAAGGATAAAGAGCCTATCTTTATAAAGTAGCAAGGAGAGGGTAAAGTTACTAACCTAGACTTTGCTTACTCCCTACGTTACGGGGAAATTAGCTAGGGTTTATCCTTCTACCAGACACGCATTTAGAGCGGGAAGAAGGGCTGGAATTTATCCTTCTACTAGACACGCATTTAGAGTAGGAAGAAGGGCTAGAATGTTCTCCTCCTCTAGTCTAGGAATAAGGAAGAGACAGGGGTAAGGGGCACGCTAATCTCTACTTAGGTGCTTACGTAAACTAGTGCCAGACGAGCCTCTGTCCTAATACTAGACTAGGGGGCCTGTGCCTGCTAAGCTTATTATGTAACATAACGCTGTTAGCCTTTATCTTTTTAACTAATAAAGATATTAAGAAGTGCCTAGTTAACTTCCCTATTACAAGCTCTACTCTGCGCTAGCCTTTCTAATCTAAGACTGCTAAGAGTAGCGCTTATATACGTTCTCCTTTCCTAGTTTATTTAGGATATAGAAATTAGTAGGTAAGGCTTTAGTAGTATTAACAAAGCAGCCTAAGTTAGCAGGGTACGTAAATTTTTTAGGAACCTAGATTAAAGCGCAATTCTCTATTCCTAATATAAGCGCAGACTAAAGTAGTTAATAGTAGTAGGTAATTACTAGTAAGGTAAGGTAAAGTTGTAGGCCTTTTAGAACTAAAGTATTGCGCCTGTCTTATTTGCTAAGGACGCGCTTAGTAAGCGCACTAGGCTATCTAGCAGCGCCTAACGTTACTAGATGTTCTTTTACTATATAGTTTATCTACTACAAAGTTTAGGTAATGCACTATCTAGACGCGGGATTAACAGCTCTAATCTAGATTTAGATTTAGAGGTAGTGTTAAGGTCTGTTAACATATCTACCTCTACTAGACCTCCTATAGGCAAACACGCCTAATAAAGTTAAAGTAGTAACAAAGTAGTAGAAGGTAATATTATGCATAGGAAGGTAATATCTTACCTTATAAGGCGCTGTCCTAAAGTGCCGCACTAGTATATATAGTTCTCCCTAATAATAGAGATCCTCTATTACATAATTAATTAACTTCTTTACTTTAATAAGTTTTACGTGCTGCAAAGCCTTTCTTACGTAAAGCTAAATTCTACAAGTATATTAGAAACCTAAACTTATTTCCTCTATTCCTACTAGTATTAATTGCCGTCTGTGTTAACTAGATCTAATCTAAGTAATCTGCTGTTGTGTTTCCGTGCTGCCTACTATTAAGGTCCTGTTAATAGCATTAAAAACTAAGCACGCTGCCTACTTAGTGCATGCTTATGTCTTACCTTAATAGTAATCTAAGTTACAAACCTAGTAATATAATTAGTCTCTATTATAGAATTTATTTTATATCCTGCAGTTTATAATTAAATTAAAAATGCTGTTAGAATAATTTTTTTTTAAAATATAGTAATATAATTAATACTACAAAATGCAACTAACTAGCTTTATTATAATACAAAGTCTAAACACTCGTTAAAGCAGAAGTAACTTCTACTACCCTACAGGATATACTAGAATACTTTAGGCATATTAGAATTATTCTCTATACTATAGCTACCTATGCTCGTTGTTACCTGTTATTTATTAGTATACACAAGTACATAAGGTAATCTAGAAGCTTAGCCCTATACAGCGTAATTATATTACTAAGGCTACCTTAGCCTTAGCACTTCTCTAAGATTATTATAAACTAGGCGTTAGGTAGTATTATCTAATTTATAATTAGTCTTGCTGCCTTCTAGCTAATAGAAACTTAGGTTAGTGTAATTAACTTTGCTCTAGAAACTAGCTAAGATAATAGAGAGACGGCTAGAGTGTAATCTAGGCCTAATCTAGTCTAGCGTAACTATTACTTCTAGGTCTACCTAATATCCCTTAGTAATAATAGCAATAAGCGTAGGAAGGATTTAGGTAGGTTATTATATTGTCTATTATAGTATTATAGGGCCTAGGGCCGTTAAGACGTCGCGTAGACGCATGCGAAGCAGAGCAGTCTACCCTACCTCCTACCTTATTTTAATTAATAGCTAGAACGCTATTGTGAAGAACTATAATACTATACCTAGTGCTGCCTCTAGGCGCTACTCTTATATAAAGCAGGACCTTAAAGCTAGCGCAGCAGCTCTACTCTCTATAGGTAGCAGGGGAGCTTACTATAATACTACCTCTCTAACTAAGGCATCTCCTGTAAAGCACTTATAAGGTTTACCTATTATAAATAGTACGTAAAAGGAAGAGTATAAAGAGGAGTAGGCTAGGTAATACTATTTATTATTATCCTATAAGGATTAGGGCTGTAAACACGTTGCGTAGATACGCAGAAAGTAAATATCCTTCTTATGCCCTAACGTCTACCTTATCTTAGTTAATAACTCTTTAGGTTTACTTAATACTATATAAGAGGGATAAGGTTAAGCCTGTATTACTCTAACCCTCTGCTATATCTAATCTAATAACTAGAATGCTATTACAAAGAAGTACTATACTATACCTAGTACTAGCTCTAGGCGTTACTCTTATATAAAGCAGGCCTTTAAAGCTAGCGCAGCAGCCCTAACCTCTGTAGGTAGTAGGGGAGCTTACTATAATACTACCTCCCTAACTAAAGCATCTCCTGTAAAGTATTTATAAGGTATACTTACTACTATAAAGGGCACGTAAGAGGGAAAAGTATAAAGAGGGGCAGGATAGGCTATGCTATCCTAGTTATTATACAGGATAGGGCAAGCTAGCACGTAGCATAGAAGAAGAACCTTAGCTTTAGTAGAGGTAAGTTAAGGTTAATAAGGTCTACAGTAAGATTAATAGTCCTTAAGTCCTAATAAAGGATAAATCCTTAAAGTAGGTAAGATAGGATTAGTTCCTAAATCTTATTTTGTAGGATTATAGTATTTAAGCATCGCCTGGCAAGACTGTAAGGTACGTACCCTTAAATCTAACTAAACGTCTAGACTAAAGACTAATAGTTAGCTCTGCTCTAACCTCTATATTATCCTATCTAATAACCTAGCTAAGTTACTAGTAGATACTAGGTAATAGGGAAAGGCGCCGCGCGTGGGGAGACTTAGGTTAGGCTCTACTATCTATAGTATACTTGCATAAAAGCATTATTATAGTAGCAGTATAAGGAGTAGGGTAGCTAAGTTAATTTAACGTGCCTAATAATTAAAGCTCTTCTTAGGCGTAAAGATCTAAGCACGCTGCGTACTTAGTACATAAGTGTATATTATAACAAAGGTAATCTCTGTTAGAAATCTAGTAATCTATTTTATCTCTCTTATAGGTTTCTAGCAAAACAAGATCTAGAATAACGCTAAAGCAGAGGCAAGTTCTATTAACTAGCAATAATAGACTAGAACCTTCTAAGTACACGGAACTTACCCCTTATACTATAGCCTCTGTAGGCTAACCTAGAGGCTTAACTATATACTATACACGGCGCGTAGAGTACAGCCTAGGCTTAACTTAGTTTTGTTACTATTACACGTAATAACACATAACACGTCTAGCCTTAATTAATAAGTATATTAAAACTAAAACTAAACTACAACCCTTTACACGCAGGGACGCTAGGGATAATAATAACAGACTAGAAGGGGAAGTAAACCTTCTAGATACACAGAAATTACCCCTTATACTATAGCCTCTATACAGTAACCTAAAAACTTAACTATACACAGTGCGTAGAGCGCGTAGAGTACAGCCTAGGCATAACTTAGTTTATTACTATTATACGTAATAACACGTAATACGTCTAGCCTTAGTTAATTAGTATATTAAAACTAAAACTAAACTATAACCCTTTACACGCAGGGACGCCAGGGATAATAATAACAGACTAGAAAGAGAAGTAAACCTTTTAGACACACAGAAATTACCCCTTATACTACAGCCTCTGTATAGTAACCTAAAAACTTAACTATATATAATACGTAGAGCGCGTAGAGTATAGCCTAGGCATAACTTAGTTTTGTTACTATTATACGTAATAATATACAACACGTCTAGCCTTAATTAATAAGTATATTAAAACTAAAACTAAACTACAACCCTTTACACGCAGGGACGCTAGGGATAATAATAACAGACTAGAAAGGGAAGTAAACCTTCTAGACACACGGAAATTACCCCTTATACTATAGCCTCTGTATAGTAACCTAAAAACTTAACTATACACAGTGCGTAGAGTACGTAGAGTACAGCCTAGGCATAACTTAGTTTTATTACTATTATATACACGTAATAACCTGTAATACGTCTTGCCTTAATTAATAAGTATTAGATAAGTATATATATTAATACTAAACCTAAACTACAACCCTTAAGACTTTTAAACCCTATCTATCTTATTATCTATTATCTAATCTATCTATTATCTAATCTACCTATTATCTAATCTAATAATTATCTAATCCTTCTATTATCTATCTATCTATCTATCTATGCACTACCGCTATTATTATTATTATTATTATTATTATTAAACAATTATTAATACTACTAAAAAGCTAACTATAAGCGCTCTATTATTAACTAGTATGCAGATATTTAACAGAACGGCCATAATGCTTTGTAAAAGGATAACTAAGTCCGTAAGGATTACTCTATTAGCTAGCCTAGATAGCGCAGCAGATAGTAGATCTAGTTAGTATATAATATAGGTACGTAAAGTCCTTTTACTATCTACGCACCTTACTATTAATATTAGAAAGGAGATAAGGGAGATAGTAGAGACGTTTATAGGACTAGCGCCTGTAAGCAGAAAACTAAGCTATACACCCTTAATCTAACTAAACGCTTAGTAGCTTAGGCATAGTTTGCTGTTTAAGCGTTAACTAAATGCTAAACGCGTATTGTTTAGAGATAGATTTAGTTTACTTTTACTATTATAATTACGTCCTAGGTAGAGTAACCCTCCTCCCCCCCCCCCTCCTTTATATACGCGGGTAACACATGCTAATATACTAAGTAGCAGCCGCATTATAACTATATTATTAGCCTCTCTATTACCTAGGGCTAGCCCTACCTTATTCTTCTTCTTATTATATAGGGCTTGCACTATAAGCTAATTACACTCTTTACTACCTAGGGCTACCCCTACAGCCCTACCCTACTCTTAGACTATTAGCCTAAACCTAGTAACTAAAGGGCTAGACAGATATTAAACGGCTAAGATAGTTAACCTTACCTTTAACTCCTCCTCTACCCCTCCTATTACTAATAGCCTTAGAACTAGTCCCTTTACTAACGCTCTAGTAGACTTTAATATACCTAAGCATAGGACAGGTACGAGTAAAGAGGGAAGGCAAAGGATAGCTAATAGTAGGTTACTACACTAACGTATACTAGGATCTAGTAGGCACTGCCTATCTGCACTACATGCACGTAGACTAAGAGCTAGCGTTGCCTCTAGGAGATCTCTTTACATTCTAGCAACCCTAGAAGTTAGCTTTAAAGAGTATTAAGACGCGTAGTAAACAGCTAGGGCACACTCTTAGAGTATATATTAATATTAAATTAATAAGCAGAAGCTCCTACGTAAGATATAAACCTATTAGATACTAGCGCAGGAAGATGCTATATTAAGATACATGTAGATGTTCCTAATAGATAATTAGGCTATACTATCTTTTAACTAGAGACCTAAAGGCTTACATATGCTTGTAGGCTAGACAGCGCAGCACCTTAAGGACAAAGTTTAAAATATAGTAATAGTAATAATCTAGTATATAGGCAAGCTGCTACTAGTTATATAGATAACTAATAATAATTCAGGTTATTTAAACTATTACTAAGGCATTAGGGCTAAGTTATACAGAAAGACACAGAACTAGGACAGAATCTGCTAGCAGTAGGCTATAACTAGTACGACGGACGTAATAAAATCGTAGATAATAAAAGCATAGATAATAAACCTAACAGAAACTACTATCCTATCTTAGGGTAAACGCTATACTAAAGGGCAAGCACTAGAGTATAATAAGAAAGGCGTATTACTAGTCTATATAATTAGTTTCTCTGTTATAGTTACTTAATTACTCTTCTAATAGTTTATTACTTATTGCGTATAGTGCTTACCTAATCTGTATAATTATTACGTCGCCTTAGGCAACCTTAATAGGTTACTAAAGTTAGCTAACTATTAAGGCTTACCTAATAATTTATAATCCTGTAGATTATATTATATAATCCTTAGATCTTTAGACAGATATTCTTCTGCTCTAATAGAGCAGTACGTAATCTTCTTTGTTACATAGTATTAGATAGACACTAATTAATTACTCTTTATACTTAATTATATAGACATGACTTTCTAGCTTATATCTAGCTCTATATTACTACTTTAGAATTTATAGATTAGTAAAAGACACGTACTAAATAAATAAAGCCTATTTATTTAATAATAGATTTTGCCTTATTCTACTGCAAATCTATATAGACTGTCTATTGCGGCTAAGCTTAGCTAGCTAACAACGCTTACTAAGACGCGGCTCTATCTAGCAAACCTAATAACTAAAGATAGCCTTAGCTATTAGTTACTCTAGGTAGCCTACTGCCCTCTATAACTGTTAAAGCTAACGTCTATACAGCTAACATCCTAAGGCCTTAACGGCCTTAACTCCTCTAGACATGCAGACCTCCCTACTTATACAGATAGATTACTATTTGTAGAGGAGAATATAAGCTGGAAAGTGAAGACTATATAATTAAGTGTAAAGATTAATTAATTAGTGTCTATCTATCTATAAAACAAAGGAGAATTTATACTGCTCTAAAGGAGCAGATAAACTTCTGTCTAGTAATCTATAGAGCTTTCCGTAGATTATAAATTATTAAGTTAATCTCTAGTATTTAGCTATCTTATAGCAATATCTAGAGCTTATAGTTAATTAATATAAGGGAATATAGGATCACGTAATTAGGTTATGTAATTAGGGCAGCACCTAACGCGACACACCCCCTAGGGAAAGGCAAGATTTTATCTCTACTAAGATCTTATCTTAGTTTTCCCTATGCTAAGGCGTTAACTAATTGCGCAATTAATTATATAATCTAATCTTAGCAATATTAGTTACGTGCCTAGCCTAATCGCATTCTAATAATAAAGAAATTAACTTTCTTACCTCTACTACCTATCCTCCTTAACCTTACCTCTACTACTACCTTCTACCTTCTACTATAGCTGTATAAGTATCCTAAGCTCTTAATCCTTATTTAGAATTATATATTAACCTCTTATAGCAATCTAATAAAGCCTTATAATCTACGCGCAAGCGTTAGGCTGCGCGTAAAGCTATTAATGCTGCTAAATCTACAAATAATAGTAATAACGCTAAGCTCCCTAAGGCTAGTAAAGCTCTTAATAACCTCTTATTTAACTAAATTAAAGCTCTTAGTAAGGAAGCTAACTCTGCAATAGCGCAATAATTAATTAAGATACTTTAAGATACCCCTACTGCTCTAACTCCTGCTCCTGCTCTTGCTCCTACTCCTGCTGCTGCTCCTGCAGCTCCTCCTGCTTCCTCTAGTAAGGCTTATCCAGCAATAAAGTTCGCCTCTAACGTTCTAGTCCTTCCTAAGGAGCTTACTAAGGAGCAGGCGCTTATCTAACTTGCTAGCCTTAAGAATATCTAGCAGCAGAAGGATAACTATGCAGCTAGTTTACGTACCTAGCTGCTCTAGTTAAAATTACAGCGCGAGGGTTTGTTATTACCAACTTCTTCTGCCCCTGCTATAATTACTAGCGCCCCTACTGCAAGCACTACTGCTCCTATAGCTACTACTGTTCTAGCGGCCTTGACCTTGCGCGTAATTCCACGCCCTTACGTTAATTAAGGCGCTTCTTTATCTAGAGCTCTAGAGGCTCCTAAGACTCCTGTGGCAAAGATTAATTCTCCAGCAATTGCGTCTTCCCTAGTTTCCCTAACACTAGCTCTAAGGCTAGCACCCCTTACTCCTGCTGCTAAATTATCTAGGTTAAGATAGGGTTTTAGCCCTAATGTTGCCGCGCGGCTCTAGGACGCTCGTAGTAGTAAAATTTCTTTGTTTCCTTAATATTCAGCTAATCGTACGCTACTAGTGTTTAAGAGGGGGGATTACGGCTTCTAAGTATTCTAGCAGAGCTTACTAGTTAAGCTAGTTTAATTATTGCCTAGGCCTGCCCCTAATGTTACAACATAGCTATTAAAAACACCTGCTCTACTAGTAGCACCCCCTGCAACTCTTCTAGTAGCTACCCTAGCTAATTACCCCTCTAGAGAGGAGATTATAGGTATAAAGAACAAGCTTCTTTACAGTTAATAAGGATATAGTAACAACTTTAACTTTAGGTATTTAGTAGATTTTAGTAACGCTAACCTGCCTCCCTTAATATTTAATAATTACTATAGTTGTGTTAAGGTTAATTTAACTGATTTATCTCCTTATATAACTATTACTCTAGAAGCTCGCCCTGACACTGCTACGACTACTATCACGACTAATAGCGATAATTGCGCTACTACTGCTACTACTACTACTACGATCGCTCCTCCTGTTCTTAATACGCTAGCGCCTAATACGCAAATAACTAATGCGCTAACAACTAACGTGCTAACAACTAATGCTCTAGAGACTAATACGCTGACGACTATAACTACTACTCCTGCTGCTCCCCTAATTACTTTAGGTGACTTATCTAAGAAGAAGAAGACAGGGGCTAAACGCAAGCCTGATAATCTATTAACTCTAAAGAAATCTAAGAAGGCTAAAGGCAAGGAGCCTATTACTACTAGCAATCCTAGATCTTCTACTAGGGGTAAAGGCCTAATAGCTAACGCTATCTGTTAAGGATTTAAAACTACTTGTTGCGTAATTACCTGTTTAGGTTGTATAAGGAGCGCGCTTGCTAGTTAATCTCTTAGTAAATGCTATAACTTATTAATTAGGGGTAATTATTATTATACTTATAACTTAGGGCACTAGTATTAGCCTATATATAATCTCCTCTTTCTATTATTAAAAGCTTGCGCTAACTATTATATAGTCCTGTGTATGCTCGCCGTGCTGCTAATAGGATGCTCTAAGTAATCTAGGCTACCCCCTAGGTAGTAAGTTATAATTTAAGTAGTGTTTTTAGAGCTTCTAGCTAACTTATAATAGACTTCTAATGTTAAGAAGTAGCAAGTTACGTTTTGTACGCTAATTAGCCTTAAGGAAGATAGCAGCTAAGATAATAACCCTTAGGCAGATATCCCTACTAAGCCTACTAGCAATGCAAGCGTTAACGATTACCGCGCTCGTGTTAAGGAGCTTCTAGGTCTGTTAGTAGATAAGCTTATCTAGTAGATTAGATATTGCCTATTAGGGGGAGGGCTGTTCCCCCCTGTATAAATAGATATTAAGTAGCCCTTAGTACTTCTTTATTATCCTTCTTATCCTGTAATTATTAATCGTGCGTTGTAAAGTTGCAAGAGCTTCTTAAATCTTGCAAATTTCTGCTTAGAGAGATATTTTATAAATCTATCTGTAGGTATATTATTAGTAGGGAGATATACAACTTTAAACAATCCTTTAGCGTATTCTTAGCAGAGCTACATGTTCTAGATATTAACGTGCCTTAGTTAAGTAGAAATCCTTTTGTTTTTACCTATAATAAGCTAGATTGTCTGTTAATTATTGCAGCAGATCGTCTAAGCGCTATTAAGATTAAGGGTAAGTTCCGCAAAGAGTTGTTTAAGAGCTATAGATTCCTTAGAGACGTAATCTAGTGCAATTAACTTAGCCTTAGTAGTAGAGGTTATAATAGTTAATTAACGAGTTGCTTTCTATATAATAAGCCCTCTAAACAGTATAATTATATATCTATGCGATAATTATCTTGTTTCTAGGTTGTCTGCAAAGGAAGCGTTGCCGTAAATTAAGAGCTTAGCGTTGTATTTCCTACTATATTAGATACCCTTAAAGCAAGTGCAGTAGAGATACATAATAAGTTAATTAATTGCGTCTAAGTAAGCTTTAGATAGGTTAGTAAGGAAATATAAGAGCTTTAAAATTGCGTATGCAACGTTAGGCTGAAGCATAATTGCTGTATACAGCACTAATCCTACGCGCTCTTAGTACGCCTTAATTTCTTGTTTAGAAGCTTCGCCTTTATTCTTGCTAAGCTTAGCTAATAGTAGTAGGGTTTTAGGGAAGCTCCCTAAGTTAACTAGGTTAAATTTTGTAGCAACCTTTTTAATGTAGGTATTATAGACTAGCGTAATTGTCTAAGAGCTCCTTTCCCTAATAACTCTAATTCCTAAGAACTACTGCACTGCTCCTTAGTCTTTAAGTTTATAGGTTGCCTTAATCCTATCTAGGACTGCGCGTGCTTCTTTCTTATAGCTTTTGCAAAACATTATTAGGATATTATCTATATAGAATAATAGAAGAATCTAACGCTCCTTATTAAAGAAAAGGCACGGCTCTTCCTTTAATGTAATAAGCCTAAGCTTCTGCAGTGTGCCTAAGAACTCTCTATACTATAGGAGGGGTAAGTTACAAAGTCTATATAATGCTCTCTTAAGTTTCTATACTTTACCTAGCTTCTTAAAGCTATCTAGGAGCTAGTAAATAACTGCTATATTGTTAGCAAGCGTTGCATTTAGGAATACGCTAACTACGTTGTATTACAGGATCTCTATATTAAACTCTGCAGCAATTACTATTATAAGCCTAAATAAATAAGCTGCGAGCGTTGCGGCATACGTTAACTAGAGTAAGTCTACAGCCTAGAGATCCCCTTAAGCTATAAGTTAAGCTTTGCACTTAATAAAATATCTATCTTTATTAGTCTTATACGTAAATACCTACTTAAGGGGGAGCAGCTAGTAGTTTCCTTATTAATCTACTTCCTGCTAGGTCCCCTTCTCTATGTAAGTCCTAATCTCTTTAAGCGCTACTTTAATAAAGAGCTTTGCGAATTAATGTGTGTAGAGATCCTTCTATTTTATTAGGAGCTTTAGGAGCTTGCTTCTATGTATATAAGTACCCTTTATGCTTACTAGTTTTATAACTAGAGCTGCAGCTATAACAGAGTGCATTATTATTAGTTATAAGCTCTAAAGTTTAGCGTATAAGCCTTAGAAGAAGGTTTCTAGGTTCCCTATAAGCTCCCGTTTAGTAATAGTAAGAGCATAGACCCCTTAACTTCCTTTACCCCCTAGATTGCCTTTAGGGTCCTGCCCGCAAGTTCTCTAGCTCGCGTAAGTAGTAGGACTAAAGATCCTTCTCTACTAAGTACGTCTAGTAGGTATAGTTTTATCTGCTTTAGCTAACGCTTTAGAAGTTATAAGCTTAGGCTAAGCAGCAGGAGAAGAGATAGGATAATCCTGCTCTGTAGGAATAATTTCCCTTAATTAAGGCAAATCTGCTTCTTTAGTAGAGTGCACTTCCTAAGAATTGCCTTATTAATTATCTAGCTTACTTAACGTAACACTATAATTACTAGGGGCCCCTAGCTTAGGAGTTGCCTCTAGTAATAGGAGCGTTATGTAATAATCCTTCTGCCCTACGCAAGTTCTCTGTAATAAGTTAGCTAGACTTATCGCCTGCGCGGTTATTACTTCTACTTCTACTAGAGCATTAGGCTAGCCAGCCTGTTGCTTAGTTTCTTTAGAAGTAACAACCCTAAGCTCTTGCCCTAGGTGTATTAGAAGATCTACTATGCTTATCCGCTTAGGTGTCTACACAGGCACTTGCTTAAACGCCTTACCTGAATTACTAATTGTGTCTTCTGCAAGAATGTAGACTACCTTAATTGCTTCTTCTTTAGATAGCTCTTTGCCCTTTCCTTTAAAGAATTAAGTCTTATTAAATGTCACGTTTCGTGTGGTAATTACTTAATTAAGCGCTAGGATCTATATTTAGTATAAATTAGAAGCTTTGTATCTAACTAAATATCTAATATAACCCCTTAGGGTAATTTTAAATCCCCTTCTATTGCGTCTGGCTGCTTGCTCCCTGTTTAAGGGATACGCGCAACACCTGTACGCGTATACGCTGCTCTAATCTAGACGTAGATTAGCCGTTACACTTCTTATATGCTCTAGCTAATACTATTAGAAATACTAACAGAACTAATTATTAAGTACTTTATTTAGTAATCTTATGTTGCGTGCGTGTAATAGGCTTATATTATACAGCTACACTACAGCGTCTACTACCTTAGGCTAGAGCTTCTTAGGCAAGTTTGCGCTAATCTGCATCTTAATAGCTTTTGTAATTATCTCTTGCCCTGCTTGTTTAGCTCCCCCGTTAGGCTTATAGGTGTATAGTAGTAAGCTTTTAATCTTAATTCTGTGACTTTCTGCCTATCTCTAATAGTCTGATTTACTGTGCTAAGGGAGCGTTACAGTGTTATTATCTTGCATAACTTTAACTATCCTAAGCTTATATCTTACCTATATAAAGCTCTAGAAGATCTAGACAGTTCTTATAATATCTAGTAGTAATTTAGATTAAAGATTTTTTGTGTAGATCTTGCTACTGTAGTAATCCTTAAGTAGGAAGATCTATTATTCCCTAAGTATTCCTGCGGGCATGTTAAAAAGGTCCTATGCAACGCGCTAATAAGGTTATAGTAATTATTCCTTAGGTCTTTAAGAGATTACTTATTTTGCATAAGTTATTGCGCAGTGCTTGCATTAATTACGTAGAGTCCCCTTAATGCGTACGTTCCTAGCTTTTGTTACTAAAGCTTTTAAAGCTTGCAGACCTAGGTGTCCTAATTACGCATGCTAGAGATCTTCTAAATCCTTATAGGGGTAAGTTACCTATAATTATAGTCTATTATGCGAGGGGATTACGCTTATAGAAAGAGTATAAAAGGTAATAGGTTTATATTTAATAAAGGTAAGGTTATATTTACGCATAAGAGTAGTAAGCACTATGCTTAATCCTAAGTTACCTATGCGTATAGTATTATCTAATCCTAAGTACTATACACCCTTCTGCTAGAGGCAAGCTTCTAATATAATATTTACGTAGAATTCTTTAACAACAGCAACGTCTGTAAGCGTAAGGTCTTCTAACTTTAGTCCTTTAGCACTATTTAGTGCTCCCTTAATTACCTAAGTGCCTGTTCCTAAGATTAGGAAGGCTTAGGTGCCAGCCTCTACACATTTTAGACCCTAAGTCTTCTTAAATAATCTAGGTATAAGCAGGTCTTTAGTGTTAACAAGATAGAGTACAGCCCTATTATCTAAGATAGTGCATTAGGAGAGTAGGTAAGCATTAAAATCTATAGTAGAGTATACCCCTAATCTTGCAGTGTTATTAAGTAGGAGCATAGGATTAATAAGGGCCGCGGCGATACTTCTAGGGAATTTAATCTGCTTAAGAGAATTATTAGGAGGGGTGCTTATCCCTTTCTTACCTAGGGCAATCCTAAGAGCATTAAAACGGGGCTTAGCAAGCCTTGCAAGGATAATTTTCTTTCTCTTTTTATCTATTTAGAGTAGAGCTCTAGTTATTATAGTTTTAAGCTTCTAATAATTATCTAGTAGCTAGTTGTAGGCCTTAGTCCTTAGGGGTTAACAGGGGCACTTAGCCGTATTCTTTAGCCTACGGTCTAACTTTAGTTAATCGTTTAGCTGTTTAGCTGTGTTTCTGCTAATACTTGCAAAGATCCCTAGATTTCCTGCAATTATGCGAACTTCTTAGTTATAGAGGAGCAGGGAAAAAACTTTGCTAAATTGCGTAATTGTTAGTAGATCTAACCTGGCTGTGAAAACGGAGTTGTAGACGAGCTATTAGAGCTGCCTTTAAGCCTATTTAGGGGCGATTTTTGCTGCTAATGCGTTTAGGAAGTCCTTAATTACAAGCTGCCCTTTAACGTTATTAATTTTGTAGTTCTTAGCCTTCTAATATAGGTTGCTCTATTCCCTAAACTAGGTTATAGGATTAACTGTTCTACGTTTGGCGAGCTCTAAATAGTTCTAATATTAAGCCTAAACAATATTTGCTGCGCTTGCGTTAGTAGGAGCAAGCTCTTCCTGCAGGTATTAGATAAGAGACTAGGTCGTAGTTTTGTTCTGTTTAACTATTTCTATTATTGCTGGGCGAAGGATCTCGCGATCTACTATTGCGTTCATCTAGTTTAACAGCTGCTAATAACAAGCTATGTTGTTAGTATGCTTGCGCGATAGAGCCTAATATTCCTAGATCTCTTTACTATAGTAGTCCTTAATTTCCTGGCTTAAGTTGCTTGTTAGGAGCTTAGGGCGAGCTGGCTTAGATTCTAGAAAAGTTTTAGCATCTTTAGCTGCTAGATTAACTTCTTCCTATATGCCCTTCTAGGTAGCATAGAATCAGAGCTTAACAAACTAGTATAGCTAGCTTGTGCGATTACGCAGTTGCGTTTTAGTAATTAGAATTCCCTTATTTATTATAATTATTAGATAGAGGGAGGATTAATTTACGCAGCTTGTTTTAAAGCGTATAGAGGGGGGGGGAGGGGAGGAGGTTAGTTTAAATAGTTTTGTTAAGAGATTTTCTAAGGGTAGTTGAGAAATTAAAATAGAGCGGCTTGGCAACACTTTGCTAGCTTAATAAGATTTGCACAGGGAGAAATAATACTGTGTTCTTAAAGCGCTAGGCTTATAACTGTAGAGGAGAATATAAGCTGGAAAGTAAAGACTATATAATTAAGTATAAAGATTAATTAATTAGTGTCTATCTATCTATAAAACAAAGGAGAATTTATACTACTCTAAAGGAGCGGATAAACTTCTGTCTGGTAATCTATAGAGCTTTCTGTAGATTACAAATTATTAAGTCAATCTCTGGTATTTAGCTATCTTATAGCGATATCTAGAGCTTATAGTTAATTAATGTAAGGGAATATAGGATTACGTAATCAGGTTATGTAATTAGGGCAGCACCTAACGCGACACTATTAGAAAGTCCTCTAATTCTGTTATTAGTAGTACTAGAGTTAGTCTACTCGTCCCGTGCACCTAATCTTGCATAACCTTAACCTGCTCTTACTATAGTACTCTATATTATATATTAGCAGGTAAGCTCTAAGGGCTATTGCATAAGTATCTATTACCTTTATAAGCATTAGTACCTATTACCCCTATACCTATAGATCGCACTAACGTCTATTATATTAACATATTATAATTTTAACCGCATTAACTAGCGTCGCATCTATATTACTTGCATTAATAAGCGCTAATACCTTTCTTATTAATACTAATATCTTCTATATTAATACTAATAGGCATATAGAGGACTGTAATTAGCTTTAATTTCTTTAACTAGCGTTATTATCTAGCTATAATGCACAAACAGGCAGTACTCTATCTACAGTCTTATATAGACTGTCTGTAATCTACCTATAGTCTAAAGTTATTCTATTTTCTACTAAGTAACTATACCTCTGCATACCTAGCCGTGTATAAGTAGCACTAGCTACTAACTAATCCTAGTTATCCTTACTAGCGCTTACCTTTGTCTGTAAATCCTTGCTAAACGTAATTAACTTTATTATGCGCTTTTCTATAGCTGACGCGCTATTAATAAGAAGGTATCCCTAGCACACTAGCTGTATTTAGCCTTATTAGTTAACTTAGGCAAAGAACTATACTAACTTATTATGCTTATAGCTTAGCTCTAGCAGGATAGCAACTATTATATAATAAAGGTTAATGCCTACCTTTACTATGTTAAGGGTGCAAAGTAGAATCTACTTCTCCTTATAATTATTAAACTCTTTTATAGTAAGTAACCTCTTTTTATAGTTAAGACTAGCTAGTAATATAGTAATAGTATTAGGGAATGCATAGGCTAATGCATTGTGCTATACAGCTAACGCTACTAGGCTTCGCGTTCTAATAACTACCTTAGTTATACAGCTATCTACGCGTAGCTTAAGCTTAGCCTCCTTATAAATATAGATTATTGCTACTAGCTTTGCGTTCTTGTTTATAGAGATCTTTTATAGTATAGTCGTAAAGGTTAGGTAGAGCAGGTTTTTAATCCAGCGCTTAATATCCTTATTAGTAATTGTAAATTTACCCGTGCGTCCTATTTAGACTAACTAATAATTCTAATAGTTAATAACTTAAGTAATAGTTGCTAAATTTATTGCAAGATAATAGGACCTATTATTCTAAGACTTAGACATGCTCTATTAGGTAGGTTCCTAGTTAGCTAGTTTTCCCGCCCTAGTCTAAGCTATCACGGCCTCTTAATACTCCTAATTAATTTCTGCCTTTACTTAATTATCTAAGGCTTCTATAATTGCCCTCTTAGTATTGCTAGGTACACAGGAAATAGTCTCCTCCTTAAGAATGCTTAACTTAGGGATAACTGCTTAGCTATTAAACTACTTTATTAACTCTAGCTAGCAGATCTAGAACAAAGGGATAGTTTAGCAGATAAACTAGATAAGGCTTATACTTCTAGGATTATTGCTTACCCTAATAGGGTTAATCTTTGCTACTGCATAGAGAGACTTAAAGGCCTTAGCGTAGTTATTAATCTTCTTTACGTTAAGGTCTTTTAGTCCCGCTAACTCGTGCGTGTCTAGGAGCTTTTTCTATAGCTTGTTCTCTAACGTCTTTATAAGGTATAGTAGCAGTTATACTAGGTTACCCCTATTAGAGGTACCTAATATTACCTATAGAGATATAAAGCGTTTGCGTATATTAAAGTAATCCTCTATATAGTCTTTAATGCATCTAAGTATTATTTTGCTAGTATAATCTATATAGCATTTATCCTAGAAGATGCATACTACCTATAGCACGTTTTTCTTTACTTCTTTCTAGACCTTAACTAGGTTTTGTCCCTTTCTTACCTTCTATTAGTACTTTTAGTTAACTGCAAAGTGCTTCCTAACCTAGCCTTCTAATAAACCCCTTGTTATTACTAACAGATAAGCAGCTAAGTAGATAGATGCAAATCCCTTTAGAAGTAATAGGATTATTAGGTAAGGTCTTATAGTTATTATTTACTAATCCCCTAGTGTTATACAGTTGTCTATTACTGCGTAGAAAGCGCCGTATGTTTTATTATTATTTACTAACTAGTCTAGCTTCTTTGTAATACGTTCTTACTCCTCCTCTAACAGGCTATAGGTTATATCCTTACGTGCTCCTGCTATCTAGATTGCTACCTAAGGAGGTACTAGGCGTTCTATAATAGTAGCGTCCTTTAATATTTACTTAGCATTGTTATTAAATAAGTTAATCCTAGTACTAGGTGTAAAGGCTAGCGTAATTCCTAGTCCTTAAAGGCATTTATATAAATTAGCATTACCTAGCTTGCAGTAGCACGCTAGAGGCTGTAAGGTTAAGCTAGGGCATTTTATTCTACGTAGCACGCCTATAGGTAGATGCGCGTAATGCTTATCTCTCTAATCCTGTCTTACGTCTAGGACGTTCTAGTAGTAAAAGTAGTTTAGCAGGAAAGGTATAAGAACCTAAATTATTTTACTAGCGCTAGGCTAGTCTGTAAAGATGCCCCCTAGATATATGCTAATCCTCTCCCTCTAGAAAGCCTAGACTGCTAATATAAGCTAGTAGGGGCTAACCTAGAAGTTAGACTAGAGGCCCTAATTAGGAAGCGCAATTCTATCTAACTTAACTAGGTTATCTCTACTTAGCAGTAGTAGGTACTAGCATACTAGGTCTAGTATTTCTAACGTTACTTACGCGAGCTTGCTACTTAGGTCCTTAGATCTAGACTTAAAGAGTTCTGTAACAAAGCTATCTAGGTTATCTTCTTATATATTATTATCTTTAGATAGAGTCTTATCCTCTTTAGAGCTATCCTCTAGATTACTGTCGTCGTCGCTATAGCTGTGTCTAGTAGAGTCCTGTTTACTATTATTAGATAATATGCTGCTGTTAAGATCCTTATTATTACTGTAGTTAGATATTATATTCTTATTAAGATCCTTGTTATTACTGTTGTTAGATATTATGTTCTTGTTAAAATCCTTATTATTACCGTTATTTAATAACATGCTGCTGTTAAGATTCTTGTTATTACTATTATTTAATAACATGCTGCTATTAAGATCCTTGTTATTACTATTATTTAATACTATGTTCTTGTTAAGATGCTTGTTATCGCCGTTATTTAATGCTATGTTCTTGTTAAGATTCTTATTATTACTGTTGTTTAATAACATGCTGCTGTTAAAATTCTTGTTATTACTATTATTTAATGCTATGTTCTTGTTAAGATCCTTGTTATTACTATTATTTAATGCTATATTCTTGTTAAGATCCTTATTATTACTAGTCTTAGGAGAGTTTCCTCTGTGTTGCTTATAGTAATAACTATTAGCATCCTTACTTACATAGGCTTCTAGCGTAATAGACTGCCTCTGTTTCCTATACAGCTCTAAGTAGTTATTTATTATACTAATATCTTTAACGCTTAGCGTTAATGTTATACGCTCTATAACTAGTAGAACGCGATTATTCTTACTTACCTAGGTCTATAGTAAGAAATTTAGGGTATTATTATTATAGATAGCTATAGTAGACCTGTTTAATAGCGTTACAAAGGTCGTTTTAGCATTATCTAAGCAACGCGTAAAGGCTAATACCTAACGCCTAAATATTTCTAGTAAAGCTCTATCTGCATTAGCAGGACAGATTAATTAGATAGTAAATAACTCTAACATAGTTGTATGCGTAGAGGATAACTAGATCTATATATCCTATAAGCGTATAGGTGCTATATGCGTTATACTAGGAGATTTATTAAGAGACTGCACCTCTCTTACTAATACCTAGGGAATAACTTAAATACTAGGGACGTTTGTTGCTATCTAGAGGGCTAGAGCTAGTATAGGTTTAATCTTACTAGCATATCCTCCTGTCTAGTAACTAGCATAGGTTATATTTACTATATACTATATAACGTCTGTTAAAAACTCTATAGGGGCTGCAGATTAGTTAAGGGCAGGTACCTAGCAAAAGAACCTATTAACAGCTGTCTGTATATAGCGAGGGTTACTACTTAGCTAGGTCTCTCTAAATAGTATAGCGCTTAGCGCTGCTGCCTCTATATCTCTAAACAGATTATTATATACCTCTCTAGTAATCCTAAGGCCTTTGCAGATAGTATCCTTTTGCATTAGATAATTATTTTACTAATACTATACCTTATCCTAAGCCTATTTAGATTGCTTTATAATTGCGTTTAGTCTTTACAGGGTTGTATTAGTAGGTAGTAGAGGTTAACAGGGCGGGAAGTAGTTTTTATAGTAAGTAGAAGTTGCAAGAAAACAAAGGGAAGTTTTATAACCTGCTATCTACTAGGAGGTAATTAGAGATAAGGAGAGTAATAGTAAAAGTAAATGCAGCCTTAAATTATAGGTAAAGGTAATTAGGCTTACAGATATCCTTAACTCTAGCATTATACAGCACGTAATATAGTTCTTTAGTTAAAGAAAGATTTTTTTATTTCTAGTTTACTGCACGCTAGTAATAATACGGCCTAGTAGTAACCTATAGCTATACGCTATATCTTAGTAAGGCGTTACTATTATTAAGTTTATAGGAGTCTACCTGCCTAGCCTGTATTATATGCTATAGACTAGGTAACAGTCTAGCACTGCTAGGCTCTTACAGTTTATAGTGCAAGCGTATACTAAAAGACTAAGTACTAGAACATCTTATTAGTATACTATAGAAGAAATATAGAAAGGCAGCGCACTGTTAGCTAGTTTTAGGGTGTTATTAGCCTTTATCTAGACCTCTAACACGCGTAAGAGTGTTATAGTAGCAAGGTTTATTAAAAAACGTTCTTTAAGCACTAGCTTACTAACTAAAAGGTAGGTAAGTGCTGCTAATGCAGTAGCAGCAGAAGCTTGTTAGTAACTATAGACCTTAGTCTAGCTTAGGCAGCCCTTAAGGTGCTTAGGGGGTATAGAGCCTCCTTGCATAAGTAGTCTAGATTAATGTCTATAATTATAAGTAGTAGAAGGTAGAGGGGTTATAAGGATATAAGGTAAAGTACTAGGGCATAATATACTATTAGCAGCATAAATAGTACTAGGAATATTATACTAGTAGGTAAAGGCATCTACTTTAAGGTTTCCTGTTAGGAGCCTATATGCTATTACGTAACTATATTATATCTAGGTTGTAGTTTAAAGGTAAGAAAACTTTACCTGCAGCCTATACCGCACTACTACGTCTACCCTAGCGCTAGTAATACTATCTTCTACTCTACCTCCCCTTAACCTATAATACTTACCTATTATGCCTTTACTACTGCTATACGCTTGCATTAGGAACTGCAAGAGCTTAGTAGTATTAGACTGTTACCTAACCTATAGTAAAGCGTTAGCTAGTAGGATAGTCCCTATCTCTTCTACGTATCTAGCTCTACCTCTAATAGTCTCTTATCCTACCTAATTAGATTATAGTAGTGCAGACTAGCTAAGATTAGGTATATAAGTTCTACTACGCATAATAATATAACGTTATCCTTTACCTTTTTACTTACACCTTACACCTTCTTTTACCTTAATATACTATAACCTTTCTACTATACAGCTAACACTAAGGTGCTATTTAGGCTTTAGGTACGTCTTCTAACTGCTCTAACCTTGCACGCATATCCTGCCTTACCTCTTGTTTAGACAGGTATAGCAAAGTTATTTATAATATAGCGCGAGCGTGCTAACCTATTAACGTAGGTAAACCCTTTAAGTATTTAGCAACCTATATAATAGACCTTGCTACTAACTATTTCCTCTAAAGGGAAGCTATAGATGTGCCTAATGCCGCTAAGTTCTGCAAGGGCATTATAGTATTTAAGATAGCTAACACTCTACTATTAAAACTCGCCTGTGTATCCTAGTTTAGTAGTCTATACGTCTCTAAGAAAGATATAATTAGGTATAACTTCTGCAAGCAGTCTAGCTATATCTAAGCAGCTTATCCCTAGAAAGAGTTAGTAAAGAAGTGCTGTAACTATAATAAATAGGGTTACGTAAAGAAGGACTATCCGTCTCTAGTCTGTAAGAAGTATAGCAAAGCTAGACACCTAAAGGTAGACTATACTTAAGCAGCTAAGGCTTGCAGCCTGCGCTAGGTAATATGCATAAACTACAGTGCTAAGAGTTACTACTCCTCTAGCTGCTAGTTAGCTTACAGATACTGTAGCTCCCTTAGATATAGCATTAATAACTATATAGTTAGCCCTACCTAACTCTTAACTATACCTGTTAATTTAGCTATAGTTTATGTCTTCCCTAAGTTATCTCCTTATACAGTAACTAATACCCTTACTAACTTATCTACTAGCAACCTAGACAGAGGAGCGGCTTATAATAATAATAACTTGCTAATAAACAAGCTACTAGACGCATTTATTACACCTAAAGAATAGTAGTATAACGTATAGTTTATAATAGAGCTACTACCTAAGCATATTACCTTATATAGTATTAAGTTCCTAATAATATACTTATGCGCAGATAACACTACTAGACTTGCGTATAAGACAGCCCTTATCTGTCTTACTAATACTAACGTTAAGGGCCCTATTTAGGTTAATAAGGTAGTAGTAGACTTAATTAACGTTTAACGTCTGCTAGATATAAAGGCACGTGTAAATCTTAAACAGCTTATGTTAACCTCTAGTAATACTAAGCTTACGCTTTACTACGTTTAGTTACGCTTTATACCTAAAAGGACTAGCTAGCGTAAAAAAGGTATACTTAGGGAGGCCTTCTTTACTAATAGTAACTTTAGACCCTTTACTTAGGAACTATATACCCTTTAAGATACACTACTTGCTAGCCCTAATGCAATTATATATTTCTTCTACGTAGGTAGTAGCTAGATTATAGGACGCATTAATAAAATTTAATAGAGCATAGAAGATTAGCGTAGCAGTAACCCCCTCCTTAACTAGTATCCTAACTATAAGCCTAATATATAGTTAGGTATAAAGCTCCTAATAGAAGCTTAACCTACCTATTATATTGCGCTAAGAGATTAGTTTAACTACCCTCTTAAGTATTTTACTACGCAGTTCTACTTAACTATTACCCGCCTAGAGGTTACTAAGGTAAATCCTAGAGTAGAGATAAGAGTTTAACTTATGTTATTTCCTAGTAGTAGTAACTAGGTTTATAGCTGTGCTATTAAGATAGTTCCTAGCCTTAAGCTTTGCACTAACGCTATTCTTAATATATCTTTTAACAGTAAAGATGCTAATAATAATACAGAGTAGAAAGCACACGTTATTAACGCTACCCTGTTTACTACTGCCTACGACTACTTTGCCTATCTATTCTAACTACATTAAGGCAAAGGCTTTATCTCTAAGCCTCTATTTAAGGAGGAAGACCTAGTTATTAACAGTCTTACCTATAGGACGTTAGGAGACCTTACTAAAGCTATTATTAATTAGAAGGGCATTTAATGTCATGTGCGCAAACGTGTACTAAAGGTAGGAATACAACGCGAACTAAATACGCTAAGGTATCTATAGCAGAATTAGGATGCCTTTAAGGTAGAGATAAAGCTGTTAATAAATAATAACCTTATTAATCTTCCTATCTCTAATTATTTTGCTGCAGACGTTACTAGGTACAGCGATAATACCGTCTACGCTGCCTATAAGCAGATTAAGAAGAGTCTAGACGCTAACTAAGGCAGGGTAGTAGATTAGCTAAAGAGCATGCTAGGGAACGTAGCGTTATTTTAAGGCCCTAGAGGGACTAGTAAATTAACGCTCCTTAAGCAGCTTATTATTTACTAGTACCTGCTTAGGGCGAAGGCATTAGACCCGTGCGCTATCTAGGTGCTATTACTACTAAACTTACAGCTAGATGCACTAGCTACCTTAATTAACAAACTACTTATAGCTAAGTATAAAGTCCTCTAAGAATAGCATAAGGCAGATTCTAAGAAGAATCTAAAGCCTAAGTACCTAATTATAATCTATTAGCATATATAAGCAACTAAGACTAAAGTCTTTAAACAGGAGGCGTCCCTAAAGCAAGAGAGTAATAACCTAACTTATAGTCTAGAGTACGTAACTGCTAATTTACAGAGTAATATAGTTAATAACAAGCTATATAAACTAGGAATAGCAGCGCTAATATACTACACGTATAAGTTATGCTACACGACTAGCTTTAATAAGCGCCTATAAAACTAAAGACTAATAGAAGGTAAGTAGGTACTACGCTGCGCTGCTGTTATAGACTATAATAGGAATCTATATTCTATTACAGCACTATCTAAGAAATATACTAAATTCTATAAGTAATTACATAGATATGCTATAGGCAAGGTAATAAGCTAGGATAACTATACTAAGCTAATACTTACTACTAATACTATTATTACAGACGTAGTAAAGGACGCAGACGTTATCCTAATAACGCCTAACGTTGTTTTATAGGCGTGTGCGCATACTATTAGTGTAGCACGTCTTATCCTATATAATAAAGCTAGTAAAGAAAATAAGCCTAGTAGTCTTACTAGTCTAGTTTAGAGTAGGCTGTATGTAACTAGCGCGGGTAGCACTAAGATTACTAGACTATCTATTCCCTAGCTCTTCTTTAGGGACGTCTACTAGCCTAGGCCTGTAGTAGGGCTAGATAGTTAGATATTATTTACTAAGTAAGGGAGGGTCTCTCTATACTAGCGTCTTATAACTAGTAGTGCTTATACTACGTAGTTCTAGGTCTAATATTAGTATATAAGGGACATTGCGGCCTTTATAAACGCTATCCTGCCCTATAGACGCCTTAAGACTGCCCCTACCCTACCTAGCGCTACATATAAGCTAGTAAAACAGTTTAACTAGACTATATTAAAGGTTAACTAAGACGTTATTTTCCTATCTACTAATAGTACTGCAGAGCTAAACTAGGTGTTAAAATTAATATATAACGTTAACTATGCAAAGCGTGCTTTCTAGTTAGCGCTCTTATTAATTTTAGAGGGGTTAAATCTAGTAGACATTAGCATTAGTATACTATATACTGCCTAACTAGGCCTCTGCATTGCTAGCTGCTTTGCTATAATAGAGTAGTGTTTTAAGCAGAAGCTAGGGACGGTATTTTAAGATAAGGCTAACGATATTATAAAGATCCGCATTATTACCCTAGATAGCATCTAGGGTAACTAGATTAAGGTCTTTATCTTAGATACTACTATTACTAGAAGCCTTAAGTTCCTCTAGGATGCAGCGCGCGTGCTCTTAGGATGTAGTTAGGCAGAGCTTACGCTGTATATTATTAGTAATGCACCTACTATCTAAGCATTCTACTCTAGAAAGAACAGGTTATATACTAATTCTGCATATTATAAGCTTATTAAGTTCTATAAAGACAACTAGGTATTTATTAACCTAGAGCGTAAGAGTAGAAAGGCAGCCTATAACAGACTAATAGCACCCTTTAATATTAGCTACGTTATATTGCGTGTCTATTACTAGCAGGAAGATAATAATAACCTAATTTCCTTTAGTATAGACGCTAACTTTAACATTAATGCGCCTGCTTTTAGGGATAAGACCTTAGCTAACAAGGGTAATAATAAAGAGGATGCGACTAGTAATATTACTAGCAACGACGGCTAGTTAGAGGACAATCTAAAATAGTTAGATAATGCTAGAGGTAATAATAGCAAAGTATAAAATAATTAGTAAGAGTAGTGTATTATAATAAGAATCCTGCTAGATACTATATGCTATATTACTGTTATTAATACAAACTACTATCTTTTCTAAAGGGCATAGATTAACTGTCTGCTAAACGCGCAATAGCTACTATATAGGCACTGTTTAATATAAGTATATTATATTACGTATAGGTAGGTTTTTATATTTCTTAACATTTAACATGTTAACTAGCTTATAATTACGCTATACTAAATATAAATAGGTTATACTAACGCCTATTTACAGACCTACAGCCTGTTTAGGCCTAGGTTTCTGCAGATTAAATACTACGCAAGAAGCTTATTTATACGTTGCGCGCCTTATAAAGAGACGTTCTAGCTATTATTTACCTATCTATAATATCTAAGTAGCCTTTCGCTACCTACTATATAGCTGATATATTCTTATTCCTTAGTATTAGCGAGTATAGTCTTGTATAGCTCCTTCTTAGCACGTATCTCCTTCTATCCTGCGTCTAGCAATCTATAGATCTATAAGCATCTAGTACGCATTAATAAATTATTAGCCTTAAGGTAACTTATAGTTCTAATAAAAGTAAGCCTTATAGCTTTTAAAGATACGTAAATCCTAGAGGTAGACTCTGCTAAGTTTAGAGTTAAGGATATCTAATCCTATTATTATCTGCTGTATACTAAAGTATAATGCTAGATACTTCTTTATAATCTTTAATAATTCTTTAAATAACTAGGTTCTTATATGCTTGCTAAGCAAGTTATAGAGGACGCGCTGTATCTATGTAAGCATGTAGCGTTCTAGTTTATAGAAGAACGCACTTAGTTTATCTTGCTTACTAAGTGCGTTTTAATTACTTATGCAAGCCTTCTTTTACTACTTAGTAATAGCTTTGCCCTTACCTATTATACCTATTATAGTAAGTAGCTTGCGGTATAGTCGCGCATTAGACAGCGCTTTAGTTAGTTAGTTTTTCTTATTATAATAGATAAGAATATTACTGCTAGCTTAGAGGCTGATTTCTGCGCGTATTTACGTAGGCATATCTGCGTTAGGCACTAGCTTATAGGTAATAAAGATCCTTTACTACTATAACTAGTCTACACTAAACTAGAGGCTAGGGGATTTTAATAAGATAGCACTAAAGATAGTAAGGGATAGTTAGCTTAATCTACCTCTAACGTTACTGCCTCTTTAAGCTAGGAGATAAACCTGTTAGTATCTAATAGCCTTTGTTTACTCTCCTAATTAGCCTTACTAGGTTTAGATAAGGGTTATAGTTTTCTTTCTATATTATTAATATTATTATTTAGCGATATTAGCAATTTAATATTATGCAGGTTAGTAATAATCTTAGTTTTCTTAGAATAAAAGGTGTAGGTAAGGTAGGTAGGGCGAAGAAAGGTATTAATAATGTCTATACTATATATAGACCTAATCTAGTTATATAACCTGCTAACTGTATAAAGGCAGGTCTATACAGCTTCTACCTTAACACTTAAAGTGCCCCTTACTTTACCTTCTAGAAAGGGAATATATAATAATCTAAATATAACTTAAACCTTTCTATTTAAGTTACTACTTTGTGTAATATTACATGCTACTATCTCCCTCGCATAGAGATAACCTATTTAATACTAATTAGTAGTTAAAAACCTATAAATTAGTAAGAGTAGAAGACAGAGTTATACTATATAGTTTTCCTGCAACTAGTCCTCTATTTTATACCTACCTTATTTTAGGGTTGTACTGTTTATTTCTTCTGCGCCTAGTGTCCTATTTTAAGAGAAGGAGATTAATCTCTTTTCCGCACGAACTTTAGGAAGCCTTTCTTACCTAACCTAGAGAAAGAAGTAACCTAATAGTCTATATAGAAAGAAGGCAATAGTATGCCTATACATAACCTAACAAACCACGCTGTACAAACTAGAAACTAGTAAATAACAACCTAATAATAAGATAAAAGATATACTACCCTTAGTAACACCCTCTAAGGGATAAACTACCTCTTAAAATAACCCCTCCTGCATAGAATAACCCTAGGAGCAACTAGAGGTAGAATATACGTATAGTAAAATTGCTGCTACTATAGGAGTTACTACTAAGATACTAAAGCAGTGCATAGATCTAGAGCACTAGAAGGAAATAATCTAATTAATAGAAACTACCTCTGCAAAGGAACTTAATAGATTTGCTAGAAACCTCCTAGCAGAGTACCGTACGTTAATAGTCTAAGGAGACCTGCTAGGAGACTACCTATAGAGTAATTTTAATAGCTAGTAACTACACTACCTTAAGGCTATTAACTATGCAATCCTAAGGGAATTCTTTACTACCCTTAGTGCTAGAGGAGTATAGTCTCTAGCTGCTACTACTAGTGCTATAGGTAATAAGCTATATAAAATTATTAATAGAAAATATAGCACTATAGAACTACTAAAGGACATACTTACTATTCCCTTCCGTACAGACCTATTACACAAGGAAGAAAAGGAGACACTACCTGTCTTACAGCTAATCTAGCTAACATCTAGACTATCCTTTAGACTAGCTATACAGGATCTACCCCTTAGGATAGAGCTAATAGGTAAGTTTACCTGTATACCTACATTCTGTACGCTAAGTTACTAAAGTTTCCCTCCTTAAGCCTAATAAGGAAGTAGCTAACTGCTAGATCTGTACGTACTACAGACCCTAGCGCCTAAGAGAGTAGCAGATCTGTACTAAATACTTCCTGCCAGAGGATATAATAGTAGAAAGATCCTAATTAACAAGCTAATCTAGTTCTAGAAGCTGTAGAAGAAAGAGAATAACTACTTAGGAAGGCCGTATAATATCCTTTCTAATAAGACTTGCATTTTTATTAAACTCTGCAGCCGCCTAGATATCCCTAAGCACCTCTACCCTAAGGTATTTCCTAATATCCTAGAGGACTGTGCAAGTATATTCTATATGCATAATATAGAACCTAGACTTACTTAGATATAATTATACAGTTATATTAATATTTATTTTAACACTAATGTTAACTATAATTAATACTACACATTACTAGATTAGGCCTATATATAGTACAGATAGTAAGAGATTATCTGCGGCAGATGCAGGCAAATATAACATACAATCCGCTAAGTCCTAAGAATGCCTTCTAGAGGCTTACCTAACCCTAACTAACTCTAACTATTAATAACTAAGACCTCCTTATTAGCTTTACAAATTTATACGGTAATTATACAGGATAAAAGGTAATCCTAGCATATTATTAATATAATCTAACAGTATAATATTACGTTAAAGTTCTATTACTTTATAGCAGATAACGCCTCTAATAACAACAGGGAAATAATTAAGGCTTTACTAATCTACTTAACCTTAATTTTAGCCCTTAACAGCAGATACGGTGCTTAGACTGTATATAGAACGTAGTTATAAAGGTAGTTATATATAGTATAGGCTTAAGCAAATTTAAATCAGATCTTATAGCAGCTGCGCTAGCTAATTAATTTAAAATATTTAGGAAGAAGGGTATTGTTAGCAAGCCCCCTTATCTCTATATGCGAACTAATATCTAATTATCTTATTATATAGGCAAACTTAATAACTTTATAAATATAATCCTATCCTCCTATAAGCGCTGTAAGGCCTTTCGCAATATCTTTAATACGTTTAATAATAATCCTCTATAGAGTTTTAGCACGCTTAGCCTTATTTAGGATAGAGGCGTTTAGTAGTACTCTGTATATCTTATGCTTTTACGCTGCGTTAAGCTTAAAGATCCTATTAACTAATTTATACGCAGGTAGCGTAATAATATTAACAATCTAGACTTATAGGTTATAAGCAGCGCAGCTCTATTAGATATAATTACAGAGGATAATTAGGATTAGGCTAACAACCTCTGCGAGTTCTTACAGCAGTTCTATTAGATAACAAAACGCCTTAAGAGTAATAGTAAGTATAGATTACTTTAGCTAACAACTATTAACCTGCAATTACTCTATACAGAGCTTCTTAAGATAAGGGAATTCCTCTAATTTAAAGGCAACGATTACTATCTTAAAAAGGGCGTCTTATATAGCCTTAAAAAGCTGCTTACTTATTAGCAAAAGGCGCGTATATATACGCGTTTTATTGCGTTTATTATCTACCTACTAATAATATATAGATTATTATTAACGTCCCTATCTCGTATTACTGTATCGCGATAATCCTCTACCCCTTACTCTGCATACTCTAGTTTAAGCATAAGTAGAGGAGTTACCTATATTAGCATAAGAAGGCAGAAGCCTTAATAAAGGTAATTATACAGGAGTACGTTAATTAGGATAGAGATAAGGATAAGTAGGATAAGGATAGAGATAAGCCTACACGCTAGAAGCTTCCTAAAGGCAAATATTATAATACCTAATATAAGGCTATATTATCTGTTAATTACTCTCTACTTATAGGTAATTAAGTATTAAAAAAGGCTAAAAGGATAATAGAGTTACAGAAGTATTATAATAATTACCTGTAGGTAAGTAGAATTAATTAATCTCTTGCAATTGCGCGTATTAATTAACCTCTCGCGTAATATCCCTTAAACCTATAGTCTAATTACCTATTTAGAAATTACTTAAAATAAAATATAATAATCCTCTTGCCTAGTAGGCTTAAATTAGGCGTTATACCTATCCTACCCTATTTAAGATTGCCCTTAATTTCCTATTAATCCCTACTACTAGTTGTAAGTGTAAGAGGGCCTTTAGTAGAGAGAGAAGGACTGTATTAATTAATTAAGGCTCCCTTTATAGAGATATAATTAAGGCCCTACAGCTATAGAAAAACTAGTTGCGGAGGCGCGTAGTCGCAAGCAAGTTAAATAGCCTGGCAGAGCATATTAATTAGTAAAAATAAGGATATCTAGCGTTAAATTAGGCGTATACGTACGTACTATAGATTACGTGCAGCTATAACGTAGATACTATTTACTATATTATAATTATAACGTTTACAGAACGTAGGGTGCTTTTCTATCTGCCCTAACGTACGTACGTATGCCTACCTTAAGACGTAATAACACCTCCTTAACCCTAATTATAGTATAGTACGTATAGTTAGAAGCGTTATATAATATAACTACGTAAACCTTCCTCTAGCAGTTTATACGTCTTATTATAAAACGCAGCTACTAGAGCTGCTACTAAGATACTAATTATTCTAAGACTAAAGTTAGGCTTAGCTAGATAAACTAATAGAAAAGTACTAAAGGGCATCTATGCCTTCTACTGCCTAGATTTAAAGCTTATGCTAGCCTATCGCAATATCTCTACGTCCTAATAAAGTCCCTTAATATTAATAATTATATAAGTTAAAGTACTGCTTACAGATTAAAATTAGTAATAGATATAGTAAGTAGGCGGATATAGTTAGAGGGTTTTACTAATAAGAGAAGAAGATACTATTACTGTATTTACGTTCTCCTTGCACGCCTAGTCTAGCTTTAGTAGTATCCCTAACCTCTCTTTTATAGTTGCTGTATTATTAGTTCTCCTTAGTTATAAAGGCGTTGTTAATTCTAAAAGTAACTATTAACTGCTTGTTTGCTCTTGCCTAAGCTTTAAGTACTAATAGAGTGTTAATAGCTTAGCGTAGGACCTTACTAGCTATAATTTAAGCGTATTTAGTCTAGTCCTTAGTATAGTAGGCTGTACGCGTTCTAAGTATAACAGGTAAGAGACACTCCCTATCTAACTAGAGTAAGCCTTGCTAGCTAAAGTGTCCTTATATAAGTAAACTAAGAGGGCTAAACTAGAATAGCGTATATATATATATATATATATTACGTATATATATATATAATTTTCTAGTATATCTATAGCAAGTAGTTATACGTACGCTACCTATATAGCTTTTAGCTACTTACGCCTATAGAGCTTAGTAGGAGGTAAGGGAGGTTTTAGCCCTTATATAGTAGTAGGCTTAGTTATATTACTAGCTAATCTGTAATAGACATAGGTTATACTATAGATATATATATATATAGTTTTCTAGTAAAGCTATATAGTTAGAATTATAACTATATATAAGTTATAAGTGTAATAATTAGTCTATAAGTATAACACCCTACTATATAATAACTATGCTATAATAATATTATTATTAGTATAGCTAAAATAGAGCTAACTTATCCTGTTAATATTATAGGGGGCGTTGTAACGCTAGTAGTAAATAACTATGCACCTAGCTATAAAGATAGTACTAGTACCTGTTAATAACCTCTTAAGGATAACTACTACCTAGCTGCTATAATTGCATGTTAATTACGCTAATAATAGTATATACACTTATTAGCTGCGCTTAGTACTTACTATACATGCAGGCCTAGCTAACACTATATATACGCTGCTTAACAGCCTTAGGTATAGACTGCGCGTATATTACTATCTTACCCTAGGTTAAAGGTTGCGTTAAGGCTATACGTATATAGCTACGTCTAACTAGTACTACTATAAGACTTATAGCTACCCTTTTTATATCCCTCCTATAGATAGTAGTTCCCTCTTATACCTATCTACTAGTACCTTTATGTTTATTTAGATATAAAGCGTAAAAATCTACACGTATATAGTGCTTAGTGCTAATTTATACGTAATAGATAAATGCAGTATTATATATACTAGCTATTAGCCTACTATAAATTAAAGGGTTTATTTTATAAGTATTATATAGTTAACGTTGTATAGGCTTTAGCCTTTATAATCTCTACTAGATTAGGGTTCTATCTCCTACTAAAGGCACAGAGGTTCTATATAATAGACGCTACTCTATATAGCAGATAAGCCGTGCCTTAGGTAGTCTCTTATAAAAAGCTACTGCTAGACTAGGCTGTAATATCCTCTCTCTACTATAGCTATTAATCCGTAGGCTAGCTGTAACTTTGCTATTAACCCTAATATACTATGCACTCTAGAAACCTGCTATCTTACTTAATTATCCTTCCTCTATATTCTTATATAGAGTAGAAACCTCTTCTTTACTATCTACTTTACTATTATGTGCGTTCCGCAGTTATAGCTTAGCATCTGCTATTACTAGCTAGGCTTTACAATTAGCATGCTAATTAGGCTTATCCTTAAGGCTGTTAGTTACGCTAGTTGCGTAATGCTGCATAATAATCCCTTTAACTCTAACGCCTTCCTTATATAAGTCTTAAACTACTCTCCTATCTACTTCTACTGCCTAACGCATCCCCTAATGCTAACTTATAAACGTCTTAGTTATCTTATCTGCCTAACTATTACCCCTATCTTTATTAGCGCTAGCATCTACCTCTCTATCGTGCGCATTATTAGCCTATATAGTTAGCACCTATCTTACTTTAAGCTGCGGACTATTATACTTATCTTTATAACCTCTAACTTAATCTTACTAGTACTCTAGGCTGCAGGAGGTGCTATTACTAACACGTCTAAAGGTAATGCTAGGCAGATAGGTACTAATATTATAGTAGCTAGTTTGTTTCTGTAAGCTATATTATTAACCGTGTTTCTACTATACCTAGCCTACTTTTATTAGTAATGCTAGACTAGCGTGCTAAATATAAACCTAGTAAAGATAGCCTACTACAGCTACGGGCTATTTAAGGTGTTTCTATTTAGCCTAGTGCTTGCTACTATTGCTATCCTTATATAGTCTGTTTTCTGTGTTACTAAGCTATAGTAGGGCTTCTCTAGCTAACTATAGAATAATAAAGTTAACTTTATAGTGCTTAACAGAGCTATAATTAGTCTAGTGTGCTTCTACTAACTATCTTCTACCTAGGTCCCGCCTTTAGCAACTAGTAGCACGCCGCTAACTAGTTATTCTAATTAAAGCTGCTACCCTATAATAACTCTAACCCTATCTCTAAGTCTAAGCATAGGCAAAGGCAGTCCTTATATAGCTAACGCTGTAGTTTACAAAGGTCCTAGGCCTAATAAGTTACGCTCCCTTATAGATAATAGGCTTAAGTACTAATATTAAGCTATATAGCAGGCACAGGAACAGTAATTTAGATGCGTGCATAAGGTAGGATAATAAGGTATAAAGCGCTAATTACTGTTTCCTTATCTTCTAGATAAGAGGGGGAGATAGTAGAACTAGTCGTAATCCTGCCTAAGTTCTAGTTTTAATAGTACGTAAAATATTTCCTTAGGTGCTATTAATTATAAGAAGAGTTAGGGATAGCTTATTAGATAGTAATAGAGCTATTTAAGAAGCTTGTTATTTTAACCTAATAGCATCTAACTAAGCCTGCATCTACCTTATCTTATTTTCTTTCCTCTCTGCACCTATCCTTTAAACAAATTATACATACTAACGTATCCCTCTCTACTACCCTCTAACCTATACGCGTTAGATAATTAACCCTATATAGCTTTCTTTTTACGCTAGAATTATAGCGTAGCTAATATTACTGTAGAATTACGTCGCAGCCTAACGTTAATTATATTAATAACTTCTAGTAATAAGACGTTTAAAGTCTTTATCTAAGATAGATGTAATTTCTATAAGCTTGCTGCACACTGTAGATAGCTCTGCTTCTGCTTATTAGGAGTCTAGACAGTATAATAAAGAATAATGCTAGTTAATAATAATAAGATATAATAAAGTAATAGATTCTACCTAGTAAAATAAAGAGGTATATATAACGCTACTATCTAGACTATAAAAACTAGGCGCTACGCGGAATATTAAAAGTAAGTAACTACAGATAATAGGCATCCTAGACTAACACCTTTCCTATAGGACTGCACTATACGCCTATGTCTGCTTATTTATTATTATCTTAGAAGGGCACTAGGTTAATACCTTCCGTAATTATAGCTATTATCTTAGTAAGTAACGCAACCTAGAGAGCGCGCTGTTAGTTAGTAGGGGTTATAGGTAACGTAAGGGTAGATGTTACTAGCACTTACGTTATTAGGCTTAAAGACGCTAAAGTAGTAGCCCTTAATAAGATAGCTCTTATTAATAATAATAGAGATAGTGCGCTTATTCTAGCCTAGCGTTAGGCTGTTATAGAACTAGTTAATAAAAGACAGGGTAGCTAGATACTCTCTATTCTATACGTGCTCTATAGCGCACAGCATTACTGTGTACAGCTAGCGCTGTTACTGCTATATAGGCGGCCGCTAGCTATATAGCGTATTAATAGTCTGTAAGATAGATTTCTCTAGCTTTATCTTTACTAGACTTAGGACGTCTTCTAAAATAGGGGACTCTACGCCTATATAGATAATATAGTAGTAGTCTAGGAATAGGCTATTAACTATAATAATAGCGTTAACGGCGATATTAGAGTTGCGCGCAAAGATCTAAGCTACCTGCAGCGTAATTATGCTGCCTAGTAACTAGCCTAGAGGTTTTATTAGTTAGCTATTATATATACGCCGTAGTTATTAATAAGAGAGTTGTCTTAGGGCTGCGTACTACTAAGTATAATCCTGCCCTTTAGCATAACAGCCTTAATAGCTGCGTAGTACTACCTACTTATCTCCTATATACTTTTAGGCTTATTACTTTCTATACGCGCGTTAGTAACTACGTATACGTTGCGGCCTATAGGGCCTAGCGCGTAGTAGCTGCTAATAGTGCTGCTAGCGTTGTAGAAGAGAAAGAGCAGGATAGCAGCAGAGCCTAATAGGCGTTTCTGCATCTGCTAAATTATAATAATAAAACTAAATAGCTAGTATATATAACCTATATAGGTAGATATCTAGTAAAGGGGTTTAGGATAATAATGCCTTATTTAGGTATGTAATACATAAAGGAAATAACTACGTTTATAAAAGTAAGAGAAAGGTAATTATTAGTTAACTAATTACGCCGCTAAATAAGTAGGTATAAGGTACTATAATCTACCTAGGGATATATAAGTATAGTTAGAGATTATAGCTATTAAAGAGTTAAAGCATCTTAGAAGTCTGCCTACGTGCCTGCGTGCCTGCGTTTGCTAATAGGCATTATTTATACTAACTATTACGCAGGTACGCTAATATAAATAGCATAACCTTAAGTACTATAATAAGGAGATCTTAATTATTTAGGTATAATACTTATACTATTCCCTATAAAGCTATTTATGTACCTATTTATAGGTAGTGTGCTATAGTCCCCCTCCCCCCTGCGCAGATTACTAGCGCTAATACTTAGTAGGCAAGTAATTAATAGATAACTGTATTTTAGGTCTGTAAGGTGTCTAAAACAATCTATATAGGCTATAAATCCTACAATTTCTATAAACTAGATCTGTAAGAGGTTTAAAATAATTAATATAAGGCTTATACAGGCTAATATAGGCAAATTTAACCTAAGTATTACGTATTCTGCTTTTAGGGTGTGCTAGCGCTAGTAATCCGCGTAGGGGGGGGACTGTATTACTAGTTTACCTATATATAGGTACGCTAACTGTTTTAACTTTCTACTCCTGTCTTATGCTATTAAGGACTGCTAATATTATATAATAATACACATACATGTATATATATATACATAGTAAGCAGGGGAGAAGTAGCGTAGTATTAAGGTAAGAGATAATAAGCAGCGTTATAGGAGATTAGAACTATATTATTTATTTACCGTAGTAAGTAGTAGATTCTTCGCGTAAGGCGCTAATTATATAGATAGTAGGTAGGTATGTAAACTAACTTTGTAGATATTATACGCTAGCCTGTGTTATAACTACATAACTAGGTTAATATATAATAAATATTTAAGCAGTTAATTAACTTAAAATTACACCTTATAACTCCTGTTCTTTTAGACCCTTATACGTTAAGAGCAGACTAATTACTGCTGCGCGTACAGATATATCGTGTTATAAGCGCAGATACCTACCTATTAGAGGGACCTATAGGTATAAGATAATTTCTGTCTAGCTAATAAAGAGATAGAAGGCGTTAGATAGGCTACCTTAGGGGCGCTTGCGCGGCGCGTAAGCGCGCTATTAGAACTGCCCTTATAATCTAGTAATAGCGTACTTAGCATATAATTATTAACTATAGTTATATTTACGGCTATGCGCTAATAATTAAGAATATTCCTGTTAATATTAAACTAAAACAAGCCGTACACATGTAAATAGGAATAAAACAAATAATTATAAACAAGCAAAACTAAATATAAATAAAAATAAGCATAATTTATGCTCTTATCTAGTAAAAACTAATCTTATTATAACTAAGTATTGCAAGTAAAACTGTCCTTACTTAATTACTAGCTATAGCCCTAACACTTGCTGCTATGTTAGTTATTTGCGTAACTAAGTAACTACTACTATAATATAGATTTGCTAAGATAGTTACTAAGGTATCCTAAAATTAACTAAATAGTATTCTTGCTAGCTTATTAGGAATTTAATCTACAGCAAATGCAAGGCTTATAAAAAGTAAGCTATCTTTATCTTCTATAGTCTTAATAGCAAAATTAATAGATGCGTATAGGTCTTTTAGGCTAATAAATGCGTTCTTATAGACTATAGTACTAAGTAATATGTCTTACTTTAACGCCTTCTAATAATTTACTATGCTAATGCGTAGATCTTCTGCCTCTGCTTGCGACTAGCCTATACAGCGCTAAGCAATCTGTTAAAATTTAAGGCCTTTATTTTGCATACTACTAATCTGCTACTACCTAATTTGTTTAAGTAGTGTCTGTAGTGTCTACTTAGGTTTGTATGTAATACGGCATGGCACTGCTCTTACATAGCATGTAATAGCGCCCGCGACTAAAGAATGCACTATACTCTATCTAGAAAATATTTTAGTAAAGATAATATTATAGGTTACTATATACTAGCTTAATACTATTACCTAAGCCGCTTTAACAGCTATAGCAACTGTAAAGTCTAATTAGCTATTTCTTAATAACTTTATTAGCTTACTTAAAAGCAGACCTAGTTATAAGACCCGCGGTTTAGTACGTCTACTAACGCTTAGGATAACAGCTCTATAAAGAAGCTCGCGCTAGTAGTCTTTAGTTTCTTATGTTATCTAGGCTTGCAGGCTGTAGAAGTACGACCTAACAGGAATAAAATTACCTTTAATTTGCCTAGCAAAGATTACTTCTAACTCTAACTACACCTAGTGTAAGGTAGCTCTATTATAAAGCGCGTGTAAGATGCGGAATATAATATAATATTAGTTCTTAGTAATAATAATAGCTACATTAAATATTAGTTATATAAGGGTTAGCTCTGCAAATATATCTTATTTTAGTAAGCGTTAACAGAAACTATTAAGACTCTTATTAGTCTAGAATACGCAGACTTCTAGTTGCTATTTCGCGTAAATAATTTGTAATAATTTCTAGCTGCTAGATCTAGTAAATCTAGTGTAAAGTGCCTTAATTCTTATAATAAGCTTAGAAACTGCCTGTATTAATTTGTGTAGGTTACAATAACCGCTCGCGTTAAAGGCGAAATAGTTTAGTTACCTGCGTTTAGGTTCTATGTTCTCTCTAATTATTTAAGCCTGGAAATCTGTTGTTAGCAGGATATTAAGCATATCCAGTTCCTGTCTAGGTAAGGCATTAGAAAGCACGTTTTTAAGGACGCTTAATTATTCTTCTAGTAAGATAAGCGAGAAGGGCTTGTATTATGCGCTTTTATTAATGTCTGTAGTAATCTATTTTACTATATTAGAGAGGACAGGGTAGTTAAAAATCTTAGGTATAGAAAGTTGCAGTCTGCGTTTCTGTAGCTGTTAAATAAGGGCTATAGCAGTAATAGAATTGCCGCTATAATTAAAGAAATTATTTGTCTGTAATACAGCTGTATTTTTAAGTCTAATATAGGTTCCCTATAATTTGCAAAGTAGTTTTTCTATAGCGCTAACAGGCGGTTAATAGATCTAGGACTTAGCTGTGTATTTAAGCTACTTTTCTAATAGTATAGACTCTAGTAAGATACTAACTAATTAGCAGTCTATTTTACTACTATTATTAAGTAGGAACGCATTAATAGCTAGGAACGCTAAGGGTATTATATACCTAGGCAGACTCTTATAGAGAGATACTTAGAGGAATTTAAAGCGTTTCTGTTGCTTATAGTCAGGCGTAATTATTAAATGCCTAGGAGCTTCCGTAGTATTACTATTAGATGTAGTAGATTTAATAACAGTAACTAGGACTTATCCCTTCTTAGAGACATAGGCGTGCTTTACGCCTAGTAGTAGACGCACAATCTTACTCTTAACCTTGCTAATTTCTACCTGCTAGCCGTAGATCTTAACTTGCGTATTATAACAGCCTAGGAAGGTTAGTAAGCTATCTGTATTCTACTATACTATGTCTCTAGTATAGTATATGCGCTAGCCTAGGCTAAGATATAGATTAAGTATAAATGCAGGATCTATTATAAAGGCAGCAGCTGTCTTAACAGAGTTATTTAAGTAGCTGCGCAAAAGGAGGGGGCCCTTAATAAGAAGCTTACTTAGCGCGCTAATAGGAATAAGGCGGTTAATATTATCTAGGTTAACTACTTAGGCGCCTTTAGTAATTTTCTGCCCTATATTTACTGCAGCTGCAGGATCTTGTATTACTAGACTATAATAGAATATAATAGATGCTTTAGCTAGCCTATAACTATTAATTACTGCAGTATCCTTATTCTACCTATTAATAACGCCTGCATTAACAGCTTCTCTAATAAGCATAAGCATTTTTAGTATAGAGAGCTACTTTAGATCTAAGAGCTAAGCGACTGTAGGTGTTATATTAGCATATGTTACTTAGAAGGCTTATGTTATCTAATTAAGGTTTAAAAGACAATTATCCTTAGAGGGCGAGTAAATATAGCTACTAAAAGCAAGAGTTGTAAATACGTTAGAGATACTAACATTAAACGTAAAGGCCGTAAACTAGAAGGTGCGTATAGAGGATAACAGTCCCTATAGTAGCGCATAAGCTAGGATGCTTATTATAAGACTACTATATTTAAGCACGACGCCTTTAGGCTTGCCTATACTTCTAGAGGTAAAGATAACCTATACTACGTTCTTAGGCCGTATAGACAGGCAGACTATAGTAGACGCTTTAAACGTTAATAGTTAGGTAACAGGAGACGCCTTAAGGAAGGAGTCTACCGCGAGTAGAGGCACTTAGGCTGCTAGCGCTGCCAGCTGCTGCTTATAGCTGCAGTTAACTAGCATAATTAGCGCAGAAATATCCTTTATAATAAGCTTAATACAGCCTAGCAGGTGCCCTACTCTAAGAGGTACTACAGCTCCGCCAGCGTAAAGAATTGCTAACATAGCTACTATAGTCTACTTTAATTTATCTATGCAGAGCGTAATTATTACCTCTAGACCTACGCCGCACCTAACTAGATGCTGTACTAGCTAGCGGCTAGCTACATTAAGCTCTGCGTACGTTAGCTTACTATCCTACGCGTAGATAGCTAGGGCTGTTAGCTAAGTAGTAATTTAGTCCTGCACTAGTTTGTGTACGCAGCGCTTAATACGTAGCAGTATAATTATATTCTACTTATATAACTATGCTGTTTCTTCCTGTAAAAGTAGTCTAAGGTATCTTAGAGGCTAATCTGCGTTCTTATAAATAGCACAGACGGCTTATACTAGACTATTAGTAAGTCTTATAGCTACTGCGTCTAAGAGTACTGCTGTTAAGTATTATATATTAATCTTAAGCTGTGTTAGTGTTATATTAACGCTAACGTTTATATTATACTCTGTCAGATCCTCCTAAGCTAGACCTTTAATAGTAATTGCTATTTCCTTAGAGCTAGTTAGGGTTTGCCGCTTGTATAATAAGGTACTGTTAAATAGTAGTTAGCTTCTAGATAAACTAAGTTTATGCTAGATAGCCGCAAGTAATATCTGCTAGTAATTAAACGCTTTAATAGATTAGCTTTAAAGTTTGCGCGCTGTCTCTAATACTCTTATACTCTAATCTAGCTAGAGGTAGCATATAAGCATATTAATTATTAGTCTAACTAGCTTATCTACCCTAGGAATAGGCGCGTTACGGCTACTTAACAAATTACTAAAACTAACATTATTTAATCCTGTGTGTCTAGCAAGTACTAGAGCCTAGGCAAGTTAGCATATACTAGTAATTAACACACTATATATATCCTAGAAATAATAAAGTATAGCTAGGTTATTAAACTGCGTAAAGACCTTTGCAAGCTGTGCCTTATTAGCGTTATCTAGCAGGTTTTATAGTAGTATAATACACGACTTAGCTTTGTTTAGTAAGGTCTTCTAGTATAAAATATTATCCTATAGTTTTTATTCCTTAAGGAAGGCAATGTAGGTACTATATTAGGAGCTGCTACCCTGTATCTTACCCCTATAGGCGTTAATAAGGTTATAGGTAATTAGAGCTAGCAAGGAGGCGTCTATAAGGGAATAGCTTATATCTAGGCGGCAGTAGACGTTCCCTATAGTTATTATTAGGCAAGTCAGGCGGTGTAGTAGGGAGCGGAGGTCTAAAAGGTTAAGTGTTAGCTGTAAAGAGAGCTAATCAGCCACAGCGTTATCTGATATTTTATCTACTTAGACGATTTAGGTACTAGGCTGTCTTAGGATAATTTAGACGAATTTCTCTTAGCCTAGTAGTAGCTCTAGTAAGATAGTTTAAAGAATTAAGTGCCGTGTAATAACCTAATGCTACGCTTTAATAAAGTCCTCTGCGTTAACTAGCTGCAGAGATTTTTAAGATATAATAACTTAGCACGTTTATTAAATATAGTATATTAAGGGCAATTATAGTTGCGTAAGCAGAATGCCTTGCTAGAGTAGTAAGTAAGGAAGAATATCTTTAATTTTGTTAGTAGAGGAGAGACTAATAGTAGAGATAAAATTCTTCTTTATAATAGCTATGTCGCTGTTAGAGAGATATATAAGCAGGAAATTAGTAGTAGTAGCTATTAGCGCTGCCCTAACTAGCTTGTGTACTAAGCTGCTTATAACATTTACATACGCTTAAGCCTACTACTAGATAGCTGTCTAACGCTGCGCTTGTTAGCTAAAATAAACGTTAACTAGTAATTTATTAGCCTTAACAGTAACAGAGATATTAAGCGCAGCAAAGAGCTTAACTAGATTACTAACGTTAGACGCTACGCCTGTATTATTATTATTATTATTAAAACAGAACAGCGCGTCTTCTTACTCTGCTTGCTAGAATTATCTAGTGTAATTAAAGATAATCTTAGCTAGGCTATAATATATAAATGCCTCCTGTCTATAGGCAGTTAGAAAGCGGCTACTAAAGTATAGTATACTATAACTAGGGATGCGCTGTTGCTAGTCCTTTACTTATCTAAGAATATAAAGAGCGTTATTTATACCTAGCTCTAGGTAAAGTAGAGTTATTATTATAAACTAGCTAACAGTATCTAATAAATTAGTTTTATTCTTAGTAGCCTTGCGACTATGCCCTTTAGTAAAGACCGCAGGTACAGGATAGTCTTTAAAGATTTCCTTAAAGGAGATAAATAGAGTAGTAAGCAGGATCTCTACTAGCTTAGTTTTTAGCGTAGTATTAGCGCTACTAAAGAGAAGTAAGGTTATACTAGAGTCGCACTTAGACTAAACGCTAGTTAGGCTGCCCTAGGTAGCTTAGCTAGGTGTAAGACCCTAGTAATCCTAGTTTGCTATTAGCACTATAAAGGGCAAGGTGTTTAGGATCTCTAGTATACTTAGCGAGCAGCATTACCTCTCTAGCTATACTAGGAATGCTAGGCTAGTTGCATTTTGTACCCTATAGTATATAAGAAGGTCTTCTACATCTTAAAGAAGTATTCGCTAGAATATAAGGTTAATAACAAGATAATAGGTAGCTAAATAGAAGACCTGTCTGTCTTTCTGTTTAATTAGATTAACTATAAATACTAGGCTATTCTTAAGGTTAAGCGTAGCCTAAGACTAGGTAATAGTGCAGTGCATAGACTGTGCATTAGCTGCTATATGCATATTAAAGTAGTAAGACCTAGTAAGCTCTTTCTTAATCTACTACTGCTAGCTATTTATCTAGCTGTGCTAGAAACAAGCTTAGAGCATAGCGTGTTTAGTAATAGTAATATTAAGTACTGTAGCTAAAGCTAATTACTCTATGCAACGCGTACTGCGCAGTAAGACGCTTTAACTATAATAGTATTTACCTTTAGCGTAAAATAAATCTGCAGTAATATTATTAAAGTATATCTATTAAATAGGTAATAGCGTAAAGGGTCTATTAGGCAGTTATGCTGCATAATCCGTGTCCTCGCCTATTTAGGCTTAGGCTGCTAGCTAAGGTATTATTTAACTCTTAAGGACTTTGCGTATAGTAAGGAGGATGCTATAAGCTTAGCTAGTAGATATAACCTGCATTACTATAATTAAATTACTACTAAGACTAAAAAAATTAGCTAAATATGTTATGTTATAGAGCAGCATGCTAAGAACTTTGCTTTATATTTACTGCAGTTAGCGTTTAACAGGCGTAGCTACCTAATTATCTATATCTCTAGTATTACTATTCGTGCTATTAAGGTTAGTAACCTTATCTAGTAATAAGGACTGTACCTATTAAGTAAGCGTAGAGTAATTAGTCTTCCTAGAAGTATTTACTAGCACAGCAGCTAGAGAGATCTATATACTTAGGACTATATAGTATATAACCTGCTATAATAAGCTCTACTATACCTCCTATAGTTATAGTTATGCTTCTTCCTGCTTCTCTTTAGGGATACGTTAAGTAGTAGCGTACTAATAGCGTTTAGTAGTTAAGCTCTTTCTAAGGACGATAGTAGTAATAAGGTGGCTAGTTAGGTAACCTTAATATATATAGAGAACGACAGCCTTATACACGCTTTCCTACTTACTAATATAGTACTTAATTTTGCCTGTTTTAACACGCTGGCTATAGATTTTAATGTGTAAGTTAATGCAGCTAAGGTAGACTAGCGTGCTGTCTGCGTTTTAACAGACTAAATTGCTAGTGCGATATATTTGCTAGCTAGGGCTAAGGCCTAGCTCCTATATAAATACTAGGTCTGTTACAAACGCAGTAGCTGTTCTAACTAGGTTATTAAGGTATTCGCGCGCTAATAGTAGGCCTTTAATTAGGAGCTCTCTAGGAGTGCTAAGTAGAACTAGCTATCTAATACTAACAGGATTTATAATCTAGGTGCTACTAGTAATTACTATTCCTATATACAGAGCTATAGAGCTATCTGCAATTTTCTTACATATTAAGTATATATAGTACTCTAACAGCCTATAAGCGTTTATAACAGTCGCGTGCTCTATCTATTAATTAACAACCTTTAGTTAAACGGCTTTGCCTATTAATATTATTATTTATATACTTAGGGTCTCTTAAGGCTAGATAAGTACAGCTACAGTTAATATTAAGGTAGCTAACGTTACCCTTAATTCTGCTAGATAGGCTATAAGCTAGTCTATACGATCCTCTTTAGAGGGGATATAAGTAGAGGTACTAAACGCAAGAGCTATAATAATCTCTTAGATAGCAGCGTTAAAGGTAAAAGCTGTAAATTGCAATAGACGGTCGTGTAATTATATATTAAGTTAATAACTATAGTAGAAGATACTTATTATAAGAGACTTATATTAAAGTATAACACCTTTAGGCTTACTAGTACTACTAGAAGTGTAAATAACCTATACTATATGCTTAGGCCTAATAGAAGTACAGGGCTTAGTAGTAGAGACAGGCGTAGCTAGTGCTGTTTCTAAGAATAAGTTAATAGCAAGCAGCTGCGCACGCGCTGCTAAAGGTTCTAGCTGCTGCTTATAAACATAATTAATAAGTATAAGTAGTATTATAATATCTTTAATAATACCCTTAATACGTGCTAGCAGGTGCTGCACTCTAAGAGGGACGACAGCTCTGCTAGCTTACAGGATAGCTAGCATAGCTATTACCCCTAATTTTAACTTATCTATACACATACTAACTATAACGTTAGGGCCTACCCCTTGCTTAACTAGGTAGTAAGCTAGCTAACAGCTAGTATTATTTACTTTACTATACGTTATCTCCCTATTCTATACGCTAACTACTAGTGCCTCTAGCTAGGTAACTATCTAGTCTAGCATAAGATTATAAACGCAGTAGTTAAGGCGTTTTAGCATAGTAGAGTTCTACCTATAAATCTGTGCTGTATTCTTAACTAATAGTAAATTAAGTTAGCTAAGTAAATGTTCTGCATTATTGTATATAGTGCAAATAGCAAGCACTAGGTTCTAGGTAAGTTTTATAGTAACTAAAGCTAATAGGGCTGCTGTTAAGTATTAAATAGCTAGTTTAAGTCTAGTTTCTGCTATATTAATGTTAACGTTAATATCGTACTCTGTTAGGTCCTCTAAGTCTACGCTCTTAATAGTAATTCTAGCTTACTTAGAGCTACTATACGTGGGTGTATAGATATTGTAACGATAGTATTTAAATGTGGCTTGTGCAGGCTCTAAGCGAGACTAGGGCGACAACGATAGTTTTTAAACAATATTAATTAATATTTATTAACAATAGTCAGAAATATCGTAACAATAGTATTTATTTCCCGTCCTACTAGAGTTAGAAACCTAATAACCTACAATTTACGGCCGTGCGCACCTACACAACAAATAATAATTATTAACGATATTCTTTATTTAACATTCTACTAGAGCCAGAAATCAAGAATTCAACAACTTAAGTGCTAGCACATGCTAATAGAGGTAACAGGGTTTCTTACATCTGTCGTTCTTATTTATGTAGAAACTACAGAAGATAGAAACCCCCCCTCTATAGGTGCGTATTGTCGTGTTGAATCCTTAGAATTAGATCATGCACACGATTGTGAAATTCGCGCTTGATACATTGCGATACCTTGTAGCTTTACATCGCGATTTATTAGCATTGTACATTGCATTCCTGCGCCTAATACATAGCGCTATAGCTGACCTCCTGCCGTGTGCAGTCTTTCTTGCGGCCTATTATTAGCTACAATAAATATTAATCAATATTTATTAACAATAGTCATAAATATTGTAACGATAGTATTTATTTCCCGTCCTACTAGGGCAGGAAATCAACAACACTGCAACATATGCACAACTTTGCACTGCTTAAGATACATAGTATGCAATTGACGGATGCAAGAAACCCCCCTCCCCTAGGTGCGTTTACTATACATAGTCTGGTGCAATACCTCAGCGCACTCTGTCGCAATCTCACCAAGTAATATTTCGCGATATATTAGCGTTTGACATTAGAATACTACCAAGCCACGTCGCGCTAATAGCCTGCAGTGGCTGACTAGCTGCAGTGGCTAACCGGCTGCAGTGGCCGAGCACCCTAGTAGCCGAGCACCCTAGTGGCCGAGCACCCCAGTGGCCGAGCACCCTAGTGGCCGAGCACCCCAACCGCTTATCATCTCATCCACCAACCTCCTTAATCCTCCTTCTACTACTACTACTACTACTACTACTACTACTGCTGCTACTACTGCCTGATTGCCATCTATGCGCATTATCTTGTTGCACTACCTGCTAGTGTCTTACTCTGCTCGCCTACTACGCTATACTATTAGCAACTGCCAGGTAGACAGCTAGGTAGTGTTGTAGGCTTTGTTCTGCATTGCGCGCTTTCTTACTGCGTTATTGCCCCTTGCCCAGCGCCTTTACTAGCCTGGCTAGTTGGCGACGCAGTTGGCCGCTGTGCACTTTAAAACTTGCTTCTATTGCCTGCTCCTCGCTAACCGCCCACCTTCTGTTTAACCTTATACCCCCTACCTTTACGCTCTTAGCCTAACATCTGCATTACTATGCCGTCACACGCTGGCATATTAAAACGTCAGGCAAAGAAGGTTGCTACTAAACATCGCAGGCAACAGGGAAAAGACCAGGCAATAGAGATACAGCAGGACATCCAACTTCGGCTGCCTTTTTCCGTGCCCGTAGAACCACGCCTCTATCTTGTTGAGTTGAAGTTTAGCCCGAAGCTAGAGCGCTGTCTGAAGAAGGCTGATTGAGCAGGCGTGGAGGGCAGAACTATAACAATAATTGCAAACAATAGCACTATCACCTACGCAGGCATACTAAATCCAAACTTTGTAGTTAGCGCTAACATTCTATAATATGCTGCACTCCGCTTTGCCAAATGCATTAACCTAGACACGGCAGGACAGCTCCTTTAACAAGTAACAGCCCTTTAAGAGGTACTATTCCCGTGCAGCTATTATAGCATTATTTCTAACACCAGCAGGCTAAGATGCCCTTCTATATAACAGCCTTACACGGTAATACCTTTAAACAGGCCTGGATTAGGTTATAGCGTCAGTCGTCTGCCATCCCATTTGTGTCAGCCGGGCGCTGCCAGAAGAAGCCTGCCCTTAACTAAGGCATTAAGAACGTTATGCAAATACTTAATTAAAGCCTTAGTAAGGCAGCTTCTTACCTTCGCAAGGTTGACGAACCTACGTACAATCGCATGCGACAAAGTCACTAGGACATCTCTAAGGCCGTCCTTAACTAACCCGGCGATGCAGAGGGTTATTAGGCCTGGCTTAAGGAGGACACAGACTAAGCTCGCACCTTATTATTTTAGTTAGGTGGCATTAGGAGCATGATGGCAATGTCTATATCTACTAGCGATAGCACAAGCTATTACTACAATAATAGAGACAATGCCTACTTCTATTCTATAATCCTTGTATTAGGCACAGGTGGTCTTCTGAAGCTGCCAGAGCTTAGCTACTAGGTCTACGTAAACCTGGGGGACGTTGTTTTTTTCCTTGCGAATTAACAGCTACATAAGCTTAAAGTTAATCCTGCATTTCTACAGGCTGTCTAAACAGTGTTTACTATCTAGACAGATTGGCTTGCAATGCAGTTAGCGCATCTGTTAACGTATTATGACTTCTATGTAGTATAACCTGTAGCATATATATACAATCCGTTTACTAAGAAAGGAAATATTAAACACTATTAAAGATAGTCGCCCTATTAGATAATTACTCACCTGACTAACCTTATTCTAGAACCTGTGTTACCTATACAGTCTCTACAACGTTTAGAAATAATATTACCTACTAGTAGAAGGCACTAGTACTACTGGATTATTATTTGCCCCCTGGGCATACATTAATCTGACTAAGAAGGAATCCCCTGCCGTGTATAAAACATTCTCTCTACCTTAATCCTTAAACACCTCTACAACCTACTTTACACTACTCCTACTATTACAACCACCTTTACACTACACCGCCTGGAGAGACTGTTAATTAAACTAACTTGCAACCGCTTATAACTTCTACTACACTTCTGTTTAGGAAAGTATTTATTTACTATATTAGGTGTTGTAACTACACTAACACAACGTAGATTACTATCCCGTTACGACATAGTACAGGATGTCTACTAAGGTGTTAGTTACGATTAGTAAGATATATGCGGTTATAAGTGACTGGCAGAAGGGTGTCTATTACTGTACTAGTCCGTCGCCTACTATGTGTTAGTGTAAAACAACACGGACGGACTAGCCTTACTCCTACACGGATAATAGAAACGTCTGCCGGGACCCTCGCTGTAAGCTATACACAAGGTTTACTTAAAAAGAGGTTACAAAAATAGAAGCGTTTTGCGGGCTAGAGCTAAGTAACTAAGAGCGGGGTGAACATGTGTGTGACTAGCGTTTCTTCCTAGATACTCCTGAGCACGTTTTCTACTGTTAGTGTAGAGGCGGGGATGAGGTAATTAAGCTATTGTAGCTTAGTAGAGGTAGGGGTTACCAGTCTATATAGCCTTACTCTTACATAGATACGGGTAACATGTGCAGGGATACGCGCTGCGAGCTATACACGCAGCTTACTTAGGAATAGTTTAAGAGTGCAGGCCTGTAGGAGGACATGCGGTTATAGCACATGTTGCATAGACTTAGACTATATATCTACGTCTAAATTAATGTCTAGCACTAGATCTAGCAATAACGACAAAGATAGTGCACCCTGCTAGTAATTTATGTTCTAATCCGCCACTAGCTCTAACCTAAGCGTGTACGAAGGAGGAGCCTTACCCTTAATACAGGAACAGAAAAGCGGCTTAATCTTTAAAGCCAACTCTACTGCACTTGGGTTGCATTTATAGATTATCTCCGCCTATAACTAAATACGTTCTAACGTCAGCACTTTTATAATAAACTAATTTAGTACTTGACTCTCTAGCATTAAGGCAAAGATGCTATAACCAAGCTTAGACTGAATAATGTGCCACCAGCGTCTATACTCAATTATACGCTCGAGCTCATTCTAAGGTAGAGATTCCTTCTTAGGACTATCTCCTACCTGTCTCCCCTTGTCACCATAAAGCAAGCCAAACAGCATCTCTTTAGCTAAAGTTAGGTAGCCTACCCTAATGCAACCCAATTTAACACCTGTAGCCTTTAAGTTATCTCTAAGCCAATTATAGAACTTATAGACCCGCGTAAACCTCTACTGCTGCTTTAGACCCTGTATAATATTGCGCCCCTCTCCGTTAAGGGCGCTAAAGTACAGCGTCTTCTATTCTAGGCCAGCACTGTCCTGCAGGATAACAGTGCTATTTTGTGAATGTAGCAACGACCCTGCTGTTTAGCCAGCAGTATCCACCTGGGTTAGAGCAAGCTGGCAGTTGGGCGGTACAGCATCTATAGCCTGTAGGTCTGCATAGTTCCTGCGCCATACCCGCATAACCTTCTGCCAGTCTTCTAGTGCCTTATAGCCCGCCACGATGTAGGCCGTGTGTATTATCTTAGAGGCACGATCTAACCTAATGTTCTTTGCCCTAGGCTGGGCTCCTAGAAACACGCCGTAGCGCGCGTTCTCCTCGTTGTAGGCTGGCACAGCTGCTAACTCCTCCTTATCCTAGGTATTGCGGAACTAGCTAATCTAAGAATCCACCCGTTGATTTGCTATCTGCTTGTTTGTCTGCCGCGCACCAGCACTGTTGCCCTTCCCCTTCCATTTTCGTTTTAGTGCTACAGTATCGTGCGCAGCGTTGTCGTCCTGAGTCTAGGCAGTATTATTGTCCTAGGTCGCTGCTATAGCGTCTGCGTCTAGTAGTGGGGGTATGTATCTAGTTAGTAGTGTTGGTGCTGGGGTCTTATGTTTACTGTAGATCCTCCTAACAGCTGCTAGCAATGCGTCGCGTGTGCTATTTGCGCATAGCTACTTAAGGGCGTGAGATAGACTGCAATATAGAAAGACCGTCTGCTTATAATTGCCAACTAGCCAAACTGCGGCGTTAGGGTCTATAATGTTGTGCACTGCAGTAAGCGAATCCTGATCGTAATTAGACGCGGCGTCTATAGGCGTAACGTAAGAAAACAAAAAGCTTGACATTGCAATAGAGGTAAATATCTTGCATAGAGCGCATCTAGGAAATAAGTTTAACATAGTAGGTAGCAGCGGAATTTGCCAGGTTAGTAAGCATTGCGCAGGAATCTGAATTGCATCTCTATAGAGAGGGAACAACACATATAGTTTAACCGCATACAAACTACCCTACCTAATACAGCTACTATCGCAACTATCTACCTACTAGGGGCTTTCTAACATCCGTACTTTTTTCCTATCTAAAGACAACAAGAATTAACTAGCAAAGTACAACGGATGCATAGAACCCCCTCCTCCCCTATAGTCTAGCTAACTTCTTTAACTAGGTGACAATAGTCTACTAAAGTGAACATGTCTTAGTACTATTTCACCCACAAGCAAGACTACTATATTCTTATCTGCTATAAGTGTGGCATTAGGCTTAGTATTACTAAAGTGTACGAACACCTTAGTAAGGCCCACAAGGACAATGTTATTCCACAGGCCAGACGCGACATTAAAGCTAAGCTCCGTCAGCTTCCCAGCGTTAAGGCACACATTAGCGCATTTAAGCATCTACGTGCGCCTGTCCCTGCCATAGCTGGTTTGCCAGTTATGCGCGACTATGCTATGTGCCTTGCTACACCTACCTGTTGTTACATTATGGCTACCAGCAGGAACAACCAAGCCGCTTACCTAAGTAGCTCCTACAACATCCATGCATTAAGCCCCTAGGGTTGCCCTAATCTAGAGTCTAGCAGGGTAGACACGAACTAATACTAGCGGTATAACGTTGCATGTTAACGGGTTTGGAATAAGGCGTCTAAGGGTAGCAAGGAGGCGTCCTACTTTAAGGTCTTAGTTACTGCACCCCGTTAGCCTGCAGCCGTTACTCTAACTGATTTTACTACGTTCTTTAACAGTAGAGCAAGCACTATTGCTAATGTCCTACAGCAGCAACTGGATACGGTTCCCTTTAAGGACGACTACTATACTAGCGCCTGGCTGCACAAGACCAAGTTCCGAGAAACATTAGCTGGCTATTTGTTTAAACATCTTAAGCGTCTTATTAGCTTACCGCGGAAGGGAGACGACCCCTATGCTATTCTACTTTAGAACTGCATCCGCAATCTGGGCCTTGTGTGGCAGAACACAGTTAACGCAGCCAGCGAAATGCTGCGCAAGGAGGTTATGCGGAATAAGATGCACTCAGTAATTACCTAACTATTAGAAGCTTATGCTAACCACTGTAATAACAAGGTATACGTAGTGCAAGAGATCTTTATGTTTACGTAGCAGACGGTAGGTCTACCTAAGCTAAAAGCGCCTCGCTACTTTGCTCTTACCAACTAGCAGAAAAAGGTGTGGCGGCACCTGCAGACGAATATCTTGCTTCGGGACCGCTCTGAACTTAAGGCAGAGGTCTCTCAGCTAGTTAGCGGACGTTGCCGGCTCACCCACCTTGAGGATCTGTGTTAGAACTTCTACCTCTCTCTACTTAGACAGCACACTAATGTGCACGAGCAGGAACTGGCGTTCTACAATATTTTAGCCGTGTAGGGGGTTTATGCTTACGGATTCCTACCCCCCAGCGCCTATTGTACAAATTTAGGCGCCTAAATAAAATTTGCACAGTTCTGCGTACTTCAGCATGCTACTAATCTATTTCAAGATGATCCACCTGCTGCCGCGGCGACTAATGACGAGCAATCTGAGAGTGAGGTATTAGATAACAGTGTGTCTGAGGAGCAGTCTGATGCAGGGACGGACGTAGGTCTACATAGCGCGACTAAGGCTAGGCTAATTAGACTTGCAAAGACACTTATAAATGCCTACATAATACGCAGGACGAATACAACCATAACGTAGATAGTAGACTGTTTGTCCTATAGCTACCGCATTGCCTATTTAACGGCCGTGGAAGGGTTTACCTACTAGGACGGGAATAAGTTAACGTGTTAGTTAGCTAAGTTAGAAGTTTACGAGTTTACTGCTATAGTTAGTAGCATATATTCTAACGCTAAGGCGGCACTGTTCTGGACATTATATATTGCGTACGACAAGGAGCTGCCCTGCATTCTATAAGAGGATCTTGTTAATAACTTATGCAATTAAAGCCCTGGGTATAGCTTCCTTAGCAAACTACTTAACAGTGCCGTGTTTGGAGGGGGCGATACATGGCTGGCTAAGAGGATAGACAACAAAGGAAGCAGTTCTCACTTCGTCAGCCCATCTGGACATCCTAACAAGGGTGGCATTAAAGCCTTTGGCCGCCAAGTAAATAAGTTGGCAGAGAGCCTTAAATCTCTAGCCTACCTTACGGTGGGGCCACCTCCGCGCGGTACTAAGTTAGAAAGCGCCTAGTATAAGAACTTAATTACCGGCGAACTGCGCAATGTCTTTTGCATGCGCAACCACCTTGCTATTATCCTCTAGTACTATAAGGGATTTAACAAGTTAAAGACGCCTAAGATTATCTACCGCTTCCTGCCACGTAAGGTGGCAAACCTTTTCGTGTGGTATTTGTGGCTTGTTTTACCATTCTATCAAAGCATGCAGGCACATGTAGGCGAGGGCCCCGACAGCACGCAAATCAAGAGGGCGATTAGTCCTCTCCTCTAGCCTGACAAAGAGGGCAAACGGTTATAAAACTCCTTTTAACTTTAAGAAGAACTGCGCCTAACCTCTAATAAATACCTTAGGCAAACCATTACAACCCAGCTGTAGAGACACATTATTATTGCTATTAGTTGTAAAATGCTTAAGGTAAACGTTAATAAGTACTTTAATGCGACGGACTTTGCCAACATTAATAAGGAAGAGTCAGAGGCATTTAAGAAGCAGGCTAGACACAGCCTAGAGATTGCCTACAATGTGTATGCTAAGCTTATTAGCGAAATAGCTGAATTAAACAGCTTTCTAGCTAATTCGTTCTACAGGACATGCGTCAAGTAGCACATGCTTTAAGAGTGGCCATTAGCAATGCAGCAGAAGGAGCGCAGGTTGCCATCTTATAAGCAGAAGCGGACGGCCACAGACATACCAAATCTCCTGCAAGATTAGCAACCAACTCCGCCTGCTAAAGCTAGCGAGATCCCCCTAGCCAAAATGCAACGTGCAAGGGCACATAAGAAGATTAATATTTTCTACACGCTAAGTCATATGTATAGACTAGATGCTACATTCCGTAGCAAGCAGGTTAAGGCCATCTAGGCTATTATAGCAGGTAAAAGCCCAGTTATCTTAGTTAAGCCTACAGGTGGTAGCAAGTCACTTGCGTTTATGCTGCCCGCCTTTTCGCGGTCTTACGGCCTTACTGTTGTCTTCCTGCCCCTTGTAATCTTGCAACTTAACATCTAAGAGAGATATAAGGAACTTAATGTACCATGTGAAATCTAGTCTATTTCTACTAAACAGCACTACTTCAGGATCGTCCTTACAACAATAGAGACCTACGACTAATCTAAAGACCTTTAAGCATACCTTAGCTACGGTGCTGCTAACAGAAATCTCGCCCGCATTGTTGTTAATAAGTGCTACTACCCCTTAATCACTAACTACAAGTTTCGCTTGGTGTTCTAGCGCATCGGCATGCTTGTGGCTTTAGAGGTACCCTTAACTCTCCTGACCGCCACCCTCCTACCTAAAGAAGAACAGACATTATAGACGAAATTATGCATAGACCCCGCAACTATCTATATGTACCGTTTACCTACTACTCAGTCTAATATTAAGTATTATATAACTAAGGTTCCTAAGGAGCAAGCTCGCGAATTATTATCTTATAAAGGCAAGGCTAAGTATATTACGCACCTTCTTGCGCAAAACCAGAACTAACGGGCTATTGTATATCTGCTCTACAAGGCAGATGTAATTGCTCTTGCAAAGTCTATAGGATGCTTTGCAATGCACAGCGATACGCCTGATAAAGAAAAGGTCTTGGCGGAATACTAGATGTCTACTAGCTCTATCATAATTGCTACTAGTTATCTAAGCGAGGGAACACACATTCCTAACGTTTAGACAGTAGTCTACATAGGGGCCCCAGAAAGTATAATTAAGTATGTCTAGGAGTCTGGCTAGGGTGGGCGCGATGTGGATCGTTGTCAAGCAGTTATTATACTAGCCTAGGGACTGCCTAGCTACTTGTTAAAATAAGTCCACACTACTCGCGCAAGGGTACAATAATACCTGTAAGTCAATTATTATAACAAGAAATATTAGAGAGTGGTAATTAACAGGTATATAGACGACAACCAGGTGCGCGAGCACTGCCTACCGCATAAGGCGCAATGTAACATATGCTAACAGATAATAACCAGCCCTAAAACCGCCTAGTACATCTTAGACAAGGAAGGCTTTAATCCTATCTTAGACAGTAAGGTTAATAACAGCTGCAACAGCCTGTTAGAGTTTGGGTTAGACATTAATGTAGACGACATAGCTCCCTTACTAGACAACCCTACCCTACGCACGCAGGCTATAGACCCCAGCTTGCTTACTACTAACAACGCGACGATCACGCTTGTCGCACCACAGTCAGCTAGTAGTCTAAGTACAAGCAAAGCTGCCACCAGTCTAAGCAGACTACTCGGGCAACCTATAACCTAACTACCCAACTATACACATAAGCCTAACAACATCTAAGCTACTCTGCTTAAACAAGCCGCTAAGAGGAGGCAACAAAGCGCGCGCTAGTAAGATAAGGTTAAATCAGATGCTACTGTAATTAAAACACAGGCGCAATTGTACGAGTATTAGAACACGCATTACCCTGCGTGTTTCTTTACAGGCAGTAACGCGTTTAAGCATAGGATTAGAGCATGTAGCGGGTATAGGGCTGCAAAGACTGCTTAAGAGAGGGTGGAAAAGATAATACCTAGAGGCTAATTTCCACTGGGCACTTGCCATTTCTGCCGGCGCATATACCCCCTCTGTCCCTAATAGTACAGCAACAAGGACGGTAAATAGAATCAGGACATAAAAATATCGTGCAAGAACGACTTGGTACTTAAGGACGCATTTAATGTCCTGTTCGGCACTAATAGCCTTATTAGAGATGAAATAATAGCAAGAGTCAGGGAAGCAACGGGACCTAATCCTACAGATAGTAATATCTACAAATACTTTATTGACAAAATTCTCCTTAGCAAGGTAGAGATAAACAACTAGCTGTTGGATCTAAAGTAGGTCACGACGAGATTTGTAAAGCCGAACGCGGTTAGGGCATAGAGGGAAGCCTGCAGGCGGGCTAAGGGAGTTATTAGCATAGGGGCGCGCCGTGAATGTTAAGATTAAACACGGAAAATAATAGAACAATTCGTGTGGTTATACTGCAGGTGCTAGGAAACATATGCCACACAACTAACAAGGACTAGATAAAGCTTACTCGCAAACGATTGAACAAAACATTCCTGATAAAAGCGCAGGTGAGACGAATAGGGTGAACAATTGTCGGTCGTTAGGCTAAGCTCTAGGCTTGCTTAACTAGCACCGAGCTAGTCTACATGCATAGGAAACCTTAAACAAACAAGAAGTTATAGACAAAGCACAACAAAGCAACATCTAAACGCAAACAGTTTAGTATACAGGCATTAAACAAAGTAAGATAATAATCTACGGTCTAACTAATATACAACATAAAGGAAACACCCTATAAGGGGGGGGGGTTTTCTACATCTGTTGTTTTCTCTTACTTAGCAATCTTCTCGCTTAGCTAGCGCGCGTACGGCTAACGCTAGTCTTATGCTCGTCCTCTATAGATATCCTCCCTCACCTATTAACTTATCTACTACCTCTACCACTACCACCTACTCTACCGCAGTCGCCCTGCGCCCTTAGAAAAACGTTGTCAAATATAATTTCAATCCTACTGTACGTATACACTACTTAAAAACAATTTGCGCTAACAATCACCTGCAAAAAAGGCGCTATATGCGACGTTATTGGCGATATCGCAAAATCAGTGCTAATTTAGTGCTGTAGGTAAGAGAGTCGCGCAATACTAGCCACAGGCGATTTTGCGCCACAATTAACTACAAGATTAAAAAACAACAGATCCTT
>MU005776.1:1170246-1244842 GCA_010093715.1 Pleomassaria siparia CBS 279.74 | reverse complement strand
TACAACAGTAGGTATTCGCCAATGGTCACCCACTCGACTACTAACCTACCGGTAAGCCCGTTCAGTACACAAGATCGGACGGGTTTGTCTGCTTTGAGCTTCCTATGGTCGTATGTGGAAGGTTTTGGTCGGGTGGTGAATATTTATATTGCGTCTTTTGACATGCCGATTGGATGTATGGGTGGGTGGTGGAGGCCCGTTCAGCGGATGGTGGTTGACTTGACTTGACTTGAATATACATACACCACCTGTGTGTTTGAGTGGTGGGGTGGATGGGTAGGAATCGGTGATGGATATGCATTGGACTCGTTTTAAGACACCGTGATAAATGATCTGGAATGCTGTTGTATCTGGGTGCTGGGAAGCGTCCTGTCGCCCCAGCGTCACGTGCAGTTGACACTAATACATATTGAGACTAGTGACCACTAGATTGAGATAATACTTCGCTCGTTTCTTCGATTGAAGCACATATCCTCACGGGTCTAATATGTAGAAAACGAGTCAGGGCAATAATGCACGGAAATAAGGTTTCACACGGCAAAAAGACAAAAACATTGTGAATTAGAATCAATTGATATATTCCTACCTAATACTATCTCGTTCTTTCCTCGCCAAGGTAGGCAAAGCTCCAAAGGTATATAAATCCCCAATCCAGCTCATAAAATCCTTTACATGAATCCCTATCCGAGGGTTGTCCCAAAGTCTATAATAGAAAAGCGAGCTAATTCTTTCCTCCCGTCTCGTTTCGAAAACACATTTCCCAATTCCATGGTTCTATTGCAAAAGTCGGCGCAGTGTGTTCGTACCGGTACTTATTAGCGATGTAAGCGTATTGGGCGGGAAATCCGTCGTGTTGGCTTCAGTCGGACTCCGACCAGGATTGGGCGTGCGCACGTGTTGGGACGTGACCATGCCTAGCCCACGCCACATTCCTGACGCCGTGCGAGCATCGAATCTAGTGGTGAAGTTCGAGAATCGGGCAAAGACAACGTCGCCTTGATTTCCGTCCTGGTATATTTTCGGTAAAGGACCGGGCAAGGTCCGCTCGGCCCGAAATATTATCGATCGTGTTGGTGGAGTACTTTTGATAGTAATACAATGCAGAGAGCTGCGGGGTATGTGTGAAAATGCAGAACAAGAAGGAAAGAAAAACCGCTGTAGAAGCGAATGTTGTGGTTCGTGTGTATGTACAAGAAACGTGTTGGAATGTAGTATAAAAGATTGCAAGGCCAGTCGCGTGCGATGCCGTGCTGGGACGAAGCGAATGTGTTTATGTTGAGAGGGGGACATAAATGGCGACAAGTCCCCCAGGTCGATTAGTTTCTATAATTTGTAGTGTGTCGAGCAGATCTTCCTCAGAATTGCTTACCCACAAGTTGTGGATCCGCAAACAAGAGCTCGCCCTCCCTCTTGCGCTGCACAAGCAGATCATCGCTGAAGTCGTTGATGCTAGGCCCAGGAGATCCATACATGAATGGGACCTCGAGTCCGAAGCCAGAGCCGGCGGAGTTGTCCTTGTTGTGTACACCGACGTCCTTTCGCTTGAGTACCAAGGGAAGTCCAGGTCCCTGAAGCAAGACTTGCCCAGCACCTGGGAGCGGCTTCTTCTTGATTCCTGGAGCTAGTGGTTGAGGGTGTAAGACAGGATTGTCCATCTTGATATCGTCCCAGCCTTTATGGACTGGAACAACCTGCGCCAGATGTGCTTCGCCCATGATAGGAGAATTGTTGAGCGTGGTCTGACCACTTCGGGTAAGATCGGGAGTGGGTGTATATCGGCCATCGGGTGATGGTGTATTACGTCCAACCGGTACGCGGGCAATGGGCAGAAGATTGGTGTTGGACACGGATGCGGGCTCGGGCGTATATCGTCCTGCCGCTGCGCTGCGCCCAGGGGTCGATGATGGGGCCATTATAGTTATCGAGTTCGAAGCCTCAGTTCCGGCATTGACGTTGAGAGAGACGTCGTGCTCAAAGGGGTCAGAGAAGGGATCGCTGTATCTGTCCGAGTCGCGCGTTGCCGTTTGGGCTGGGAAAGCGGGGCCATATGGAGACAATGGTGGATATTCCGTCGCATGCGGATGAAGGGCGTATGGGTTGACTGCGAGTGAGACATAGTTACCCATCGAATCACCGACCGGACCTTCGATGCGAGGAGGACTGGGCCCTCCCTCTGGGATAGAATCGAGGAAAGGGTTGTTTGTCTCAGGCATCGACTTGGAGTTGTGTGACCAAGCTGATACTGAGCTCTCAGTGGGCCCATGTTGTGCCATGGCCACATTCTGGAAAGAAGACTTGGGAATAGCCACTGGGCTCAGAGATGGCTCGGCAGATCTATCCTGGTTACCTGCTGGCCAAGCTGACACAGTAGATTCAGTTCGGTTGTGGTGTGGTACTGCGAAAGGTAGTGCAGGAACATCAGGTACAGGGCCACTGTCATGGGGTCCATGATCGCCCGTCGGCCAAGCCGACTGTCTAGTATCAGTTGAGGTGTGATGTACTGCTGCCGCAAAAGGCAGCGCGGGAACATCTGGTACTGGGCTACCATGAGGACCATGGTCACCCACTGGCCAAGCCGACTGCCTGGTGTCAGTGTGTTGTGATATGTTCTGTAGATGTTGATTGGGTACGGCGGGGTCGTCGAATGGGTTCCCAGCCGAGTTCCGTTGACCGCCCAATGCGCTGTGATGGGGAGAGTTTGGTGAAACAGCGCCATACGGTCCATATCCGGTAGCTCCTCCTGACATGGCAGGAATACCACCTCCGGCTTCAGCATCGCGTCCTCCGGTAGGGGGGTCGTACAAGTAAGCGACCTCAGGGTACACGCCGCCGCTCTTCCTCTTAGCGACAGCATTGGTATGATAGCGACGAGCTATGAAGAGAGCTGCGACGAGAGCAACAAGCAGACATGTTGTGCCTCCAACGGCAATCCCCACTGTTTGCGACTTATTCAGAGGAGCGGGGGGAGGAGTTTCCGCAGGGGCGGCGGCGATTGATGAAGTTGCGTGCGGTGCAGTCTTGCTAGCAAGTGCTTGGCCGTCAGTTGGAGATGGAGCCCCATTGTTGCTCGTAGGAAGCGTAGTAAGCGTAGGAAGCGTAGTCGAAACTGGTCCTTTGTTACCAGAAGAAGGTGTAGACGATGGTGACGGCACACCAAGAGTATCCGGTAGATCTGTCGAACGGAGAATCTTTGCATCAGGAGCGCTGATGGTGTCTGAGGTAGGTATCGCAAGAAGCGCAGCGGATGTTTCTTTCACAAATACTTCGGTTGGTCGCGCGGTTTCTCCTCCTGTTGTGCCAGGACCGAAAATACCCGACGAGATGATACCGGATATACTGACCGATCCAGAGGGCAACTTTTTGATTCCAGTTGTTGGGATGGATCGAGTCTCACTTGTGGGTATACCTGTCGGTGTGGCTACGCCTGTCTTGTTGGCCGTGTTGACAGAAGTCGGCGCGGAAGGATCAAAGATGCCAAAGGATAGCGAGTTGATTGGGGGAGGAGTAGACACACCGGGCTCTGATATTGTGACCGAGCCTCTGATGTTCGACCTATAGATTGGTGTAGTTGCTCTCGGATCCGATATCGATACTCGCGATGAGATGAAGCTTGGGGCAAGTGGAGCAGTGACCGGAAGTCCAGTTCCAGACACACCGGAGAAGAAGATTCCAGTGGAATTGGAGTCCAAGGTCGATGTACGGAGACTAAGGGTTGTGGTTGGGATAGATAGGGTTTCCGAGGGAATGAAACCACTGATTGGAACTTCGCTGGGATTGCCGCCGCTCGATGTGACCCCAGTGGGGAACAGTACAATGGTCTGTGATATGACAGGCAAGTCTATAGTAGGTGGAATGACGATAGGGCCACTTTCCGATGTCGGGACGGTCAGGGAATTTGTAGATGTTGGCCTCGTAGATGTTGGCCTTTTTGAGTTGACCGAAGATGGCTCGTTACCAATGCTGGATTTTGTCTTAGGGACTGTAGGTATTGAGGTACTCGTCGAGATGGTTACTCGGTTCGTGGCTGTTGGCATTTCCGAGGAAGTCGGAGAAGATGGGTCATCGATGCGGGATGTTGCCTCGGGAATTGTGGGGATGGAGAAGTCTGATGGGATTGAGATAGGAATTGGAAAGTTGATCCAAGCTTGTGTTGCTGAAGAGACCGGTGCAGAAGTGGAACCCAAGATCTTAGAAGGATCGAGAACGCTGCTCAGGAAGAAGCTAATCTCAGACAGAATATTGCTGGGTAGGTTCTGAATGTCAGTAGGCAAGGGTAGCAGTCCCGTTGCTGAGGTAGAAGTGACAATTGAGTGAGATTCGGTAGGAATCGGGTCAGCTGGCAAGGCAATGCTTGACGAAGTCATAACCACTGGCCCGTCTGATATCTGGCTCGAAATTGGTCCAGCGGTAGAAGACGAAGATTCGATTACTTTAGCCTTCAGTGTACTACTGGGCGCAGGGACAGTGTTCTTCAGCCCCAAAACTGGCAGTGTATCAGAAGTCGAAGTGGATCCTTTTTCTAGAGAAGTCGCACTTGGTTGCTGCTCAGCATTCGAGCTGATCTGCTGCGTTGGCGATGGCTCCGGCTGCTGTGGCGCTTGCGGTGGCGCGGGAACCGCACTTGAAATGGGCGTCGAACTTGAGGAGCTGATAATGATTGTTTGCGATGGCTCCTCGAATGGAATGGATGAAGATGTGATGGGCGAGGTGAGAGTTGAGGATGGTACAGTTGGTGGAGCCGTAGTGGACGGTTGCGATTCTGAGATTGAAGAAGCAACCGACTCGGAGGTAGACATCGGATTAGTTGATGTGGGAACTCGGTCGAGCGTAGTAATTGCGGTAGTTGATGGAATTGATTTTTCGTTTATTGAAGACACAATTTGTGAAAATGAAGATGGTACAGTTGAAGTTGCTGGCTGCTCCTTAACCCCAGAGCTCGATGCTGTGGGAAGCAAGACCTCGCTGCTAAACACCGGTTCTTCCACTTCTAGCACACTTGATGTCGCTAACGGCAGTTCGGGGGCGGACGCAGTCGTAAGGAGTGTTGGTTCGGTGGCTATCGCAGACGAACTCTCAATAGTCGGCATGTCTGTTGAAGTGACTGCCGGATCGGATGTTACGATGACGACTGGTTCTGATATTGTAGTTTTTGGTACAACTGATGACCTGGTCTCGTTCCTCCAAGCCTTCTGTCGACCATGTAGATAAGGAATGTGATTTCGCCGAACAGGCACTCTATTTCTCCCACTGTATGCCACCCCATCTATCGAGCTGCTGTTAACACGTGCAGAAGTGTTGTTTATGGGTGAACACATACCTCGACCGCGGAAGGCTGCGTTAGTTGGAGCTACGAGTAACACCGTATAGGAAACGAATGAGATACCCTTGAACCACATGGCATTACCGTGAAATGAACAAGAGAAAATTACAGCAAGACGAGAGTAAAAGAGTGAATACTTGAAACAAGAGAGAGGTAGCAAGTCCTTATGGTGTTTATGGCATGCGAAGGCCGACGGTATATTACATGCGATGGCTGCATGCCCGCATCCATCGCGTCGGACCTGTCTGGGACATAGGTGGGAGGGTGGAAGCTGTTCCCTGCTCGCATTTATCGACAGGGGTACGTTCGGGGTTGATGAGGCTTAGCCCCGCATCCACCATGAGGCGAGTCCGCGGACCCAAACATCAGCTAACAATAGAATCGCGACTGACCGAAAGCACAACTTGCAACAATAATACATGTGCTGGGCCGCCAACCGATGGACCAGAAGGGGGACAGCGCACTTGTGCGTGAGAAGATTGACATTCACCACCTGCGCTCCTAGCGTACGCTTGCCCTTGTGGTTGCCGTTCCAATTCGGAGCATGCATCTAATAAACTGCCTGTCGCCGCTGGCCGTGTTGCTCGCGAATTGCGCGAATTGAAACCCCGTGACCATGCCCTTTATGTGTGAAGAGAGAGCTTCTCACTTACCACCATTTCAGTGCGCTGCATCTTGTCGACTTCCCTGCAGTGAGGGCACTTACATCATCCTCCAAGAGTCCGTGGGGTTGACCGTTTCACAGTGTGTGCCCTCGGGAAGTCTGATATCACACTCCGGTGTCTACGACACAGCCGTCGTGGCGTTGGTGATCACGATTTGTGCTAGGCGGTCACGTATAAACTCCTGAACCCACCATGGAAAAGCTCGAATCGAAGCTGCGAGGCTGGGGCCTAAAATGACCTGTCCACTTTTGGCAGCAATAATCTGCTGGACCATGGCTTCAGCGACATCCTCGGGGTCCAGAATAGGTGCCTTTGACCTCTTTAAGCTATCTGTGAGGTGTGATGTCAACCGAGTCTTGGTCCAGTTGGGAAAGACAATGCTGGTCTTGATCTGAGGCGCGTTATAGCGGTGCTTCAGCTCTTGCGTAAGCCCTTCGTAGAAGGCTATCATGCCTGCTTTGGTACAGCTATAATCGACCATGCCGGCCAAACCAAGGAATGCAGCGAGGCTTGCGGTGCTCATGATGTGTCCTTTCTTCTTAGCAATCATGTCAGGAAGAAATTCCTGCACTGTGTTCCAATGACTTAGGAGATTGACATCGAATATGGACCTCAACCGTTCTGGTGTAATCTCTAGAATTGTGTTGGCATTACCTATTCCCGCATTGTTGATCAGAACAGAAGGCGAGCCGTGATCAGAGCGGATCTTTTCAGCCGTCTTGTGGACCGCATCTCGGGAGGTGATATCACATTGATAGAAACTGACCAAACTCATTTGGTCTGTAGGATGCAGTTCATCAGCCCGAGTCAGAGATGCATAGGCGCATGGACAACATACCAGGTTGAAGCTGGTTCAAAAAGGGTTCGACATCAAGAACAGCGACCGTGATGCCATAAGACACGAGCTTCTCCACCACCGAAAAGCCAATTCCGCTACTGCCCCCCGTGACGACAGCCAGCTCATTTCTCCAATGCCAAGCGCTCTTGTCATGATTCCACATCCACTTATTCTCCGCCCACCTGCTCAGCATAGCGTTCAGGTCGAACAGGAAAATGATTGGCAGGGCCCATGTCAAGAAAGTTTCGATATGTGCATGCTGCTCTTCTGAGAATAGCAAGTAGAGTATGCGCAATGGCCAAACCGTTCGCACTGCGTAGTACACGGCGAGAATGGTCAAGGATCGAATCATGTTGAGGCGGGGATGCTCGCAAATTACAAATTGCAAATTGATAGCAGAGGATGACAATGACGAACGAGAAAGGAAAGGCCAGCGCCAAACGTGAGTCGATGCCTGAGTAGAAACAAGGGGGCCAAGACTATACTGTTACTGTATGTAGCTGCTATGTACAAGTAGATGTTAGGTGGTACAAGGTAATAGCTGCTAGAGCTACCTACACAGTAGAAAGAGAAGGCTGTGGGGTGCTTGGCACGGAGATTGACGATGATGGTCTGGACGAAGGTCGACTCATGCAGGTACACGAGCTCTGAGTGGTGTGTGAATGGCTAGAGAAGCGACGGAAATGATGAATCGATGGTGTGAAGAGACAAGCGGACTTTTGGCCTGCCTGGTGAGTGTCAGGGAGGTGTCGGGTTTGCTGGCCAGAGCTCGTCTGAAGTCCGGGGCGCATTAGGCGGGACACTTATGCTGATTAGGTAAAGCTCCCTCCCGCCAAGCCAGGCGATGCAAGCAAGCGTGACTGGGCAGATGCAACAGGGCAGGATTTCTTACTCGCAAAAAAACACTCCGGACAACAAGATTGAGAATTCAGCCCACACCGAAGAAGCGCGTTTCATCGCATTTTCTAGTCAACATACAGGCCAACGTATGCCGTCACTGCGTCCCAGCTTCTTTGGCGGAACATTGACACCGTTCTTGTATCCAGCCCTTTGCGCGTCATCTCTCGCCTCTTCCACCGCCCGCCCAGGTCCGCTCTACGCAAGATGTAATTCTACCATTACCACCGGCCCAACATCTCATCAGCATGTGCCACATACTACGCATTCATCCCATCTCGACCCTACCCCCGACAACTACTCGCTGACTCCTTTTGCCGACCGATGCATCATTACGGCCGAGGCGGGCGCGGGCGGGCATGGATGTGTGTCGTTTCTGCGAGAGAAATATATTGAAGAGGGCCCACCAAATGGTGGAGATGGTGGTAGCGGAGGAAATGTATACATACAAGCAGTTAGGGGTGAGACTTCCCTGCACAAGCTCGCAAGGCGACGGCTCATCAAGGCGGGGCGAGGTCGCAACGGTCAGGGGAAGATGAGAGGTGGCGAAAGAGGGGCAGACGTACTCATCACGGTGCCTGTAGGAACCATTGTTCGCGAGATACTGCGGCACGACCCAATTGCCGACGAGATGGCGGAGCAATGGAGAAACGAGAGGCAGCCACCGAAGCAGCAAACTGAGCAAGAGGAAGCGAGTAGCTACAGAAAGGACAAATGGCTGGTATTCCCAGGCATGGTGCCGTCGGAACTGAACAGAATGACATTCCCCGTTCTGCCGCCACCTCGCAAGTCTCATCTCGCAGCGCTTCAACAAGAAGCTCCCATCTGGTTGGATCTGGACAAGCATATGGAGACGCCCCTGCTTCTTGCCGCGGGAGCAATGGGTGGTTTGGGCAACCCACATTTCGTCTTGCCAAACCAGTCTAGGCCCAAGATGGCCACACGAGGAGACGAAGGGATGAAAGTGTCCATGCAGTTGGAATTGAAGATATTGGCGGATCTCGGCCTGGTCGGCCTACCGAATGCCGGGAAAAGCACATTGACTAGAGCCCTAACCAACAGTCGAGCCCGAGTAGGCAGTTGGGCTTTCACCACCCTTCAGCCGAATGTTGGTACAGTCGTATTGGACGACCACAAGGGCCGTCCAGCGGTCATGAAGCGGGGAAGAAATGGCGAGCTCAGGGAGAACTTCTTGATCGCTGATGTCCCAGGCCTTATAGAAGATGCCCACCTTGACAAGGGTCTTGGTCTAGGCTTCCTTCGCCATGTAGAGCGAGCAGCAGTCCTTGCATTCGTTATCGACCTATCCGCCGGGGACGCTGTCCATGCACTCAAGTTGCTATGGCGGGAAGTATCCGAATACGAGAATTTACAGAGCAGGCAGTTGAACGCCGACACCGAGCGTAGAATGGTCACCTACAGTCCTGCGAGAAGCAACTCCTCGAATGGGGATACCTTTCCCGAAGCATTTGGCAACTTGGATCCTCCTAATTTCGACTCTTTGAAGCCACTTCCGTTCCTTTCGTCAACTGCAATTACATCCAAACCTTGGTTTGTTGTTGGCACGAAAGCAGACTTGCCGGAAACGCAAGCGAACTACGAAGCACTCCAAAAGTACCTAGAGGGCGTCAAGAGCGGCGCGCAGCCGCATCCAAGCAACAAGCAGAACGCATGGAAGTACAAGGTGCAGGCAGTCCCAATTAGTGCGATTCGAGGTGAGGGCGTAGAGGTAATCCCTCAGCTCGTTATGGACTTGCTCGACGAATAAACAAGAAGCTGGTACAAACATGCATATCCCATGCTACGTCTTCAATTTCTTTCTTGTCGATGCCCGGATCTCGGGGGCACATGGCCGCTCTGGCGGACACCGTAGAGTACCCGTTGACTCCGACCAGCTCGCCGAACTATATCTTAAACCAGTTGTTCCCTCAACCATCTCCTTTCTCAGAGAGCGGGCTTGGATTGTTCGTCTTCGCCATTGCAAATGAATACCATGTTGAACGTTATGATTATCATCGATGGCAAAACCTGCGTCTATCTCCCACTCCTGACGTGATACGCAGGTACCCGGATCAATTAAACATCTCAGCTCATCCCATGTCTCAATTTCACCCACTCTGCCACCATGCCTTACCCCGCCGCTCCGGCCCAGTCCTAAGTCCGATAAAGCTAAAAAGCTAACGCGCATGAAACACCAAATTCGGACAGTTTCGTTTATGGTTGAAACGAAACAGCGTTAGCGACATTCATGCTATGCGCTATGCGCTGGGCGCGTTTATGCGAACAGTGCAAGGCTGATTGGCTGGTTTTATGCGGATTGTCTGGCGGAACTGGGCAGTATTGGATGGTGATTGTTGTATTGGTTTAATTAATTGCCTCCTTGTAAAGGTCGTGTTGGAGAGGCGTAGTATATTGGGTGGGTAAAGAACTTGTAATTATCACGTCTGTTTGCCTTGTTCCATGCTCACAAGTTACAACCATCTATCAACATCCTGAACCCTACTTCACGCACTCTCGTTCGACCATGAATCTATATTATTTTCAGGACAGGAAAACCCCCTCTCTCCATCCAGACGAGCTCAAGGTAGGCCAAGTCATGTTGCGTAAATTGATCAGATCCCATTTGTCTCGTTGCTTGGGTTCCATAACACATACGCACGCATGGCATGTGCAGCTTGGGAACTAACCTTTCTGTAAGGTTTTAGTAGCTTCTTCTTCTTCTTCTTCTTCTTCTTCTTCGTCGCTTCTACGAATACGATAGGTAATTATATAGGTATGTACATCGCCGGCTCATGCAATCAAAGCCTGTTTGGTCGCGCATCTAGTTATCCCTGCGCTCGCTCCCGCCTTTTCACGTCGTCCGTATCTATGTAATAAATTTCTAAATTTATACCCTCGGCCAACAAACGCATCTTCATTTTCTCTTACCAAGGTCATCTTTGTCTCCAGGAATGGAACATTCAATATCTCACTTCCACGCCGCCTTTTTGCATACATACATATAACTATTACATAGTGGCAGTTCTAGACCCTCGCTTGCTTACATTTGATTACTTGCTCTCGTGGCCGGGTCTGATGGTTGGGCACATGGATACTACTGTTGCAGATGCAGGCGGGCAGGCGGAGCAGCGAAATCGATTTCATGACTTTGGGGGGGGGGGGGGGGGGGGGGGGGGGGGGGGGGTGTTGGGTGATTATATTATTGGGTTGCGTGATATATGTGTGTGGTGAGGCGAGTGTTATTGATGCGATGTGATAATGATTCTTTTCGGTGGGTGTTGGATAGTACGGGAAAGTATTAGGACTATTCTTCCTTGTATACAAGTTCGATGTTGTCTTGTCATAATTCTTTCCTTATATGTGGTTGATAAATAGACCCGCCAATATATCCACGGAATAGTATCGGGAGGAGTGATATTCTACATAGGAAATGGGCGTATTATGGGTGTCGCACTTCCTGCGTCGCAATCCACGCGTCGCCTCCATCGTCGTCGTCTCCCGATCGGCGCGTCCAGCCATCACAAAGGCAGACAAGGCAGTATCGAGGGCAAATGCGCGCGTCGCAAGGCTCGAGGCTCAGAATCGACGCCTCAAACTACAACTCCTCGAGGTTGAACATCGACGCCTCGAACAGCAACTCGAGGATGCAACACAGCAGCCTCATCGACGCCTCGAGCAGCAACTCGAGGATGCAATAACACAGCAGCCTCAAAGGAAGCGTAAACGCATCACCGTGGATGCAAATGATATATTTGCTGCCTTTGATGATATTATGAATGCCACCAATAAGGCTAGAGAAGAAGAGGCTCGGGAAGCTGCAATTCGTACGACAAGTCCTACTACTGTACAAGCAGCTCCGGCAGCTGTACAAGCATCTTCTAAATCTATGTGTACTTGGTGGAAATTGCAGTGTACAATTATCCTGATATCGCAAGAAACCTCACTGTATAGCCGAGCTTAGTCTTCAGGTGTATATGTGTATGACCTATCAGTCCAAGGATGCAACTCTACTTGGACAATTGTTTCTTCTACGAATTAGTTCCTCTTTAGTATCTGTGCGTCGGTGTAGCGAAAGAGCCAGAGATTGGATGTTAATTAATACTACAAGAGCATGTTTTAAGCTGACTGATTGATGTCTTCGCAAAGCATACATACATACAGGGAGTACCACGCTACTATTGTTCAAGCTACTCGTTATACATAAAAGCTAAAACGTCTATTACGCTTGGTCACGTACAATGGGACACAAGTTGCTACGTAAAACCTGACATAACTAACAGATGTATATCATGACAATGCACAACATATTTAATTTTGTTGGTGTACTACTACTTCTCCCAGTACTCTATCTAGTAAGTATCTTAACGTATCCATCTATGCACGCACATACGAGGGGAAAATGAAAACGACGAAACAGTTAGTTGCCTTGTATTCTTTAAAAAATGACTGGTTGCATCGCGCCTCCCCTCGGATTTCGCAGTGACCAAAAAGAATTGACACACGCCTGCACAACACGCTCTGGCATTGAAACAAGCTCGGCAAGAATGTGTACAAAAATATCAAAAAGAATATTGTTATTCCGACACCGGGAATCGAACCCGGGCCTTGCCGGCACTGTGAAGTGTTGTACTCTGATGAGAGCGGCAAATCCTAGCCACTAGACCATATCGGAGTTGTTTTATTTGATGGAAGATTTTGAAACAAAACAATATATATCCATTGCGGTTATAGTCTTACAGAGCGTAGTATGGCAGTTTCTGTACGTGCCTGGAAGCGAGATCACGCATGTGGAGTGGGGCATGAGACTGGCAGAGCAGATTCTTCTCACTTCGGGTCTAGCATGCGTCACTAATACTTTAACCAGCTAGAGCAAGACTACATAGCATCAAGTCATAATATGAACCAATCATTAGTATCAAACGTTGACATGACATAGGTGTACTAGATCTGCCATTCGAAAATCAATAATACATCCAGAATCAAGCCAAAGAGAGCAGGAAAGACAGTGCCGTATTTGAGTATATAACGGAGAGTATCCTGGAACCGTTTTCAGGAGCTGGAGAACTCACTACAAATGACAATGGGCTATTAAGAAAGTAAAGCAGGAAGCAAATTTCTATGCAGACGTCCTGTTCAGATCGATGAGTAATAAGAAAAAAAAAGGCAGACTTCAAGAATGGTCAAGCGGCCTTTGAAATGACTCCCGCCCGACATCGCGACCCCGCCGCCGTACAATACATAAACTCCCCCGCGATCGTCATCCCCAAACTTCCCACCAAACCCCATTTTCCATTTCGCCCGCGCAAAATGGGCTCCAGAACCTCACCATTCGATTTATCGAAATGCGCACGGCCAAATATCCTAGCATTGGAACCCTATCGATGCGCGCGTGAGTAAGTGGAACTCAATCGCGTCTCGAAAGCGAGGAACAGGCACTGACGCGAAAAAGTGACTACAAAGACGACGGCACGAACATCCTCCTCGATGCGAATGAGAACGCGTATGGACCTGGACTAGCACTCGACGAGAGTGGGAAGCTTCCCAGCGCGACAACAGACTCTGCCATTGACGTAGATTTGCTTGGATTGAACCGCTACCCAGACCCGTAAACCTCCCAACGCCTCTACACAAGCTGGAACTAGCTGACTCATGTGCGCAATTGTAGCCACCAAATAGATCTGAAGCAACTCCTCTGCGACCTCCGCAATACGCACACGCACACGTCCAAAAGTCTTACACCCGACAACCTCTTCGTAGGCGTTGGCTCCGACGAAGCCATCGATGCCCTTCTCCGCGCTTTCTGCATACCCGGCAAAGACAAGATCCTCACATGTCCGCCAACGTACGGCATGTACGGTGTCTCCGCACAAGTCAACGATGTCGCGCTCGTAAAAGTGCCACTCCTCGCATCAAGCTTCGGCCTCGACGTACCCTCTATAACTACCGCGCTCTCCGCCGACCCAACAATAAAACTTGCATACTTCTGCTCACCGGGAAACCCGACGGGGGCTTTGCTGAAGAAGGAGGATGTGAGACAGATACTAGAACACGAGAGCTGGAATGGGGTGGTCGTGCTGGATGAGGCGTATATTGACTTTGCGCCTGAAGGTTCGAGTCTGGCGGAATGGGTTACAGAGTGGCCTAACCTGGTGGTGCTGCAAACGCTTTCGAAGGCATTTGGACTCGCTGGAATACGGCTCGGAGCAGCATTTGCGGACCCTGCGATTGCTAGACTTTTTAATTCAATGAAGGCACCATACAATATCCCGAATCCCACAAGTCAGATTGCGCGAGCGGCGCTGAGTCCTAAACATCTGGACGTCATGAAATATAACAAGGGGCTGATAATAGAACAAAGGAACAGGCTGCTAAAGGAACTGCCTAAGATACCAGGTGTAGGGAAGTTTCTCGGCGGTGAGGAGTCGAACTTCCTGCTCGTAGAAATGCTAGATGCACCGTCAGACAAGGATGGAAAGCCGTCCAACGAGACAGCACTGGGTGTCTATGAGCGCCTTGCGGAAGAGAGAGGTGTCGTCGTCCGGTTCCGAGGGAAAGAGCATGGATGTCTGGGGTGCTTGAGGATCACGGTTGGCACAGAGAAGGAAGTCGATAGGTTCCTGGGAGATATCAAGGCAGTGCTGGAGACCATCTTCAAGAGTAGCGGAAAGCTAAGTGGTACAGATGAGGAGATAAGAGAGAAAGACGCAAACGATGTGGTCGCTTGAGGTGTTGGAATATACCTGAGATCTCACTTTGCGATATTACATGTGCCTTTTGGTTCTAAGGCATGCCGAGTAACAGAACTGATCCTTTGTATCATAAACCGCATAGCAAGGGAAAGAAGAATAACCATGGAAGTAAATATTTGAGAATTCACGGAAATGAAGTGGAACGATAATGATGGTAATACGTTTTCATTGCTGCATCTCATCTTGCTTTATGCACTGCGCCGTAGCATTCGAATGACTGTTATGTATGTCCCTGCTTGTATCCCTCAATCATGCTCGTTGTCAATCTTTGTAAGCTGGCTTCAAAGTCGTCTCAGTACTGATGTTTCCGTGTCTCCTCCCATCTTACAACATCGCCGACTTCTCCGTCGGCAATAATCCCACCATTCCCAGGAGTAATGCGATTCCGTTGATCACCCCATAGAAAAACATCGGCATGACCTGCGGAAACGCGTTAGCAATCTATTATATACCACTCACAGCCCATGGGCAAAAAAAAACGGCAACTTACCCCAAAGAAAAAATTGCCTAACAACCCCCTCCTTAGAATCGTCTCTGCCAATTCTGCCTTTGTGATCTCGGGCGCTTCTTTGCACCTGAAGGGTCCGACCAAACGATAGAATGTGACAAAGCTCGCTCCAAAGCAGTATGCCAGGAGTACCCTGACCCCATGCTCCTTCCACAATTCTATCAAGCCGGGTGCACCGCCAAAGTCCCTTGCTAGTGTGCTCATGTACGCGCTGTGATCGACGCCATATTGGATCCGCGATGTCGACTTGGAAAGGAGATGGTAGTGTGGGGGGTCGGCGGGGATCCGCATTTCCCCGAGCATCAGAGCCGTCCACCACATGGCTTGCTGCTCGGCGATGGGCGGGATGGCGCCGACGCCTGGTCTGACGAAGCCGATGAAGGCTACAGATGGGTCTGAAGGCGAAATGATGTTGCGAATGGTGGCAGTGGACGCGGTCGGGTAGGATGGATCCAGCCACTTGAAGTCTTGCTTGTATCCGGTGCAGTAGACGATGCAATCCGGTCGCACTTGGATACTCTGCATGCGTCTCCAATCTTTGCGATCAGGCCGTTTCTCGAAAATTACGCGTCCGGTCTCGTCGATGCGTTCGGGAAAGGAACACGTATCTACCCATCGCTTGGAGTTGGCGTCTTCTGGAGGGTCGACGTAGCCGTTTCCGAGGAAAGCAAGAGGGTGTTTCTCTTGATAGGGTCGATTGAGATAGGGCATTGCTTTGCTGCTCTTGTTTAGGAACACGTAGGCTCTGCCAAGTCGGTCGTATGGCAGAGCACCGACGTGTTGATTCATTCCAGCCTGTGTTCCGGTGAGGAACCAGAGTACCCGCTTGATGACGAAGTCGGAAACGAACCAGCGCATGCGGGACGTGGCGATGGAGTGGTGAACGTATGCTGTTTCGAATAGATTCGTGATGAGGCCATCAACTTGTTATCGTTAGTACGGTATGGAGGTATATAAAGAAATTCAAAAGCTCGCGCTTCCTCCTCACAATCCGCCTGTATTATAAGCTGCTGGAAAATGAAAAGATGATACGTACTGGGAAGTCCACCTTTGAATTGCTTGCCAAAGACTTTGAAGCGGGACAGTGCTTTCGGAAAGGAGAGGAAGCCGGTGCGGAAACACATTGTTACTGCAGCCGCGTCTGCTTTGATGGACTCGTACGCGATATCTCCAGTCTTGTTAGCGGAACGTAAAAAATAAATTTGAAAGATGTCCCTTACCCATCGCCGTCTCTCCACAGCCCAGAATTAGTACATTCTTCCCCGTAAGCTGTGATCTCAGCTTGTACTTTGATGAGTGGAAGACCTCGCCCTTGACGTTATCAATCCCCGGAATCACTGGTATGTTCGGTTCCACGTGCAGTCCTGTACAAATGGCAACGTGGGAGCAATCGAAAGTCGTCTCCTTTCCATCTTCCAAATCGTGCACATACTTGACCTGATGCTTCCACCTTTGATCTGCTGACTTGGTCAAGGGAGCGATACTCGTCACGCGACATCTCAACTTGATAAAAGGCGTGAGATGAAATCGATCCACGTAGCTTTTCAGATAATCGACATATTGTGGTAGAGAGATGTGGTCGGGTGTCGATAGCGGAAAGCGATGATCGGAGAAGGTTGTTAGTTGTTTGGAAGAAACCAGTTCGGCATTTTCGTAGGATCGATATTGAAATGTGCCTCCGATGTCTTCTTCTCTAAAACCAAGAAAGGTAAGTCACGAAAAAGTGAATTCTTCCGGAGAGGTTGGACTGGACAGATGCAAAGGATTCGCCACCTACGCTTCGAATAAGCAAGCTTGAATCGGCCTTTCTGGGGTCGACGCTTCGAGGAGTGTTTTGAGCGTCGCCAATCCTCCTGGACTGTAGGAATTATTGTTAGGATTTATGGTTAACTGCTGGGGTGTCTCCCGACGTACCCTGCACCTATTACAGCGACTCGTATTGACTCGGCCATTTGTGGGTGAAGAAGAGCAGGCGTTCGGTCAATTGAAGCCCTAAGAGTATGTTTGAGAGATAAGACAAGGAGTATTGAAAGAAAATACCTAATCAATGTTCGTTTTTACGTGTAAAGTATACGAAACGGAGTTAACTTACGTGCGAGAAGGTGGCAGCAAGAAGATTGAAAACTACACCATGCACAGCCAATCACACATGCTACACTAAGCGTACAAAGGTATCCCGCGCATTTACTCGTTCTTTTTTGTTTCATCACGGCTTCAGCGCAATCTACTTCCTTTTACGGGCGAACTATCTCTATTTGTCACAACTAACGCTCTCATGCTGCAACATGGGACGCCGCAACTTGGCACTGCTAGGTTCCTGCATTTTTCCTTTCTCTTGCAGCTACGTCAACACGTCGCACGATCGCCACGACATGTCTTCCATATTCATATTCCAGTGCCAGCGCCATCGCCATCGCCATCGCCATCGCCATATCCTTCCGTGACAAGTGTAGGCTTCTATTACCATGGAGTCGAAAGAGAGAATCAAAGTGGCCGTCGTGGGTAGCGGCATGGCAGGACTGGCCACGGCCTACTTGCTGCGGCGAGATCCCAGAAAGCGTTACAAGGTCGTCGTGTTCGAATCGGTAAGAAGACCTCTCGTCCACGCAATTGATTGACTTTTACAGCTGACCATCGCAGGGCAAATCGCTCTCGCTAGATTCTGCGTCCGTCTCGGTACCCAATGCTACACGCACAGCGAGCGACCGCGTCGACTTGCCGATGCGGGCCTTCGCTGGCGGATACTACAGCAACCTGAAAGACATGTACGATCATCTGGGCGTCCGGTACCATGCCCAACCCTTCCTCTTTGAATTCGCAAAGGCGCTGGTTGGGCCTGAGCAGCGAAGCAGGAGTTCCTCATACTTTATCCACGCCTCGAATCTTCACGAGCTACCGCCACCGAGACCGAGCGGGGTCAGCACACTATCACATTTGGCCGAGGTACTTTACTTGGTGGCATGCTACTCCTGGTTCTCAATATGCTGCTTCCTGGTCGCGCCTCGGGAGATTGAACAGACAAATTTCGAGCGCCATGCAGAGACCTTGGACCAATACACTAGGAGAATTTGGCTTCCGGAGTATTTTTTGGCGTACTACCTGCTGCCGCTAATGTCGGGCGTTACAACGTGCCCACACGAAGCTCTGCTGAAGTTTCCAGCACGCGATCTGATCGAGTACAAGAGAAGGACACATGGCGCACCACATTATACAGTTTCTAATGGCGTCAGTACTGTACAAGATCGACTGGCGGACGGTCTGGAATACAAGCTGTGCGCAGCAGTATCCAAAGTGGAGCCACAGGAGAGTGGAATCAAAATATCTTGGGTGGAGACCGACGGTAAGGACTCGCATTGCGAAGAAGTCTTCGACAAAGTCGTTCTTGCGGTCGCACCAGACATTGTAGGCAGGATTTTTGAGCCGTTGCAACGACACATGGCCAGGATTCCGACCGCACTGGTCGAAAGCACGGTCCACACTGATCGGAGCATGTTGGGCATAAACCGAACATTGGAGACGAGCAAACCCGACGACCATCTAGCTCAGTTGATCTGCCTTCAAACAACGACCGATGGTCAACGCCAGACCGAATCAATTCATGTGCAGCCATGCGGAGCCATCGTCACCACTTGTCCTTTTAGCCCGATCGATTCTTCTCTTACAGTTTGTTCGGCAAAATTTACGCGGGTGCTACGGAGTCCTGAGAGTAGAAGCATTGTGAATAGCATTTTTGGAGATACCCCTTATCATCCTTACGAGAATGAGAAAAAACGGCCGCTATGGAGGAACGGTGATGACAATGTCTGGCTTGCTGGAGGATGGTGTTGGGATGGCATGGTCCTACTGGAAGGCTGCGTCGTGTCGGCTACCCGTATCGCCGATGCGTTTGGTGTAGATGTACCTTGGAGGAAGTAGAAGGAAGTCTGGAGAATGCTGTGGATTGGTACAAAGGTAATCGAAAGTGGAATAATAACGGCGAGGCATCCATAGTCATATGTGCTCTAATTAAAGGTGTTGTGCCACTACCCTGAAACGGCCAATTGCTATCTCACCATGCAGTCTGACATTTTCTCTGCCGAGTCTTCTTCATGCAAGTATACGGGTCTCAGGGAACGTTACAAGCTAAGCTTACACTAGAATAGTTTAGCGTCCCTAGCGCGTGTCGTAGTCAACCGACAATCAAGTGATAAACAAGTGCGTCGGTAGATTTCCTTTACCATCGTTAATCGGCCATCATCTTCTCATCGGACCTTCACAGCATGGACCCCGTACGCGTATCACTTCGAGTATTCGCCTTCGCCGCTTTCATTGGCCTTGTCTACTGCCGTGGACTTTCTGCATTAAGTCATGTCCTCACATTTCTCTGCGGGCTGTTGTTTCCACGCGTTGGCATTGCCATTTTTTCTCGCGTGAAAAGAGGGACGAAAGCGGAAGATGGATCGGTTAGCTCCATCTATGGCCTCGATCACGGAAGGCTGCACTTGAAGATACCTCCAACGTTGTGGATGAACATGGGCTACTGGTATGGGGCAGCAGAAGAACTCGTAGATGTGTGAAATACACTTTCAAAGCCATAGGCCTTGCCTCTTTCTAACAAACACCCAGAAAGAAGAAGAAGAAGAAGAAGAAGAAGAAGACGAATGGAGAGACAGGAGAGTTATACCGAAGACCCTCGCAGGGGCTTGCAGAAACCTTCTGGACGAAGTTCTTAGCACAGCTGGGTTCAAGCGGGAAACACAATCTTGCGAAGGGGTAAAAGGCATACGCCGCTCGAAATTCCTGATAGATCTTGGGTTCGGGTGTGGTGACCAGACTATCTACCTAAATGGGTTGGATGAGGTCAGCGAGGTGGATAAAGATTCCTGGGTGCAATTCGATTACTACGTTGGCATTACACGGGACACCAATCAATGCCAAGTTGCAAAGGAGAGGGTACACGAGTATCATCAGACAAGACGAACACATGCTCGCTCCTCATGGGAAACCCCAGATATACGACTATACTGTGCAGACGCAGCCGATCCCGGATGCTGGAGCGACCAACTCCAAGCAAACATGGACGAAGCGGTTGCAAACACTCAAGAACACTGGGTATTGGCCCTCGATACTCTGTACCACTTCTCGCCCTCTCGCTGGCCCGTGATAGACCACATGTCGCGCAACCTCGACGCCTCATTCATGGCCTTCGATCTGTGTCTCTCCCCTCGCGCTTCCTTGCGCCATCGCTTCATGCTCCGTGCCATTACCACCCTGATGGGCGCACCCTGGGCAAACTTTGTCACCGTGGATCAATATCGGGACAAGCTCGTCCAAGCCGGCTATTCCGAGAAGAATATTACCATCAAAGACATTTCGCATCACGTCTTTGAGCCCCTGGCAGACTTTATGGTGGCGCAGGATGGCAGATTACAAGTCGTTGGGTACGGACTTGGCCCGTTTTGGGTCGCACAATGCATGTTTGCCTGGTGGGCGCGGTCTGGTATCGTCAGAGGGGTCATTGTCGTTGCGAAGAAATGATTGATGTTGGAATTTGGAGCTGAGCATGTATTCATTTCAGACGACGTATCATCATAGATAACTAGTCGTATAGAATTCACCATTCCGGCATCAATACCGTGCTGTACGTCAAAGCCCCTGTCGGCAAGGCGTTCTCATCTATCTAGCCAGTAATTAGTCAAAAATCACGCCTGTGTTTGTTGGGGGAAACGTTGACGGATAGCACTGGTGTAATGAAATAAACCAGACAGCGTCACATTGTTTGCTAACGCGCACTTCAAGAACCCCTTTTATACATGCATGCATGCATTGAATGAACTTGTGTGTTTGTTGAATAGATGGATATGCGTGCCTTCCTTTCTTTTCTTTTCTTTTCTTTTCTTTTCTTTTCTTTTCTTTTCTTTTCTTTTCTTTTCTTTTCTTTTCTTTTCTTTTCTTTTCTTTTCTTTTCTTTTCCTTTCTTTTCCTTTCAACGTCTTGTTTACAATCACAATCGGTCCTAGGTCTGATAATATCACTCATCAACTTAAACAAGGGTCGGATCCAGTCCATGATGAACAAAATGCGAAGTCATGTTGCGAATACAGATTCATGTAATTACCGTGCGTTATTGAAAGGTCGATGGATAGATAACACGTGGATTCTCGAAAAACATCAGATGTATATATATATATATATATATATATATACATATATACCGTACTTTGTAAAAATGCTGCAATTTCTGCTGACCCGACCTTTTACACATGTATATTATCGCCCTATTCTACAATGTATGTATGTGCACTGACTAAGCGAGATGATGACTAATAGATAGCTGTATATATACACTACTACAGACAACTCCAATAATACCCGCGGCCACTGAATCTCGAAGAGCTTGTAGTGCCCTCCATCTCTTGCTCTGTCGTGATCTTGGTTAATTGGTGTACTCTCTTCAACACCATTCTCCTCCTCTTTCGCTGCGCCCCATGGTATTGTAATTGGAGACGTCCGAAACTTTGAAGTTTAACAATTGGAAAGGTTACCACGGAGAAGAAAGAAGGTTGTGGATTTTTCTTTCATCCAGGGGTTCGACATTGTTATCTTCATCGTTGTGACCTGTCTGTCGGGACCTGAGATTAGTTTCCCCCCCCCTCCCCCTCCCCTCCCAAGCTTGTTCGGCAATTTTCATCTTCTTGTTGTTGTTGTTGTTGGTGGTGGTGGTGGTTGCTTGCTCTCTTGTGGGTCAATCTTCATCTATGGTAATATTCCTAATCTTTCTTCGAGAGTTCGGGTCGATCATCCGATGTCCATCCTCATCCGTCTGCCTCGCCTCCACCCTCGTCGTCCATCCCATTCATCAAGGCATGGGTATAATGCAGGCAAAGCCCGAGTACGAAACGTATAGCACAAGATAGATTATTGAGAGAAGAGAGAGAGAGAGAGAGTGAGAGAGAGGCTCTCCAGAGAAGTAACCATCTAGAATGCCAAAGCACTATGCCTCATTCACGGCGCTGGTGGTCCTCAACAACACACATTCGCCATTCTTCTCACCATCCTCACCATTCCCGTTCCCGGTGGCTATAATAGGTAATTAGGTCCTATTTCTCCGCAAACTTGGTCCAAAGCCCGCGGAAGAAATCCGTCGCCACATCGCCCAAAGGATCGCTGCGAATTATCGCGGCCAGCTCGGGGCATTCGCCTCGAACCTCCACCACATCTGCGAAGTTCAAACGCTCTTCCCGAGTGGGATTTTCCGACATGAGAAATTCGACGTAGGCTTCCGGATTAGTGTGCATGACTGCTGGACAGGAGGGGCAAGTCGTCTTTTGTCCGACGTGGAACCAGAGCGAGATGCAGACCTTGCAGAAAAAATGGCCGTGAGGACACGATCGGAGCGTGAAAAGCTCTTCTTGTTCGTGGCCTTCAGGGAATCGCACAAACTGTGGAGGATTCCTAATCTCGGGAGGGCCAGAAGTTGGCATTATATCTTGGTCGTTGTTACTGTCCCCATTGCGCAGTGGAGAGGAAGAGTCCCGCTCTGGAGGTGTCCTCGAACATGTAGGGCATTGAACGTGAGAAGGTGGAACAAAGGGGATCAGGCCGTCGGCCATGAGATCTGATTTCGAAAAGTAGGGTTCAATACAGTGAAAAGAAAATGGGTGAGGAGGTGTTATATCCTTGCTGTAAAAGGAGAGCGGTGACAGTTTATGCTATGTTGTAAAGTAGAGTGGTGGTGGTGTCAGGTAGTATACAGACAAGTGTTTAGTACAAGAGGAGAGAGAGTCACCGGTTGGGTTTATATATTTATGCGGGAGTCAAGCATGTTCCTGTACTACACGTAAGCGAAAGCAGAGTCATAGTGAGGGAACATTACACCGCTCGCCGAGTAAGGGTAGACAAAGTGTTTGCAACAAGACGGTTTACTTCGTCATGATCATGCACTCAATGTGGAGGTTGACACTGACCAAAATATCTGAATATAGACAACTGAAGAGTACTGAATGAATGAAGAAACATAAGATACGGGTTGAGGCGGCATGGTCGACACTCGGCATGTATCATGGCAGGCCGTTGTGATCAGAGGGTCCGGATATAGACGCCGAAACTCGAAAAACGAACATGCAATAAAACGAGACAGCGGTAACAGCAACGCTCGCAATGACTAACGTATAGACGTCTGTGACTGTGCTGCGTTTGCTACCTTTTGCTCCTACTCATCTGGGTCGACCTGGCCAGTATATCATTTATGCACTGGCCTGTCGAGACTGCATACCGACTCGGTGCATGTTCCTTTGCTATTTCTAGGTTAAAGCGTCTGTCCACTAATCAGAAAACATCCTTGAACGGAAATAGCGGTACTCACATACCTTATTAGGATTGATGTCTCTTCTCCCTCCTCATATCTCGCCATATGGCACCAACAACATACATGAGCTCGCCCCAGCTCTCGTACAACGGCATCAAAACACAAATTCCAAAACTCGTCCATGCCCAAACAAATGCGACCACCACGTATCCATAGAAGAAACCCTTGGAGAATACGTAACCGGTTCCGTATAGCGAAAATGGAATTATGAACATGAACACTAGCGTACCGGTGATTAGGGCGATGAGAGCAAGTCGCTTCTGTGCAGCAACTTGAGAAGGCGTGAGTGCGCAGATGGGAACTGGGGCTTCTTCGAGAACTGGTTTGATAGATGTGGCAGTGCTTGGTTTCGTTGTTGTGTGGATGTTGGGGTCGGGATTTGAGGTTGGGGTTGTTTGGACATTTGTAGTCGATTCCAACCCTTTCTCGTTGACAGACTCCTCATCGGTGGGTGAGTCGACGATTTGTCCTGCGACAATCTCGACTTCCTTCGTCTTATCCGGTGCCAGATGCGAGAGGACAACTATACAAATCAACCCCACTCCTAGACTAACACAATCGCCCGTCAAGCTGTTATATACATCTCCCGTCGTCTTGATGTTGATAACGCCCGACCTTGCTTTGGTTGCAACCATCCAGGAGATTAACCCCGAACAAAGTCCGACGATGGGCGCAACAATAGCAGCGAAGGTCGACGTCCGGTCCCATAGGACGATAAATGCCATAGGTAGTGCACCACCACCGAGAAGGCATGCCATGATACTAATCAAGTAGTTCAGCGAGATGCCTGCGGCGTGGAAGATGCAGGAGATTGCCGAGAGCGCGACAGCATAGATGACGAGCCCGGCGATGGAAACATTGAGCAGCGTTTTTGTGGAGGCTTTCGGGTCGATATATGTTTTGTAAATGTCGAATGTAATCAACGAGCTTGCTGCGATACTCTCGGCAGATACGGAGGAGGTGACGGCCATGAAAACGAGCACAATGAACAAATACGCCCCAGAGCTTCCCATAAGAGTGATCATAGCTGCGGGGCCTGCGAGGCCAGCAGATACATCCGTTGCGCTGAGAACGACATCCAACAGGCCATTGCCTTGAAGTGCAGCTGCTGCAAGACCGACAGCTGGAATTTGTCAGTCGAAGTTGTCCAATAACTATAAGTGCCGACTGAACCACACACCAGTGCTCATCCCGAAAGGGATCGCGTACCAAGCAACACTCCCCAGCACATATCCTTTGACTGCCGTCTCAGGACTACTCGCGATTGCTCGCTGCCAGTACGCCTGGTCGGTCCAGACATTGCTGAACCCACCAAGCAAGATTGTTGCTGCCTTGACCAAACCATCGTGACTCTTGACACTCAGATAACTTCCATTCTCGCTGGCTGCCGGCTCAAGGACCTGTGCCGATTTCAACAACTCGTACAGCTTTGAGGGCGAGCCGATAACAGGGTTGACGGCGTATATCTGGAACATGAACGTGAAGATGCATGCGTAGAGGATGGCTGTGTGCAAGTAGTCGCAAATAAATGTGGACCGTAAGCCACCGACAACAATGTATGCTGTAATGACTACTGGCAAAATCCAATAACTCGCCCAGATATTCATTCCTGTGAGCGCACTGACAACTGCACCACCACCGGCCATCAGCGCGGCACCAGCGATCAGATTGGCGATTAATCCAAGAACGGTGAAGAGTATGTGGGCGATGGTTCCATGACGCATGAGGACGATCTCAGGGAATGTGTGAGCATTATTGGCGCGCTCTTTGATCCGGAAGGCGGTAAAGGCAAAGAAAAGTGTCTGAAATGTGCCGAAGGCGCCGTACCAGAGACCTCCACTCACGCCGTAGGCTGCATGATTTCAGTTTATGCATCACCTATCCGAACCTGGAGAGATCACTCACAGTAAGCCAAGGTACAGCTAGTGAGCAACGTGGAGGCGTGTGTCCAACTCGAAACAATACCAGCAGCTATCATTCCAGGTTTGATGGACCTGGAGGCGGCGTTGAATTCTTCTGTCGATTTGAACGTATTGTGTGCTCCATATCGATTGTTGATTAGGGTAAGTCCAACCATGACAACGGCGAAACCAAGACCAATGCCAATGGTGACCCCATACCCGTCACCTGGTTTCAGAACTTCCATTCCAGACATATTGACTGGAAGCGGTAATGGACAAAGTATGCGGGTCGAGCAACATCGCCAGTGCGATCAGAGAAGTCTGCACATTGTATACACGCTCTTCGGGGATGGACGCTCACACAACTGGGTCAAGTCCATGGTTCGGCATCCTATTCCCTGGGATTGTAGATAAGGGCCATGTTTTCATCGCATCGTCGTGCCCGCTGCCGACGTATGATTGCTTTAGCCAAGGTCAAACGACGTGAACGACCAGCACCGACAGAAGCATTCTCCACATTTCTGGGTGTTGCTTGACGGATAAGCGAAGCATTTGGGTAGTCTTATCGTGAGTTTGTTTAGTTGGGTGTTAGATTGTGCCGATCCTTTCCGGTTTATATACGTTGCGGCTTTGTGGTCCCGATGCGATTCCGGCGCAAATACGCAGTCACCGACTAGTGTAACGGAGGAACGCGCGCAATCAATATAGGAAGACTTGAACAAAGATAAAGTCTAATACATGGTTGCGAAAGTGGCCGAAGTATACAAAGACTTGATCCGTCAGCAGAACGTCAATCTATGCGCGAGAAAAGTCCGTACTAACTAGAATACAGAGAATTATGCACATTGCTACGGAAAGAACGAGCTCGAGCTCGGAAAGAAACCCGCGTTAATAGCTGTCGACGGGAAAGCATAATTCGAGTAATTGGGAAATGTCGAGATCTAGGAATCCTCATCATCTTTATTTCAGTCATCTACTCCACCAAGGGTAAGTGGTAGACTAGGAAAGTTGCAAGACGAGCAATTAATGCACGTGGCAGGCCTGAGTGGTGGTAAATGGTACGCGCCAAAGCTTCCGAACGTCCTCAACACGTATGACGAGGGCAATCCAATGAGAGACTTCGCCGAGGGTATCATTTCACGGAAAGATGAGGTGATCGTGTATAAGCAGTACAGTTCTAGGTAATGACGTTTTCAACCTTTGTCTGTTTCTCTGTCTGACTTTATACTGTGGAGCTTTCTAGGTACAAGCCTGTCAAGTTTGCTTGTTAGTATGGGCATAGACACCACTCTGATATGTGGATACTCAACAAGTGGATGTGTGCGCGCTACGACGCTCGATGCGATGCAGCATGGCTTTTCGCCATACGTGGTCAGAGAAGCGTGCGGAGATCGACATGAGGCAGTAAGCGACTCGAACCTCTCCGACATGGACCAAAGGTTGGCCGAGGTGAGAACAGAAGAATGGACGTTGAAACATTTGGATGCGAGCTTTGGGGAGCAGAAATGATTGATTGACAGTATTTGGATTCTTTTAGAGGCGCCGCAGGAAGAAGGTGCGCGCAAGACAGGTGCGGTACCTTGGTTGCGCACCATTGCATATCGCTTCCTACTGGTGTGTAGTGGGCGTCTCAGAGTCTAGGTATCGAACCACTCCAGCTCATCGTCCTTTCCAAATATCGCGCGGTACTTGTGGTCTCCGTCGCTTTTAATGACCTCCTCTGTGTGAATGCTGTGCAACGTGTACTCTCGCTCATCTGCGGAACTGCCATCGGTGCCTTCCTTTGCCGAGCCGAAGAATCGGACGTGAATGTACGAATTGTCTTGTGCGGGGATCTTGACTTTGCCGAAAATGATCAGGCCGTATGCTGAGGTGCCGGCACGCACGAGTTCGAGGTTGGAGGCATCGAAGGAAGCGAGCTCGTCGTTCGAGAGCCCCTTGACAGCAGCAAAGTATTCAGGCTCATGTTCTGGAAGCTCGTTAGCGATGGATTACAGTAAGACGAGGGCGAAATAGAATGGCGTTGTCTGTGGGTAGGCATACTGTCATGGTCGTGACGGAGCTTCACGAGCTCATGCTTGACGGATTCCAGCACCGAATTAAACGCGTCGATGGAGTTTTGTAGAGGCGCGTGGGCCTCGGTGAGCTCGACTTGTTCTTCAGTAGCCATAGTTGTGGTACGTTAAACAGGTACAAGTGTGTTTGATGAGAGTCACAATGGTGTTGTTGTGTAGGTGCGATGCAGCAGACCAAGCTGCCTTATATGCCCCTCAATACCCCTCCCTCATCCCAGGATGATAGCCATGACGTGACTGTCAAGGGCACGACGCGCCGTACATGTACAATGTTTCGTTTCAGCCGCCCTGTTGGTGTCCTGGGCAAAACTGGGTTTTGCGCATGACGAACTCCAAGGGTACCTTTGCATAAAAGTTATGTTACCTTTGTACCTTTGAAGTTTGTAGGACCAACCTTCACTGTCAAGCGGGGGAAGGTCAAGATTCGACAGATGTGACTGGAAATGAGGACTGGAAGGCGTTATACCTATATCGTTAAGGCTTTGTGGAGACGTTACAAAGGTAATTTTTAGCATGAAAGACCTTGAACCCTGAATTTTGAGTCTTGGACCATCATGTGACACTATTACATAAGCCGACCGCAGATCTTGAGCATCAACCTCCCACTCATTGATAACTCTTTCGCCATCTCATCCAGGTACCCGACTTCCAACGTTTTTATCGTGCATATTTCAACAGGAAGATCGGTTTCGCCATATATAGATACCCCATCTCCGGCAATCCGAGGCATTTCCTCACGCACGAGGGGCACTCTTGCAGCGGTTGAATGAACGGCTAAACACATTGTCATGAAAGTTCTCACTTCCTACTACAACTGACCTTATTTCATGGCGTTTCGAGGGCTACCATCTTCGTGGCCTAAGGGAGACAGTCTTCTGCCCTTGATGCCTCTAGGAAAGCCGTCCCGAAGGTTAAAATGGCTAAATTGGTCGACGCATTGATCTACGCGGGGCAGCCCCCCCCCCCCATAAAGCATCATATTGTCTTGCGGAACACTCACTGATACACCAGCACTAACAATCACTTTGCTCTCACATCCATCACCAACTCACAAGTATGGCTGACAAAGAACCTATCGTAAGCCATGTCTTCACTGCGGACCCCTCAGCCCATGTTTTCAATGGCAAACTCTACATCTACCCTTCGCACGACCGCGAAACGGATATCATGAACAACGACAATGGCGACCAGTACGACATGAATGACTACCACGTGTTCAGCATGGAGGAGGTTGGTGGGCCTGTCACAGACCACGGCATTGCGCTAAAGCAGGAGGACGTCCCATGGGTCTCAAAACAGCTCTGGGCACCTGACGCCGCGACGAAGAATGGAAAATACTACCTTTTTTTCCCGGCGAGAGACAAGGAGGGCATCTTCAGGGTTGGTGTAGCTGTCTCGGACGCGCCAGAAGGACCCTTCAAGCCGGAACCGGAACCGATCAAGGGCAGCTTCAGCATCGACCCTGCGACCTTTGTTGACCATGACGGACAGGCCTATCTGTACTTTGGAGGCATCTGGGGCGGACAGCTACAATGCTGGGCCACTGGTGAATTTGTGAAAGAAAACTACTCCGTCATGGAGGCTCAGGAAGGACCGGCACTCTCGGCCAAAGTAGCAAAGCTGAGCGAAGACATGACATCGCTCACTTCCGAAGTCCAAGACGTGGTCATTCTCGACGAGGAAGGAAATAAGCTCCTTGCAACGGACCATGACAGGCGATTCTTCGAGGCAGCCTGGCTTCACAAATACAACGGAAAGTACTACTTCTCGTACTCCACTGGCGACACGCACTTCCTCTGCTATGCGACGAGCGACAGCCCTCTTGGCCCATTCACATATGGCGGTAGGATACTCGAGCCAGTAGTTGGGTGGACGACACATCATTCCATTGCCGAGTTCAAGGGTAAATGGTACCTCTTCTACCACGATTCATCGCTGTCAAACGGCGTCAACCATCTGCGGTGCGTGAAGATCAGGGAAATCGTGTACGATGCGGAAGGGAAGATCAAGCTGGCCGAAGCTCAGCCCAAGATTTAAAATTCTCTCTACGTGGTTTGAACGTTCCAAACCATATAAGATAAATGACAATGTTTATTTAACAATAAAACACGTCACCTCCGGTAACATGCGTCAACCTGTCCAGCTTCGACTGGATAGTTACGAGCCCTCCCCAGACTTCTTCTCCTCAACCAATTGATCCTTTCCGACATGTCTTCAAACCCCTCTACCTCCTCCCTCAGCCAAAGTCGCAGGGGAAGGTGGAACATTGTGATTAATAGACTCGTGATCCCAGTGCCCATTGTCAACATTTCTTTTCCTTTCTTTCTTGAAATTAAATTACCTAGGAAATTGTTAGTCAAGAAACGGTACAAAGGGGTGGAAACTAGTGCAGTCTGTCAGAATGCATCGACTTTAGCAAGGGGCAAGCGATCATCGTGATTGATAATAGGAGAGCTTGATGACGGGAAGGATGTGGATGGGGTTCACATTATGGGGACACTTTTTTTTTCGAGCAGGAATAATATTCTATCATATCCCCCTTTCCTTGCATTCTACCCCCCTCCCCCCCACTCTTCATGTCAGGATTCGTTTTTGGTCAAAGTTTCCCTCGACTAATAGCGCTGTTGCAGATACATACTCTCTGGTCAAAGGGCATACACGCTCTCTCTTCATGAGGATATGGATGAGCAATCCCTGAATCCTACCCGCGGGCCGCGGCTAGGTTATTGTCGTCGTCGTCGTCGCGCTGGCTGCCAGAGATCGCTAGTGCAGCTGCGGAGTACCTGGAGTAGAGGGTGTGGTTTTCTTGGTAGGCTTGGGATATGGGTCTCTTGTGACTGGCTTCGCTTTCTTTGCGGAAGTGTCGTTGCTTGCCTCGCGTTCGGAATCCCTTTCCGCATTACTCCGCTTTCCTAATGACATCTTTTCTTCGGCTGACGATGTGGCCGGCCTCTGTTGCTGATTGATTCCGACATGCTGATCCATGCGTGTTTGGTGTTCTGGGTGGGGTGAGCTGTCAACATTGGGTTTGGGAGATGCGCTCCTTGTGCTTGGGGAGCTACTCTGCTTAGACCGTATTCTCCGTAGTAAGTCTCCGGCTTTCTTTCGCACTTCCTCTTGTGTCCACTCCGGATGCTCTATCTTGAGCACATTCTGGATGTGGAGAACTTGGGGTAGGTGTCCGATGGAGAAGAAATTGGGGCCCTGTCCGCCAGACACGGAACTGGGACCTTGAAGAACCGTCTTGCTGGGACTCCCAAGGGCGGCTGTCTTGGAACCTCGCGGAGTCTTCGCCTTCATCATCTGCGCATGGATCGCCATCAAACGCTGGTCTGCATCTCCAATCTCTTTCTTGGCAAGCGAGAGTTGGCCGTTGCACTCCTCTAGCTTCTGCTCTAGAGCTTCCGCTCTGCTTTCAGCGTCTTTGACTCGTGTACTGGCATTTTGACGCTGTTTTTCCAGAGCTTTCAACTTGACTTCTACTGAATTCGCTAGTTCGGCTGAAGCTTCGTTCTGTTGCTCAAACGCTCTTGCTCTGGTTTCTGCAGCCTCCGCTCGTTTGGCTTCTTTCTTTCGCTGCTCATCGAGAGACTTGACCTTTGCCTCTGCTGTGTCGGTGCGCTTAATTTCTTGCATCAGCTCCTCCTTGAGCTTCTTCGCTTTTGCTTCTGCGGTTTCGGCGCGCTTGGCTTCGTTCTTTCGCTCCTCATCGAGTGTTTTCGCCCTCGTCTCTGCCATGTCGACCTTCTTCCGTTCTTCGTCAACCTCTGCTTGATGAGCCTTCTGTCGGGTTTCTTCTCGGCGTTTCTCCCCGAGAAGCTCAGTCTGCCGGTCGATCAACTCCGACTGCAGTCTTCCAACCTCGGCGGCAGTGTTCATCTCCTCAGTGTTCAACATCTCCATCACTTGCTCGTATGCCGTTCTCGGAGATAACACACGTGACTCTTCCACTCCTCGGACCGACTCATTGCAGGCAGGCTCAGCACCGGTAAACATGCGCATCCAAGCTGCATAATCGCTGCCAGTCATCTCTTCCCTCTCACGCAGTTTTCCGTCTACATCAAACACGAATGGGAAGAGGTAGAAGGATAGCTTGATCCAAACGCCACCACCTAAACACATCTTATTGTCCGCCGAACTTGGGTATTTGCTATGCCACCGCGTCGCAATCCCCCTGTCGTAAGCGACACGCATGGGCAGGCTGAGCGCACCATTGATTCCGTACTGATCTCTAATATTGTCTTGCGTGATGTACGGCCAAGTCTTCGGATCGTCTTCGTCGTAGGCGGGGTCAAACACTTTGACATTCTCTCGCAGTTTCTCTTGGTGGCACGAGTATGTTCCGGTGTAGGGCTTCAAATCGGTTGTCTTGATGACAAGGGCCGGGGTTTCGAGTCCCTAGCATTGTTACTTGTCAGCAAGTTACGATAGCTTAGTTAACCACTTCTTGATAAAACCCTTAGGTCATAAATGTCCGGACTTATGGGATAGAAGTCGCGGTTGTTGAGAAGTTTATAGACGTACAGTGAGACTCTGTGGAGCATGCCCTGCTACCATTTTCGCGACGTCATGGTACGGTTCTTGGGACGCCATTTGATGATGATTGCTTTGTACTGCAATGGAGTTGGGAAGGCTGGAGTGATTGTAGGAAGGAAGAGAAAATATACAAAGTAAGAAGGGGTATAGTAGATAAGAGGGGATATATGAAGTAAGAAGGGATATAGTAAGTAAGAGGGGATACGGGAACAAAAGAGGTATACAGTAGCAAGTAAGAAGATATATAGAAACAAATAGCAAAAGTAAGAAAACGGAGTAGAACGTAGTAAGACCAATATACCAGATCTCTCTCTCTCTCAGTCCGTTCAACCCACCTCACCGTATACTAAACGGGGAGGGATGGGAGAGCAATACGAAGTAGGATATCCAGATTCTCTAGAACCGTTCCCTTAATTTGCACCTCCTTCGCCGTATTATTGGAAAATTATCCGGTAATCGTATCGTATCGTTAGGTTCGACAACGTCGACAACATCTCCTCTACGCATTCTCAATTTTCTTTTTCTTGTTACACTGCTTATCACGTGGCAAGGCCTTGGCAGGCACGGGCCCTCACCCCGGGGGGGTACATGGCACGGGGCCCCTTCCCCGGTAGATAGCCCGGTAGCTTCTACACACGATGGTTTATGACCCATGATTGTCTATATGCTTACACTGCTGTTGTTTTCTGTCATGTTGCTCTTACGTGCACATGTTGGTAGGGAAGGGAGGGCAGTCTAGAGTCTGTACAGCGTGTCCTCTTTCTATCTGTGTCTGATTCAGTATTCGTAAAGGAAATAAGCTGGGATAGTAAATGAAGGGGATATTCAATCAATAGATGCCTCGCCGTTAAGTAGAGAAGATGAAAAATAAAACGAGGGACAAATGTTCCGGTTAGGAGGCTCGCGCTTTAGAGGCATCAGTGTTCGTTTCGCCATCCAGAATACCTACCCATCATTCCACCGGATTGACTCAGTGAGCTATTTCCGAACAAGAGAGGGACTGTTTGTTCATCGTGCCTCTTTTGCTCGTCTTTCTGGCGCGCTTGTGTTCTTATTAATAGATAGTTTAGATCTTTAGTCCAGCGGCATCGACTCTCTTCAGCTGTTCCTTGTACAGTGTTTTGGACTTTAGGGTACTACTACCGGTCGATACTCCACCCCTCACGCCTTGAAATCTCTCTTTTGGTCATCTCCCCATCCACCGATCGCTCGCCTCACCAGAGTGCCCGTATGTGAAACGGGGAAAAAGGTCGGAACAAGATACAGCCAGGAAAAAAGCGCTCCTAGACGTTGGTCTGGTGGTTCTCGGTGATGAAGTGGGAAGAGCGGTGGAGAGGGGCCGAGGAGGAATTCGAACAAGCACTTCGTACTTCGTCACCGCAAAGTGCGTTCAGATCACGTGACCCGATTTCCTTTGTTCATGATTGATAGAATTCTTGCACACTGTTCACAAGGTTGCCTTAGCAGATTCCCAGACTGATCTCCAAACTGAGTGGCCTTATCATGTTGATGAAATAGATTGGGTTGTTGAGAGACGGTATCTAGAGTCATCGCAAAACCGCGTCACGTCACCCGAATGACGACGCATGCATGCTGCCATCGATCGTAGTTTGTAAGCGCATGCATGATGTTCACACACTGTACGGATATACGTGTGAAGGAGAGAAACAGTAGGAGAAATGAAATATCAAGCACCAATGGAGAGGAGATGAAGGAAGAATGAAACGCGACGACGACGCATAAATTGAAATGCTACCTACCAGCCCTTAGCGCAACTGCTAATTAATCATCTTACAGCCTTAGCGCGCTCGCTCCTCCTTTCCCCGACGACAACTCGCCGGCGGGGTAAGATGGAAGTATCCTTGACGGTCCAAAACTAGATTTCCCGTCTCCGGGACTGGGGTGGATGGAACGTGTGATATCAAAGTGAATGGATGAAGATGGGTGGAGTAAGTCTCAGGGTGTGGAGAATCAACATTGAAAAAGTTCATCAGATCGGGGGTGGGGGTGCATGTCCCTAGTAGGGACAGTCACGGACCCAGGGTTACGATTTCGTAACACTTGACATCGCATCAAGATTTATATCACGGTCAAGCAAGCAAGGAAAGGAAAGGAAGGAAGGACCCACAGGATTGGTGATACAAGATCATTGTCATTCTTTATATATATATATCTCCTCCAGCTCAGATGCAGATGCAGATGCAGATGTATTCCGCTCCACTCGGTCTCACTTATGCAATTACCGAAAGGAAAAACTCCAAAGCTCAGCAGCTACTATCCAATTCGATCCAGTTTAGCAAATAAACCCACAGACAACTCAAATCCGCATGGGAAAAAAAGGCTGTCGATGGAACGAAAAATAGGGAAGATTAGTTACCCTGCCAATGCTGAACTTCGTTGGGTTTGTTGTAAAGGGAAAAAGGTGAAGGTGGAAAGAAAAGTGATGACCGACCCCCAGACACCAGTGATCCTACACACAGAAGTGTATACGAGCGGGTATTGCAAGAGACGTGTTGATGATGACTCCCTGAAACGCCATTGCAGATGTTGCCCTACCATGCCGTGTAATAGTTATTGTGCGGTAGAACAACGCAGGTGTTCTGACACGGCAGGCTAGACAATGAGAGTGGTATTACAAAAAAAAGCAAAACAGTAGAAATTGGCCCCAGAGCTGTGCGTCGCAAGCGACTGAGGAATGGGAAGATTGGATATGGACAGCAGGCCACAGGCGAGCGAGAATGATGCATAAAAGGGACTGACTGGGGATTCGAGATTTGAGATTGGGTGTGGCGGATGGGAAGGAGTCGTAGTAGAGCCGTCAATCTCCTAGGCTGTGAAGTAAGAGGAACAATACCGTGTTGCTATCCGTGATGTAGAGACAGAAAGAGATCTAAGTGCATCGGGGGCGCTGGATACCACCCTTGGCGTTTATGCGGGAGACAGTGGCCGCCTCGGGCGGGATGTTTGGAAGGAACTCGATAGAGGGGACCTCGCTGGTCTCTCCCTTGGAGAGCATATCGAGGATAACCTTCATAGCCTCTTGACAGGTTTCAAGGTCCTTGCCATCTCCGAGGAAGTTCTCAAGCTCGCGGAGGACTTTGATAGGAGCCTGGAAAGACTTGACCTTGGTATTGGCAGCCACAGCCTCAGCAGCCGTCTCATAGGAAATGCCGTTGGCGACCTTGCGGGAGAACTCATTGAGGCGGGCCTCCTCGGCCTTCTTCAAGTGGACGTTGTAGGTGATACCCTTGAACTGTTCCTTGAGCGTTTCCTTGAGCTGTTCCTCGATGATGTCGAATTGGCGCAAGATCAAGTTAACCTTGCGACGCTGCCAGAGCTGAGGCTTGTAGGTAGCACGCTGGTAATGCTTGCGACAAAACAGAGGCCAGTCTTTGACCAAACGGGTGCAGGCCTTGTTGCGGCCGAAGTGGTTGGATATGACCTTACGGCTAAGATTCATGGTATATTGGCCGGTTTGACAGGGGGAGAATTCATCATTCATGCATCTAAACTGGCGGCCATCGTCGAGGACAGGAGTGATGTTGACGGCAGGAGTGATGTTGGCGGCACGAGTATCGTCATTGCCATCACCAACACCTTCATCCCCATTGTCGTTGTCGTTGGCGTGAGCAGCCGGAGTAGCGTCATTGTCAATACCAGCCATGACGGCGTCTTGAGCAACCTCTTCCTGCTCAACAGAGGTGATCAGTGAGGCGGGGGTTGGAGGACCAGCGGCGGCGTCGGTGACTTGACCATCGTCGTCGGCCTTGACAGCAATGTCGAGCTGAGCACCCAGGTCTGCAGTCGTAGTCGACGGGGTGGCAGGAGGAGAGTTTGGTTCGGCCGAGGCAGAAGCTGGCTCGACGAAGTTGTCCATGCTCATGGCGGCCTTGATATCGTTGGTGTCGTTTCCCATGGTGGAGGACCCGGAGGTGATACGAGCGGACATGGTGAGTCGAACGAAATTTGAAGTTGGTAGTGAGGGCAAGGAAAGGGTGGAGAAGGCGTGGTGGGAGATGATGGTGTATAGATGAGCGGTTGGAAACTATGAGGTTGGGCGATTGTCTGTTGTGGTGAGGGGAAAAGGATATCTGGAGGAGGGTGGGCGGAGGATATCTTTATAGTCTGCAGTGAGTGACTGAAGGTGAAAGAGGGTGAGTCGCGTCGCTGTGACAATAACGATGATAGGGGATTTGACTAAACCGCCGCCGCCGTTTGCCCGCCCGGTGACTGTAGCTATTGTTCGTGATAGGCCGAATCCCGTCCACAATAGTAGTACCACACTTCACAGCGGAGGCAGAAGTGCCTCTCCTTCACCGCTTCAGACCGGGGTGCGTCAGCCCAGTGCGGCCAACTGCTCTCTCTCTCCAGGCTGGCCAGGCCAACCAAACCGCACCCCACCGCACTGAACGCTACCATTGCCCTGCCTTGCCCTGCCTTGCCCTGCCCTACCCTGCCCTACCCTGCCCTACCCTGCCCTGCCAAGTATCGTGAGTTTGCCAGTTCGCGGCCACGCGCGAGGCAGCAATTGGCCTCTCCCCCCATCCAAGACCCTGTCCCACCGCACAATGGCAATACTAGCGTGCACGGCTGGACAGCTATCAGTCACCCGCCCCAATTGCGGAACAAGATTGAAGAAAAGCCGACGGGAGCGATTTGCGGAATGCAACTACAATCTCAGGGCGCCATGAACCGGGTCGTCTGAGCAGTAAACGTAATAGCGCATGCGTGTCCGCAATGTTTTAGGGAACGTGAATCCCGATGTGAATAGAGAGGGGGCACTGGTTAGTTGGAGCTGCAACAACAACAACAGCTCAACTAACCTTTGAATGACGGCGCTGGATGGCTTGGCCGCCTACACTCTCGCGCTCGTATGATAGAGCTATGTGATGTGCAATAGATCCATGCCCATGGGAGCGGGACTACCTCCAACAGAGCAGCTCAGCACCGCCCGCCCACCTAGGCAAGATTTGAATGACAAGGAAAAGATTGAGTAAATGAAATAGATGGCGGCACCGCCTTTCTCTCACTCGCAGTTCACTCACAATGTCCAAACCCGCCTGTTCATCCTCACCTCATCCCTTGACAGCCCACAGTGATTTCCCTGAGTAATGAATGTGCGATCAAGAAGATAGCCATGGTACTGCCGCCAATCGTTTGCAGTGCATATTTTCTGAGGTAGTTGTCGACATATTGAAGAACCTCAACTCCGCTGGCTGATACGCCTCTTACGTGCCGCTATATGAAGGAAATGAGGACAGCATGTCCTGTGCCAGTCCTCCAGTTAGCATGCGCCCTTCCCGATGATAGCATGTTGGGAAATCCCAGTCGAGAACGAATGAGCTGCAATACGTGCGTGAACGCTGTTAGCATCTCCCCTGTGCTTCTCCCGTTGCTTGATGCCCAAAATCATCCCGTTTCTCCCCCAAATCATCGCGAAACAAGCTCTTACTCCGTAATCGGTCCCTATGATACACATATCCAAAAATGCAACAGAAGGCGTCTAAATCGGTCAAGGTAAGGGGCCAGGACAAAATCTCGTGACGAGCTGTGGGAAGCAGCGGTGCGCGATGCGAGTAAGATATGTGTAGAGATATACGGCTTCTGTTTCAAGTTGAGAGCCTGCAAAGCTTCCAAAAGGTATTTGAGATGCCGTTAGGGGCGTGTTGATGACTGTAGGTGCGTTGGGTAGCAACCCACCATCATAATGGCAGCATGGACGGTGCCTTTGCTGACCTGTGTCTTCGTTTGTACGTAGATGTCGTAGGTCAGAAGCACCTCGGATTCCCAGTCCTTGATCTGTGTGTAGAAATCATGACGCTATGGGATAGGGGCACATTCACGTGACAGCGCGAGAGTGTGGCGGAATGATCGTCGCATAACTTGAATCATTGATTTCGATCGCGTTGGCTGAGAGGGGTAGTTGGAGAGGTCTAGATGATATCTTGGAGTGTCTGTCTCTCCCGGCGCGTGGCGTGTTCTGAGCGAGCAGAAGAGAGAAGCCGTGGTGCAGAGCGGTGACCGAAGATGGTTCTACAAACGTCAAACATCTATGCCACTCAACTAATACCCACCGACCATGCAACTAACACCCACACGTGGATACGAGGAAGCGGCGCTGGACGAACATATGTTCCTGATACCGTACATGAGGACAAGGACGTTTTTTGCGGCCTCGCAGCGAACGGATGGATTCTGTCGCCGACCGCAAACCCATGCGCGTCAAGGTCCGCGCCACCACAACAGTACTCTTGAGCAATATACTAACACGAGAGGCTCGACCTCACAGGGCCCCTTATCTGCCCCTCATCAACAAGGAGAGAGGCCGCGGTGAGGATGGTGCGGACCGCAGCGGTAGACCTCCCTGAGAGAAGCGCGCCATCAGAAGACGCGACACCACTCAAAGATGAACACTGACCGTGTAGACCCATGCCGACATTCCATCCTACCACCGATAGCTGGCCGTCAGCGTAATGGAAGCAGAGAGAAGGGGCGTCAAAGCGCTTTGAGGGGAGCTCGAAACCCATCCACAAGAGTATACCAGAGCGCAACGAGAAATTGTCATCATCTATCGAGATGAGAGGCAGATCCATGCCACAACCCATATCGGTCTCCTTATGTCCTTCTCTGGTATTCCGGAGCCATTTAAAGCTCGAAATCCTACTCTTCTACTCTTCTATACGTGTGTCGATATGCTCAAAGAGCGTAGGGAGAGGACGGAGGAGGGGGGGGTGGTCCACAGCGGATCCTTCACGCGGCGGTGGCACCGGCATTGGCCTCGTCGTGGTCTTCAGTCGCGTCTACTCCAGTAAGCCCAATTGCTGTCTCAATTGCTGTCTCAAAGGTTGTCTCGAGGGTTGTCTCTGGCCTTTTCTGTCGGTTCCTGGGGAACGTATACCTACGTAGTGTCGGTGTTGACCTTTGTACATTCTGAGAATGTGCAAGGCTTACGTCCACGGTCCCGACATTCTAGTCCCCACTCCCGGATCTATCCCCACTTCCCCGTCCCCAGGTTCTTTGTAATTACTCACCCACGACCTCAGCGACCTCTGAGGTCTCTCGCATATCACATGTGCACATACCAACGCCTTCAAACCAGCCGAGTTCACCATGTCGACCGCTTTCAGGACTTGTATCTCCCCTCTGTGACCCCTGCCGGCTGTGACCCCTGCCGGCTGTGCCGCACTCGCAACCCCCATCCCCATCCTTAGCAGCGAAGGCATCCACTTTAACTAATTATTACGTTAGCAGGCAGCGAGGGAAAATGACTTATATCAGCTTCGAGTTAATACGAAGTACCGGTAGAGTACTTTGCCAGATATCTCAAAGACGGAGCAGACCTTAGTCAGCCGCACCGATCCGGCGTGCAACAAGATAAAAGGCTGGCTATCCAAGTATGAAACAATGGAATGCTCGATGGCGACATCATCATTCGTTTTCTCCCTGCTTTGAGCCATCGAGCCTTCGCGTCAAGCTCACCAGACCCCAAAACCATCGTCACCGCATACACGAATTTTCCCTTCTTCATTGCTTATTCCTACCTTTGTATCTTTACTCAATCTTCGCTTCGGGTGTCATTGTTTCGACAGTCTATTTATATCCATCCGACGTTCAGAGCGCATTAGCTCGACTTCAGAACAACATACGAGGCTGAGGCTAGCTAGCGAATAGATACAAAGCTTGGCGTGGGTACACTGCAGCCTGCGTAACTCAACCTGTTCACTGTCACACAACCTCGGCCACGACACACGACGCTCTCCCAGGTCCGATATTGACTTTGCTTTGACTTCGACTCCTGCCACAACATGGGAAAATCTGGCGATACGCGCAAGATGCGGGGGAAAATAAAGGAAAGCCTTAAACCTACCCTTCCTACCACGAGGCCAGCTGCATCAGGTCAAACCAAGAAGACATTTTCTACACTCGTTGCAGTCCCAATAATCCCAATCTTGAAGCAAAAGCCCCTACAGACCCCTCCTTCCTCGAGTCCGAGCAAAGCAGAGACGCCGAAAGGCCCTTGTCCTCCAACTCCGCAACCAGACACCCAGGACGTGAAAACAGAGATCAAGGATGACGGGGCAGCGAAAGAGGAGAAAGCACGCTTGGAGTGGGAATATGATGTTTATGCCGAGCCCTTCATTCCTGGTGATCTACGTGCAGTGAACCAAGAGAGGGGAGTTATCGTTGAGACAGTTTCCAAGCACAAAATCGACTCCTCGGCTTATGTCCAGTCATTCCTAGGAAATGGTTTCATTCCAGTGCGGCCCCGGTTCGTCCCAACACAAGATCGTGGGCCGTTGCTTGCTCCTGGGACTGCCCTGACCGCAGCGACATATTTTCAATACTTTGAGGCACTTATACGCACAGAATGTGTTGCGCAAGAGATAGCCAATGAGAAGTATGCCTTGTACAAGGTGCTTCTCCTCCCTGCTTTGACTCCAGATACTCAGGACCAACTGTATGCCTTCTCAATTCCCGGCTTGCGCGAAGACTCTCCACGCGTGGAAATGGGTGACTTACTGCAAATGCGCCAGCTGCATGTAGATCGGACGAACAACCTCGTCGCCCTTCCGGTACAACTTGCGGACCCAAGTCTTGGTCCCCCCGTACTTCAGGTTTGGGGCGGAACTCAGTATAACGCCTGTGTACACAGCGTTAATCGAGCCGTAGAAAGAGTGTTTGTGAGAATTACCGGATATACGCCATTATATAGTATCACACGCGATTTTATCCCGCAGAGTGCTGTGTTCAACGTCGTCTTTCCACTGAAACTCAACATCTTGAAATCGCAGCGTCAGGGGCTAGATTTCGTGGCTAGCGAATTAAAAAGTATTCATCAAGGGTCGCAGCGTGCTGCACATCAAGAGCTATCACGCAAGGTCGTCGACATCATCACCAAGGCGACTTGGTCCACAACACATGCCAATGGCACACATGCAGAATTTACGAGCCAAGGGCAACCCTCCAACGATTGGATTCGTCGAATGCTGTTCCCCGACGCAGTAGACGGAGTCATGCAAACAAAGTTACGCACTATCCCGACCCGCCGAGGCTTGTTCGATCACAACATGAATTACGAGCAACTGCAAAGTGTCCACTCGGTCTGCGAGAATGAATATGGGATTCTTCCGTTCCTGATTTCAGGCCCACCGGGCACGGGGAAAACGAAGACACTCGTAGAGCTCGCCCTCAATCTCCTCAATTCGACTAACGTTGGCCATGTCTTGATCTGCGCCCCTTCTGACTCGGCTGCGGATACACTAGCTCTACGGTTGAAGCGTCACCTCACGCCAAAACAACTGCTCAGACTCAATGGACCCAATAGAGCAGACAATGAAGTGCCTCAAGACTTGTTGCCGTACTGCTATATAGAACACGACATGTTTTATATACCACCTTTCCCACAACTCATGGCTTACAACGTTGTTGTCACCTCGACCCGAGATGCTGCCATACTCACAGAGGTGCGGTTGACGAACATCGATCTCTGGCTTGCAGAGACTGGGATACGCTCTGCCTTTCACCCCGAAACTTCACACACCGCGCCTACCCTCCACTGGGGCGCCCTCCTTATGGATGAAGCAGCCCAAGCGACCGAAGTGGAGTCATTGCCCGCCATCAGCGTTGTGATGCCTCCATCTACTTACTCTGCGTCCATGCCCCAACCCCGTTTTGTCATGGCTGGTGATCAGAATCAACTTGGCCCACGCACTGCATCGCTCGACACAAAATACGCAACCTCCCTTTTCGAACGCTTGTTCTCCCGCGATCTCTACGATAAACATCCGCTATCCAGATCCTCAGTCAGGCCCTCGGCCGCCCCACCTGTCATGACCGCGAAGATGCTGCCCATGCTCCACCCGCCATTCACAAACCTGATTCGCAATTACCGCTCGCATCCGGCAATCCTTTCCGTACCATCGCAGCTCTTCTACCACGATACCCTCATTCCCGAGGCCACTATCCTAAGCACGCCGCTCCAGACCTCTCCTCTCTGGCACGGCCGCAAATGGCCCATTCTTTTCATCGCACATGCCGGCCCCGATGATATCGAGCGCGACGGCGGCGGATGGTATAACCACTCTGAAGCCCGGGTTGCCTGCCATATTGCGGCGCGACTCGTAACTGAATCGTCTGTCGCCCAGAAGGACGTCGTCATAATGTCGCCGTTCGCAGCACAGGTCAAGGTTCTGCGCCGTTTCATGCGCTCAGGCGACTATAATAATGGTGCAGGCATGTGGGATATCAACATCGGGCCACTGGAAGCATTCCAGGGACTGGAGAGCAGAGTTGTCATCATCTGCACGACTCGGACTAGACCGCGATTCCTGGATATGGATGCAAAGAGAGGATTGGGCATCGTGGGACAGAAGAGAAAGATGAATGTCGCGCTGACGCGGGCAAAAGAAGCTCTTTTCGTCATCGGAAACCCAGAAGTGCTAGGTCAGGATGAACATTGGCGTACCTTTCTGGGCTTCTGCTGGCGGAACAGATTGGTGGACAAGAGAGGGGTGCTTTGGAATGGGGAGAAGGAGTCTTCCGAGGGAAAAGTCGGTGTCCTGGAGAGAGCATTGCTGGTCAAAGAAGAGCGCCAGAGTCAAGGCAAAGACCAAAAAACGGGTAGGGCACTTGGTGCTGGGAACGTACCAAAGGGTCTAGGAGATGAAGAGGAACTCTGGATGGAGGAGTTGAAGGCCGTGCTGGAGGAGTATGGCGACATCGATGATGACGACGACTATGAAGATGATCACGCGGAAGAAGAAGATGAAAACGAGTATACCCAAGACGACCCAGCAAATGCCTCTGCCTCCATGGAGCTGGCCGACCGCGAGTCTAACAGCGGCGACGAGGTTATGCAATATGTCGGCAGATTCCGCAACGGTCGACCGTCTTTTTGACATCTTCTTTCGAATCTGGCTAATACATACATCCAAGAGCTTAGAGAGTAATTAGGAGATTGGATACAGACTCACGCTATATACATTGGCACACAAGTCATGGGCAACGTTGGACCTTTTCATACCAGCAGTTTTGGATACGTACGCATCTCAACTTTGATTTTTACTGTTGTGTTTTCTGTCTTGGATTTAAGTCTTGTGCAGTTTTTCTTTTCCTTTCTTATTACATTGTTTTAGCGTTCTAGCCAAGCGAGCATATATAAATTGCAAAGAAACCCTCTTCTTTTCCCTTTTTTTTTCCCTTTTTCCCTATCAACACTCTCTTAAATTTTAATTTCAATCTCCCCCCCCCCCCTACCTATCCCAGTTTTTAAATCAAGGCCATTCCTAGTACACTACCTTGTGTAACAGGCAAGCCCTAGAAGATCCTCAGACTTCGCCCTCGGCCTCAGCCCAGCGCCACATCAGAGCAGCACCGTCTTCAATCTCCACTGATAGACTTTTACTCAGCTACCTCCTGGACATGTATATATCCTCCTACGTACATAGCTCCAAGCCTTAAAAGCTCTATCAAATCCAAAGTATTCTTCTCTCGGAACCCAAGGTCCTCTGGACTCTATCCCCTTAACACGTTGAAATCAAACTGTGACTTACTAATCTTTACTTGGATTGGAGAGAGGCCTTATACTTCCCACGTCCTACTATAATTAGTCACTAACCAGACTTACAAAGGACGTTGAAAGGGAATAATTAATCATGTAATCGATCATGTAATCAATCAATCAATCAATCAATAATTAGGCTTTGCCTACTAACTAGCCTTATGTAGGTACCACAGGCCTGCCTGTCTAGTGTGGATGGACCCTTGGCAAACACGCATAACATGTCTGCAGATAATAGGCTTCCGTTGATATACCCTCAAAGTATTTATACTATGTATATAATACAACTACTAATCGGCCATGGAGCCAGCCAGATACGCAGCTAGAAAGTACATATTCAGATGGAAAATAGACTAAATTGATCGAGTGAATAACAAGCAACTATCTAGATATATCGAGCAGGAGAGAATGAGTATATATATACATACGAACTGCTCCAAGGATTTATCCCTAGTAATCAGTCAGGTAAGCACCCCCTCCCCTCCCCACGCGATATTACATATTATTAGCACTTATTACCACTATTGTTGAATGAGCTATCTTTCGTACGACGAAAGATAGTGGGTATGTGATATCACAAGTAAACGCGTGTAATAGAAAAGATTCAAGTTGTATTCAGATTGTCTATATGATAGAAGGTGAGGTGAGGGGCACTTTGGTGTTGGGTCTGAGAACCCGCACAGAGACCTGCACTCGTACAGTCAAGCAGGTCATGTGATATGGTCATGTGACCATTGCCCGTACATGGTACGGACAACTATACTGTATACATAGTTCCTTCCACTGTGAGGGCTAATTAGCCTGCCTGGTTCTTGAAAGCGAGCGAAGAACAGGGCGGGCGTGTCTGGCGCAAAAAGGCTATGAAAAGGTAGTTGGGCTAGGCTAATATTGGGCGACATCTCTTGTTGGAGGAGAATCAAGCAAGAGCGGCTCGTATGTTAACAACAGCAAGGCGCCGAGGCTTTGAAGAGCAAGTCTGGCTGGCTGAAGGAAGGACCTTTCGACTGTTTAACATATTAATATGAGATGAACAGTCCCAGCACACAATTCTGGTTTAACTATTGTCAATTCAAAGGTTGTTATTTAGCGAGCGGATTTTGGGGGAGGAGTGTATATGTTCTCATCATCGATCGGTTCTGGTAGGGCTTGTAGTATCTATGTCGTTTTGGTGGCACCGTGGCTGGTAGTTTGTATAGATGCCATATTTATAGAAAAAGGTCATCTAGCTATTTTCGACATTCAAGAATTGGAAATTGATGGATCATTCTATACCTCTAGAGCCCCGGCATTTTCATTGTTGTGATAAGTTCAATGAGCCTGCATCTCTCAGCAATCACTGGTGGCAGATAAGAAGCCCAAAGGTTGGTCTTCAAGATGCACGTAAAGTGAGAACTCTCCCGCATGCATGAATCCGCAAAGAGCATCCCCATCGAGCGCCAATGTCCACAGCCTCCTTGAACCGCCGACCAAGTCAAACCACCCAACATCACGGTAGTGAGACGTTTCCGACCCAGAAGTCTCCAGACTCTTGAAATCCGAGCAAATATCCGCCAAGGAATCCCCCCCACTATGGCTGTTGCAACCCTTTGAGAGATGTGTATCCTCACGTTCTATCTAGTGACCCAAAAATCCCCGCAGAGCCGACTCGACGGCTTTGTCATCAAATGGTTCATCGGCGGCCGGCATCGATGCTTGCTGAGAACGTTGCGATTGCTGCGGCGGTGCACCCCGACCAGAGAGAAGGTAACTACCGACGCTTCCCGGCGCAGCTTTTGAGGGGCCAGTATGCAAGACTGGAACATCTCGGCGGGGTGCCGCAAGGTGAGGCGCCGCAGGACCATGCGTCTGAGGAATAGCACCAGGACCAATGCCGTTGCTGTGCATTTGAGCTTGGGGTTGTCGGGATACGCCGCTTGCTTGCAGCAACGACCTTTCCTGGTCCTTCTTCTTTTGCTGGACAAGATGGCCTTTGACGCCTCTGAGATACTTTGCAGCCATATCGACCAGCTCGCGCTTCTCCGGTGAGTTTTTTAGGGCCTGCAGCATCTCGCGGACCTGGGTTTCAGACTTGATATGTGGGCAAGTACGTGCATGGCCGAAATGGGCGAGTCCACAGAGGCCGCAGTGTTCTACCCCAGCGGCCTTGAGGTGACAAGCGCCGCGAGGGTGATGTTGTTTGCATGCAGCACAGAGTTGGGCCTGGGTTTGTCCGTAGGTAGGCTCGAGGGTGGACCGTATAGGGACTTGTACCCGCGAAAATGTGCGTGCTATAGCATGATTAACTAACGGTTTCTGGACACTGCAATAAGAAGTAAAGAAAATGGAAATGGCAAGTGGCAACGTGAGGAGGACTGACATTTAAGATCTTGAAACCCATATTTGTTCTTTGACGATCCGTTGGAGTTGGATGGTTTAGTTGTGTTGCTGGGTAGAACTTTGAATGACTGGGGAGCTGGAAGAGACGCACTTGCGCCAGTTTGGGTGTACAAGTTGCGAGGCTTGCCCTTGTTGGCTGTAAGATTGGCAAGATCTCCCACCATTTCCATGTCGGCATCGGCGTCAGCTTCAGCAGCACTCTCCTCTTGTCCAGAGTTATCAGTTTGGAAGTCGGTATCGCTGTCGGAGCTAGCGTTCTTCGTCCGACGCCGCTTTGTCACCTTCAGGGGCGACTCTCTACCTAGAGCTGCCTCTGCGGCGGCATTTTGCTCAGCTGCATAGTCGACCGCCTATGATACTTGTAAGTTTCAAACACTCAATTTCGAAAGTTCAGCAAGACTTACACCACGTGCTCGTTTTCCTCTGCCCAAAGCATGTGCTCGCGCGAGTGCTTCTGCCGCTGCTACAGCTTGGCGTTCTTTGAGGATCTTGTCCCAAACACCAGTATCTGGTGCGACCTCCTCTTCTACAGTATCCAATGTGTCTTTGAGGGCACCTTGGTCGTTAGCCCACACTCTAGCAAAGCTGAACTGCGATTCCGCAGAATCATCGCTGCTTGTTTTAGTGTTCTCCATTTGACTGCGGTCAAGTAATTTATCGATGGACACATCGTCATACCGAATATCGGCTGTGCCATCATCTGTGAACAATTCCGCAGCGCCGTGCTTGAGCATAGACTCTACGTCCTTGTCTTCAAGATCTTCCGCATCCAGTTCCTGGACTACGACGTGGTCAAGCGCCATCTTCTTGCGCCCCATCTGGACGATCTTCTCTTCGGCACTAGCTCGTGTCATAAGTTGGAAGCAAAGGACCTTTTTCTTTTGTCCAATACGATGGGCTCGTGAAATGGCTTGTATGTCCTGGTGAGGGTTGAAGTCTGCATCAAGAATGATGACGGTATCCGCAGTTGCAAGATTAATTCCTACACCACCCGCTCGAGTTGACAGTAGGAAAGCAAACAATGGAGATTCTGGTGCGTTGAACTGATCAATGCGCTTCTGTTTCTCCAGTGACCCTATGGTACCGTCAAGACGTTGGTAGGCCATCTGCATTCCTTCCAAAAAATCTTCGACAATGTCGAGCATGTCCAAAAACTGACTGAAGATTAGGACCCGGTGGCCTCGCTCTTTCAACTTCGGCAGCATAAGCTCCAGAAACTGAAGTTTGGCTGAAGCTTCAACCAGATTGCGATGCGAAACTGATACTTCTTCAGTACGCTCCTCAATTTCTCGGCTGTATACGAAGGGGTGGCACAGGCATTTCCTTAACTGCATCAGGATGTTGCTGAGATTGGCGCGCTCCTGCTTCTGGAGAGCCTTGCTCGTCGTGAACAGAGCTCTGAGCAGTTCTGGGTTTTTGGCGAGAATGGACCTGTAGAGACTCTTCTGCAATGAACTCATTGACAAAGGTACTATGATCTGCGCCAAAGGTGGCAGGAAGGAGAGTACCTGCTTCTTGGTACGTCGAAGAATGAAGGGACGAATCTTGTCGTGCAGTTGTCCAATGTTTTCAGATGTCATCTCTGCATACTCTTCCTCAAGCTCTTGAGCGTTGATGGTGTCATCCAAGAACTGGAGTAGGTTGAATAACTCCCTCGTGTTGTTCTGCATTGGCGTACCGGTAAGAAGTAACCTGTACGGAACCTTAATTGCGGTTAGTGCGCCGTACAGCAGACTCTTGTCGTTCTTCAACCGTTGTCCTTCATCCACGATAAGACCCGCCCAGTTGACGCCGCGGAAGATCCGCCTACAACTATCATCGGCAGCAGCATCGTATGATGTCACAACGACGTGGCATCGAAGCTCTTTAGTCCCGTCGGGGTACATCTCGTACTTATAGGCCATGTTCCTCGCTTGGGCTGAGCCGAAGTATGTGACAACGCGCAATGAGGGAGCCCATTGCTTGATCTCTCGGCGCCAATTCGCACAGGTCGAATTGGGAACGACCACAAGGAATGGAAAGCAATTGTGCTCCTGTACCAGCGTAGCCATGAAACCAATGACTTGGATTGTCTTCCCGAGACCCATTTCATCGGCGAGGATACAGTTCTTCTGTTTGTACCACTGGTAATAGAGCCAGTTGAGACCTTCCATTTGGTAGTTCATCAACTCACCACCAACGAGGTTGTCCGGTTGCTTCGCCTTCTCCAGCTTCGCGAAAGGAGTTCCACGTGCCTTTTCGAGCCGAGCTTTCAAAGGAGCTTGTTTCGGGCATTTGATGTATCGACCGGATACCCAATCGTTGTAGGCAGTAACGAAATCAAGCCACCTGTCTCCATCTTCAGGGGTTGGTACCTTCTCCCACACCGCATCCTCGTAGCCAAGACCCTTATATTTGATGAGAGCTTTATCGACTTCCTTGATACGCGCCTTGTCGATCTCTTCGCTCCGAACTTCAACATAGCTCGTAAATTTGACTTCGAGAACGATATCAATACGGAGATATTCTTCGGGGATGGCGTCTTCCGTTCGCATTTTAGGACCGTCCTCCCGCTTGTAGAAGGCCTTTCGCATGGCTGGTGCAGTGACGCCCCAGGTCCAGGCGCCTGAGTGCCAAGAGGCCTGGAAATAAGACTGCTCTTCCCACTTGATGAGATACTGTTTGTCGTCCGCGTTCAGCATGTCGCAAGAAATGCCTGGTCGATAGGTTTCTACATCAGAGGGCCGCCACGCAATGATTGTCGAGACCTTTTTATTTTGTGCATCGCCGCAATCTTTACAAAGCCAGTTCTTCGAGTACTCATGGAATCGCTCATCTGCCGTCTCTTCATCGTCACGGACTATGTCCATTGAGTAGGTGGATAACGGGGGGAGATGGTGATAGTGGTAGCATCGAGAACACTTTGTGCACCGGAATAGGACATTTCGAGCGTTATTGATCAAGTGCGGTGGGACAGATGCTACAGGGTCTTCGCCATCATTGTCTTCGCGATCCTTTTGCTCCTGTGCAGTTGTCTTCCGGCTTCTGAACGGTTTGCAGGAGGCGCCAGGCTTGCCGCAGTCCTGACATTTGGCAAGATCGGGAGCAGTGGGGTCCTTCTTCCGAGGTATGTTCACACATCGCCTACACTGCAGGACGAAATTTTCTTCGCCAACCTTGGTGCTGAGATGTTCCCGGGTAGATCGTGTTCCCAGGCAGTTCTTGTGGTATGCCAGTGAACAGCCTTGGCAATAAATCAATGGGGCGATGGTAGGTCCTTCTGAGCAGACTTCGCATCCTTCAACGTGTCGTGACCTAAACAAGTTGCTGCGAGGAAGTGTTTCGAAAACTTCGCGTACACTAACAACCTTCGGCAGGTTCGGTTGGCGAGATCCAGTACTGGTTTGATAAATGTCGTTCATCTCAGCTTCTTGCATGTTCTTCTGAGAACGAGTGGAACGATCAGACTGCCTGACGCCGGATCGAGCAATTTCCCATTTCTCTGGCTTGCGTTCCTGGCCTCGCCTTCGCTTTCGCTTGCGTTTGCCCTGGAGGACGTCAGAACGAAGAATATCGAGACTGGAGTCGTCGGAGTCGTCGTCTGAGTCGTCGTCATCTTCTTCCTCATCGTCTTCATCGTCTTGTACAACTTTCCGGCTCCTACTCGACCGGCGAGTGGGCTCCACGGGGACTTTGCGCCTACGTCGACGTTTCTTGCCAGAGTGGTTTGAGTCTTCGCTTGATGAGAGATCGATAGGGTCATTCCGCCGCGAACTCGTCCTTGAACGACCACTGTCGGTCTTGGACTTGCTCTGAGTTTTACGTTGGCGGGATTTCCTAGTGGAGTAGACAAGTTCATCGTCAGAGGATATGTCAATATCCATGATATCCACGAATCCCTCGTTATTCGCCTTTGTGGGCTTTCCGCGGAGTCTCATGTTGGTTAGTTCGGCGGTACCGGAGCTTGATTGGTCGTCTCCGCTCGGTGTAGAGTCGTTCTCGAAATTATGTAGGGCAGCAGAGCCTCCGTCAAGTAGTAAAAGGTCGTCAAACGTAACCTTAAAGTTGCGTTAGGTATTATCTCTTTGAAGTGAGGAGAAACAGGCGCGAAGAGTTTATATAGAGCTTGGGCGAACTGAGTTGCCAGTTGAGCTCTATCACCTCAGAGTCCAAAAATACAACGCGATTTAACTCACTTACCTGCCGTGTATTGCCATTCGTGAGCTTTACCTCATATCTTATCAATCCTTTGCGCGAATACTCTCGCACAATATTCTCCACTGTGTCTTTAGGCTCGTAGTATGTATATTCTGAGCGATTGCGAACCGGAGGTGCTCTCACTACAATGGCTTTCCTTACGGAAGGAGGAGAACCTTGTTTTCTACTCGCGGGTTTGTCCCCAGAGCTCTCATCAGATATAGATTGTTCTGGAAGAAACGATGCATGTTTCCGGCGTGGGGAGGGTTCTTTCGCTGCTCTTGTTGTCGTAGCTTTTGCGGCTTTTGCGGGGGCTTTCGAAGGTGTCTTCGTGGTCTTTGCAGAACCTTTCTTGAAGGCTGCCATAAGGTCCGAGCCGTCTTCGTCGCTGCTCATCTTGAAGAGATGTTGGGTAACGTCAAATGCGCATTATGGGGAGAATCAGAGAGGGCTGTTATCTTGGCGAGGAACTATGCTGGAAGAGGGAGAGTTCGCTGGCCTAAATACAGTCATTAGCTGATTAAGTATCATCCGAAGAGTGTATTCCTAATGCGATGAATGCAACTCACGGTGCGCACAGTGCCGAAATGATTGAAGCGATGATGTTGTGCGGTGTGCGGTGTGCGGTGTGTGGTGAGTGGTTGATGCCAACAACGTTGCCAACTATACTTCGATGTCGAGACACGCGTTTGAGGTCGCGACTGGCGACTCTGCGCTAGTATTCTAGCGCCCCGTCCGTGCGTCCAGATCCCAAAAATTTCGACGACCTCATCTCAACCTTCAAGAAATATCTCGGCGGCTCCCATCGATTTCCCTCTTCGCCCTTTTCTATTGCAATGGTGCAGCTTGCCCTCCTGCGCACCGCATTGGTTAGATCGCAACTTCCGAATATTTCTGTGCTCATCCAACCCTACCGATACAAGTCACTTTATGTTGCGATCGATCAAGCAAAAGCTCGGTCAGACAGAAGTGATGGTGGAGGCAGAGGTGCACGACCAAACAGCTATAGGACTCCGAGAGTAGATTATCAAGGGCTGGATGATAGACCGCGAGGAAATTTTGGGGACAAGGATTCAAGACCATCGCGAAGGGATTTTGGAGACAGGAACTCAAGACCACCGAGAAGAGATTTCGGAGATAGGGACGGAAGGCCACCACGCAGAAATTTTGGGGACAAGGATTCGCGAAATTCACAAAGAGATTTCGGGGATAAGTCTGGACCCCCAAGAAGGGACTTTGGAGACAGGCCACCGAGAAGGGACTTTGGAGACAGGCCACCGAGAAGGGACTTTGGAGACAGGCCACCGAGAAGGGACTTTGGAGACAGACCACCGAGAAGGGAATCTGGAGACAGGCCGCCGAGAGGGGACTTTGGAGACAGGCCACCGAGAAGGGAATTTGGAGACAGGCCGCCGAGAGGGGACTTTGGAGACAGGCCACCGAGAAGGGAATCTGGAGACAGGCCGCCGAGAAGGGAATTTGGAGACAAAGATACAAGGCCACTAAGAGAATCTAACTCATGGGGTTCAGATGCACGGAGAAATTCTAGCGGGGCGAGAGATTACAAGGCATCGCGAGGATCTACAACCGGAGACTTTGGCGAATCGAAAAACTCGCGGCCTCGTAGAGAAATCGATCCGAGAGAAATCGATCCGAGAGGGGATAAGTTCAAGTGGAAAGACAGCAATCCCAGAGATGAGCTCAAAGTCAAACAACAAACCCTTTATGGCTTCGATTTTGATTCAGGGAAGAAACTTGCCAGTTCGATCGCCCTGCATTCGCGCCTATTACCGGTCAACCGTATCATGCAGGGAGAGCACCATGAAATGAGGGATCTCGTCAAAAGTGGAGGATCAGTCCCAAGCGAGCGAAACATACGGAGAGTTGTACAAGGATCATACGAAGCCGATGGGATAGAAGAGTCAACACCAGCAAGGAATAATGGCATGTCCACAGCCTCGATGGCGATAAAATTCAACCAAGTCAACATTTCACGAGCGGCGAACAGCGAAAAGAGAGAATGGGACTCGTCAACTGCGAGGGGGACGCAATCCACTCACAGGCTCCGACAAACAGATAGTGAAGATAGCCGACCAGAATATAGCTCCTCTCTTGAAGCTCTTCCATACACCACAGCAGCTTCAGAGTTTCTGTATGGATACTCGTCTGTCTTAGCTGCGATAAAAGCCAATCGCCGCAAGCTGTACACCTTGTACATACACACCCGTGGCGCCAACCACCCGCGTGTTGAAGCTCTTCTTGCGAGAGCGAGGTCGATCAAACTAAACATTCGGGATGTTGACGATAAGTACATGCGTGCAATGGACAAGGCCAGCAGTGGAAGGCCTCACAATGTAAGCATCCGCAATGTTTCTGGCTATGTTGATTAGCAGGCTAACTCTCACAGGGCTTCATTCTTGAGGCCTCTCCACTCCCGCAATGCCCAATCACAGAACTGGGAACTGTCTCGAAAGACGACAACTACTTCAAGGTCGTAGTGGATAGACAGAGCAAAGAAGACGCAGCTGTGAACGGGACAAAAACGGAATATACCTACAAGTCTGCGGGCTGGAGACACCCGCTGTTCCTATATGTTGACGGTGTCGTAGGTACTCATACCCCTCGCATAACGTTTTTTCTCTAACCTGATTAGCTCGACGAAGGCAACCTCGGAGCCATTGCTCGTTCAGCGTATTTCCTCGGTGTAGACGCCATCGCCACACCAACGAGGCAGAGCGCTCCCTGGAGCCACATTGCTCTGAAAGCCTCAGCCGGGGCGGCAGAAGGCATTCCCATCTTCACTGTGGCATCCCCAGCGGACTTCCTCGGAAACAGCGCACGCGGGGGATGGAGGATATACGCCAGCGATGCCATACCTCCCGCAGAACAACGCCCGGCTCTTACCATGGGCCTTGGTCCATCTATCAACCCTGAGCCTGATGTCGAGCCCTTCAGCAACATAATATATACATTCGCCAAGACCACCAGACGGATGCCTTTTGATCACTGTCCTGTAGCTACACATCCGACTATCTTGATGATGGGGGCTGAGGATACGGGATTGAAACCGGGTCTGCTGAATCAGGCACACTACAACGTCGGCATCAGACATGGACGTGAGGTTGACGATGTCGGTGTGGACAGTCTCAACGTTAGCGTTGCAGCTTCCTTGCTCTGCTACAACATGTTACAAAAGCCGAAGGCGGAGAAGAAATCTGGAGATTGGTTGTTCTAGAAAGACGGCGGACTCGTTATATGCCATGTATGATATATACGATGTGTATGATATATATGATGTGTAAAAGGCGTGTAGATTTGAATGAGGTACCTATCCTACAGAGGCCAAGGCCTCTTCTCACTTGCCTCATGTCCGTCACGCATGTAGTATGTCGCCTGTGTCAAGGTTGCCTCGTTTATGACATGCCTTCGTATTCATGCACGTTATCTGTACGAGCACCATGGATGCACCAACCAAGGTAACATGCAAACGTCATGGCTAATCGACCAGCGACGCTGCTGCGAACGGCTGCACCCCGCGTTTCTTGGAAATTGATGCGTCTATGTACTTGTGTACTGTACGTACAGTACAGTATTACCGCAGTCCGGCAAGACTGCGATAGGTGCAAAGAGGCGAGATTTGAATGCGCCACCAATAGAGAGTAATTGCGAATAAGACTGAGGCTCACAGACTCGGACTCTAAGTGATGAGAAAACGGAAAGTAAGATGATCTACTCGAGGTCATGGCGATACTTTTGTGCAACAGTCAACTGGGCTTGCTCTCAAGCTGTGACTTTGCGCTAGGGTCACGAGTTCGAAACGAAATGATGGTCGAGTGTTTATCTACGGTTAGAGACAAGGCTCGCACAAAATAAAGAGTATATTCAATCCAGCTGGTGTGCGAGATAAAGGATGGTATGATGCGGATCGGAGAAGAGCGCTGACATGCAACATGTGGACGACAGACTTCAATCTTCATGGGAAGACCATGTCAATCAACATAGCAACAGAAAGAACAGCACATGAGCCTATTTGTAGTCTCATTTATTATGTGAAGAAGAGGGGTCAGTCATGTGGGCGGAAGACGCGGTCATCATAGTGTAGTAGTCAGTCCTTCGTCTTTAAAGCCGTGAGCGGTGAATAGATTAGACCAAGGCCCGTGCGCCCCCTCCTCCCTAATCGCAGTGCGGCAAGCGGCCGCTCAGTTGTTCCATTTTCAATCTCGTCATCAACGCATGCTTGTCCATAAGAAGAAGGCCTGAAGCAGCGAAGCTTGAGTGCGGCAAGTCCCCAGTCGGGTTTTAACGAGATTTTCTTCTTGCAGTTTACCCTTGGCTCACAAATCCCATGTCCGCATCGGCATCTGCATCTTGAGCGACTTTTACAACCTGCATATGTACAGTACATACACGACGATAACCCGCACGCACCGCCTATTCGCCCGAGTAACAACCACCTCCCGATTAATTACACAAAAGTGCTGCAATCTCACACCCACAACATCGCACACAACCCCTCCTCATTGCCTCAACCTCCTCCTACCCAAGGCAATTCGCACCCCCTCCACACGAAGAGCACAACCAACGAGAGACAGAGTGAGAAAGTGAGAAAGTGAGAGAGTGAAAGAAAGAAAGAAAAAAGAGAGAGGAGAATACATCATGACGCGTCGCATGGTATACGGCTTCGGCCTATGGCTTACTATTGCATGTGAGTTGGGGGAGACATGGTCCGCTGCGTGGCAGGGACACTGAGAAGCGCAGGTACAGCAATGACGGTGGCGAGTATTGTGATGCCACGGTGGATTTCATTCAGTCCGGTGAGCTTCACCTTCATATCCATCTCCAAGCCCCATGTCTCCCTAACTTCAACCTCTGTTTGTCGTTGCTCTTCGCTGCTTCCTCGGCGCGCGTCATAAATCCCTAGCTCCCTTCACTCTCACTGACAACTACTACTCCAACAGAATGACAAGCGCAACTACTCCATGGGTCTGCACCGCCGCTGCTCGACCATCACGGGAAAGTGCACATCATTCCCCGACCCCAAACTCTGCAATACGGACGAATACTTCTGCGCCATGTGGAGGACCGTTGCCTTTTTGATCTCGTTCGACGTGGTCATTGAGCTCTGCGCCCTAGTGTCCTTCGTTGTGATTATTTCAGGTGGTGTGCAGCGACGGAGTACAGGGTGGCAGGTCGTCTGCTCGATATTGCTGTTTGGCGGTATCGTGCAGTGCGCGGGCATGGCCATTGTGGTATGTCTTATTCCCAGGCTAGCATGTCGCAGAGCTTGGGTGCTCTGTTCAACATCGATAGGCCGGGACACAATTCAAGAGCTAACTCAGCCAGGCCTCCCTCTTCCACACTGAAGAACGTTTCTTCCAAGGCTGGTTCCTCGACACATCCTTCGCCCTCTGCACCGCCTCGTGGAGCATCCTCGTTCTAACCAGCTTCGGCATCGCCGCGACGGCCTATTACCTCGAGGAAGAAGGCGGCTACGAATTGATACCGAACTTCGGCATAAACATTGAGACCGAACAAGACGAGCAGTAGGCGCATACACCACATTAGCCTTTGTAAAACCAACCTCTCATAAGCGTAGATTGAATTCAAGAATCGCCGGATGGAGGCACGAAATACAAAGTGATCACGGATACCAGGACTGAGATTGAGCGACGAACATTACGAATCAAGGACATCAACGATGCGTACGGAACACACTTGCTTGGGCATATTTGCACTGGTATGAATTGCTTTACCTTACCGGCGCTGGTGGCGATATTAATTGCGCTTGCGTTTTCTCAGATCTCGGGGATAGAACAGCATGTTCATTCCTTTCTACATATTATTAATACCCTCTGCTTAGCTTGGTGGTTGGGCTTCGACTTTCAATTCTCTCTTCAAGTCCCTTTTTCTTTCCACGTTGGTGTTTTTACAGCACATGCCACTTTTAGAAGCATACTAATTTGAACACTCATTTTCTCACATTAACCACAATTCGAATGATGCTCCCTTTCTTCCAGTGCTCTCGTACACGTTCAGACATGCCATCTGAATGGTTTTTGTGGGATTGCTGGCATGATTAAGCAAGACAGGAGGTGTTCTTTATTAGTCAGCGGGTAGAGTGTTGTGAAATGTATAAATGGCAAATATTCGACTTTGATTGGATAAGAAATCAGGGAACAAAATGGGGTAGAGGGTTACGTGCGCAGATCGACATTCTGGTTGATGTCAATAGGGCGGAAAGAAGTTGGCGAAGAAACACGCAGGGGGAAGACACCATCCATCTAACCTGGCCTACCGCCTCCTCGCTTGGAACTTGAGAATTTGGTCTTCTTTTCCATTACCTGTTTGGGATTAGTTTCTCCTCCAGCCTCACCGGGGTTGAAAGGAGAGCCTGCGCGCATGAGTGTGTGTGTAGAAGAAGAGATGGGGAGAAGGTATGAGGTCTTTGTATTTGAACGCTTGCGAGACTAGACAATCAACAATTGGTGTCGGAATATTTGTCTCCAGATTCTATTGTTGGGTGGGGGACCGACTCATATTGTAAACGGGTTTCATGATGCCATTAATTATTGCTTGAACAGGGGTACTTGAACATATGTAGGTGCTTCAACATATTATATCACCGATATGGCTAAATTAATTACTCGAACAAAAAAGGAAAATGACGGACGACCTGGAGTCTGTCCTCCTCCTGGCTAGAATTCGTTCCCGGTTGGAGTCTTGGATTTGGGATGGTGGTGTTACTGCTAAGAGCGGAAGTTGGATATTGGTGATTACTTTTCTAGCCCTAGGGAATTGCGTAGATGGGTAGTAATCATATGATATTGATTATATTGATGATGATTCTGTCTTATAAGGAATGGAAGATGCTACATACACTCCATATACTATGGAAGACTGTTCTGTGGAATATTCTTTTTACATATTGTAGAGGCAGTAGGTTCATGTCTGCCTTTGTAGATTTGGATGCATATATGTCAAGGTTAGGCGAGGATGTACGCCGTTGTAGAGGACTGACTGGCTTATGCGTGAGTGCAGAGCATGAGAAGGGGTTGGGTTCTAATCAAAGTCTCTACTATCTACAATCACTTCACAACCTCTATGTTATCCCCTGGAAACTGCTCAACAGTACCGGCAACAGTTGCAGAAATGTCCTGACCAACTTCACTCTTGAGCTTGCAACAAGAACTTGACACGCTTTTTATATAAAACAGATGCAGCCGCCAGAAAAGGTGCCACTATCGGCACGACCTAAACACAAGTTGATGACGGACATTCACTTGAGCAGAACCATAGCCACAACCACATTCTGGAGTTCGCGGCGTCTTCTTCGGACTTGTGTGTGTGTGTGAGACATCTGGAAGGGCGTCGAAGAATCTCGCACTCCTGCAAGGGTTTGGTATAAGACCGTCTATCCAAACAATTGCAAGATTATATAATGACACTTAGAACTCCTGACTCCACCCCCACAAACACCAATCATATATCAATACTACTCCATCCCCCCTACTTTATGTGCACACAAGGTCACAAACTTCATTGTTCAGCCACGGTCAAAGGAGCCAAGACACATCACGTGCATAATAATTCATTGTCTCCTTTGTGTGTGCATAATTATAACAATCATCACTACCACCCTTTATTAGACAGTAACCCGCTGTATATCGGTTTCACTGAATCAAGTTCCACCCCGCCAGACCACAGCAGTTCAACACCAGGAAAAAAAACCCCCGCGGAAATCTTCTTTCACCAACTCACCAGATTCGACAGGTGCGCGACATACCGCTATCATCGCCATCTATTAATGAATCTTTAGCACAATACGCAAAACCCACTTCACGTGTCTGTAAGTTCCTTCCTCCTTTCAGATTATCCCGCAACTCTCATCCCACATATACCTCCACCGCAACCACCGACTTATACTTATTCACAGACTCCACAAACGCAGGATTTCTGAAACCACCATCGTCATGGGGTCTCCTGATCGCAAGAAGAATCGCAAGGACCTTTCTACTCTCATACGGAAGCTCGTCACAAAACACATTTTTCCCATCGGTGCTGATCCCTGGGAGCTCACTTGGGTGTTTGAAGCAGAAGTCTGGGAACGCTATAAGAAGGAGGATCGTGCTGAGTGGAAATATGATGAAGATTTGCACGCATATTTGGGCGAGAGGGGAATCTTAAACAACATACTAAAAGACGAATTACATAGCGCGAGGGATTGGAGCACGATAGTATTGACTAACCTAAAAGCATACTCCGATCCTCCCGATGAATTCGAGCCTGTATCGGAGGGCATGCGCCAGCGCAACCGAGAGCGTCTGGAAGGACAGTTCTGGGATTTGTTGCGCGAGACACAAATGCCAACTAAAATTCAAGACCAAGACATGCAAAAGTTGGCAGAAGAGCACGAACTCAAAATCTTCAACGACAGCAAAAATACGAGCGACGAGAAGCCCTACCCATCAAAGATAGACGAATGGAACACAACCTTCGAGTCATGGCTTACTTCTGACAATCCGGCCAAGAGACTTCGGGAGTGGAACTGGTTCCTAGACGACAAGTTCCCACACTACCTACAAAGGAAGATGAAAAAACTCAAACCCTCACGGAGTCGCGGCAGCGCGCAGTTTATGGAAGCACCTAAGCCTGTCAACGTATACTTGAAGAATTTGACGCTCCTACAGAAGTGCTACGAGAAGAATAACCGTGCAGTGTCCACAGAGGAAAAGAATTGGAAGGATCGGCTCAATGTCAAAAGACCCAATAATAAAAAGGTTCTGGAAGCCAATCAAACCATTTTCCGGCTCTGCGACATGAACAAGGTTGCTATCGATAATGCTGCGGAGATGATGGTCAACAAATATCGACTTGCCCACTCCGACGATGACGACTTTGAAGCAGCGGTCAAGTGTGATCTTGATAAATTGGAATGGGCAGGATGGGACAACTGCTTGGTGTGGCGCACGTACATGTTTGAGAATTTCCGAGGTGAAAGTGGTGGCCCAATTTATCTTGATCCTCGAAAAAATGTCGTCGAGGAGCCGGCCGGCGATTGTGACAGCGAGCAGGATGGCGAATATGAGATCGATGAAGGAGATGTTTTCGGTCGACCGAACAGCGCCATCCACTTCCAGAAGATCATAGACGCAATCGAGAAGAAGCTGCCACACTCCAAGGAATTCGAACATTATCATGTGAAGAATTCGGCAGCTCTTGCAAAGGATCTCGACATTGAGCTTTTCGACTTGTCTGGCGACGATGATTATGACGAAGATGCCTCCGATCTCAAGGAAGAAATGAAGGAATTAGAGTTGGATGCAAAGAACAACGATTTTTCGGGCTGGTTGAAGTTCTTACACAACAAGTTCTTCACTTCCACCTGTCAGACCTTTCCTGATCCTGATATGCCCACAGATACGCCCACAGATACGCCCACAGATACGCCCACAGATACGCCAGAAACACACAACGTCGACCATGATAATGGAGGTGCGACGGATGGTACATCTACTGGACCTTCGAAGGAGAAGCCATCTCCAGCCTCGCCTCCTCAAGATCAGCGAGGGCCTTCTGGCTGGAATGGAATCGACACTAACGTCGATGTAACCCCGATGATGCCGCATGAGACCTCCTCAGATCAGGCCTCGTCGAACGTCTCTCTGATGGACGAGTCTACCGATGGGCCTGAGGAAGTACCCGAATTTGTGCTAAGTGGTCTCTCCCAACACTTCTCCGCAGAAGAGGATCGCCTTGACTCCTATCTCAAAAGAATGGACGAGTCTACCGACGGACCAAATGACATTCCCGATTTTGTGCTAAATGGTTTCTCCGACGAGTTTTCCGCTGAAGAATATCGTGTTGAATACGCCAGGTCGGCTATGGACACGTCTCCCGACGTGCCCAGGGACGTTCCGCAATATGTGGTGTATGGTTTCGGGGACCGTTTCTCCGAAGAAGAGAACCGGTTTTCCAAATACAACAAGAAGTCTGAAGCAGACGAGGACGAAGCAGAAGAAGGAGAAGAAGTAGAAGATACCACACTAACACAATGGGACGATGTCCCCATGGAGGAGGAGCCGGAATTCGAGGGAGAAGATGATGAGAACAAGATGGACATTGAAGAAGAAGAAGAAGAAGAAGAAGGAGAGGTCCTAAGAGGTAGTTTCGACATGGAAATCGACACCAAAACAAAGCTCAAAGAAGACGAGACCGAGATGGATATCGACGGGGTTAACGACGCGCCCTTCAGCGCTATCCAACAAGGCGCAACCCCCCAAGGATTCTCTTCTACAACACCACAACAAGATACTGGATCTTCTCCCTGGAACGTGAACCTTACGTTCAGGTTAAACCACTCCAGCCCTATCCAGCAAGGCGCAACCCCTCAAGCATCCTCTTCTGCAACACCACAACAATATACTGGATTTTCTCCCGGGAACATGATTCCGTTCGAGTTAAATCACTCCAGCGCTATCCAGCAAGGCGCAACCCCTCAAGCATCCTCTTCTACAACACCACAATATACTGGATTTTCTTCCGGCAACATGAAGCTTCCGTTCGGGTCACACCTGCAGGATAAAGTCGATAGCAGCCCGACACCCTTTTCTAAAACACCACAATATACTGGATTTTCTCCTGGGAACCTGAAGCTTCCGTTTGGGACAGACCAGCAGAATAGCAGCCCGGCACCCGCGACCACTCCAGTCACAATCAAACCGGGGCTTTTCGATTTCCCAGCCATAACGCAACCTATCGAGTTCACCTTGAAGCCGAAGTCTGTATCGGTCACCATGGAGCTGGAGACTGAAGAAGCCACCTTGAATTCGGAGCCTGTAGAGGCCATCTTGGAACCGAAGCCTGTAGAAGTCGCCTCTACACACGAGTCCGCCCAAGTCGTTATTACACCGAAGCCGAAGCCAAAGCCGAATCCTGTAGAAGTCGCCTCTACACAAAGGTCCGCCCAAGTCGTTATTACACCGAAGCCTAAATCCAAGCCGAGGGTCGTGTCGTTGAAGAAGGCCACAACAACAGAAATCTCACCGAGTGTGTATGAAAGTGCAGCGGCCAGGGCCTTTGGTGGTGGTCTTTCAAAGGAAAAGTCGGAGGCTGATTCCAAGGGGTTTCCAACCTATGACCCAGCTTCTTCGTTTCCAAAAGGAAAGCCGAGCATCGACTTTGCAGACACGTCAAATCTCAGTCCCTTGTTTGGTGGCAATACCTTGTTTAGCGGTGTGAACCCCTTCTCGAGCGTTCCGACAACACCGAAGGCACCAGTTCCAGGTCAGACCGGATCGAAGGCACCGCCAAATGAGGCGAAGAAGACTGCTATACCTGCATCGAAGGCGATCGATACACCGCAAACTGTCAAGTCTAAGCCTGCTCCGAAGACTCCAACTGTTGCTGTGAAGCCTCAACCCCCTGAGCCGGCTGTTGAGACCAAGACCCCACAAGCTCCTAAGCCTGCACTTCCCGTAGCGACTCTCAATACCAAAGCTCCACCAGCCCCTACGTCTACTCTTGTAGCGACTCTCAAGACCAAGTCTCCAGCAGCTCCTACGACTGTTCCTGTAGCGGCTCCCAAGACCGAGATGCCACCACCTCCTAAGCCTGCACTTCCAGCAGCGGCTCCCAAGACCGAGATGCCACCACCTCCTAGACCTGCACCTCCTGCAGCGACTCCCAAGACCAAGAATGTCGCGACCCAGACCGATAACAATTCGGTCAACAGTGGTTTGCAAACGGAGATGGTACCTGTAGGGACTATTGCTGGGATGAAGTCAGCTGAGCAGAACGAAATATTTGCCGCCATGGCACACCACCTCGAATTCATCGGCAAGGCCTGCTCTTCCATCTCGAACACAATCTCAGCGCTGCAGTCCCAAATAACCGACCTTTCCTCTAAGGAGGCCGAGATATGGAAATACGCGCCAGAGCAGCAAGATGAGAAAGGCAAGCAAGACAGTACCATCAAGCAACATCTTGACAACGAGCCCCACATGGAGGTGGATGTCCATGCTGAGGCTTCCCGCTATCGGGGCCTCATTGCTCGTAGGATGAAGGCTGGGAGCACTGTCCCTGCCTGGTATTGGTCCCGACTTCGCAGGCTGGAGCTTCTTGCTTGAGTGCACACCACCGAATATGAGAATAATATTCTAAAACAAACCACGAAACAAGTGTGTGGAAGTCCCCGATCGAATGCCAACACCGCCCACGATCACACACCGACAACCACAGTCGGCTGCAACCGACCGAGCGAAGTATCTCGGCAAAGGAATGTGCGAAGGTTTGGTCGTGCATCTTGAATGGCTTGTTTTTTTCCTACCACGAGTGATGGAATGAAATTGAGGAAGCGGGTTGCTGTCATGGCATCCACTTGGCGTCAATTCTCAATGGGATTTTTCTTTGGTCGTTGATGCAGGGCGATGGAACGGCATTGGACAAAGAGAGTACTCGCATTTGCGGGTACTCTTAGCGACCGTGTCAATGGGTAGCATCGTTGGGTGTTTGTAGGATAGGCGTCTCGCGAAACATGCCCCAAAGACCGATGGCTGGATTTGAGAGAATTGGCGGCGGAGTGTGGAGCAACAGCGCGTAGCGGGTGCTCTGGTATATGGACGTGGGTCGCTGCGAGATCCTTCTTGATTGTACTGCAAATTTGTTCCTGATGATTGTGTCTTTTCCTGAACCGGTGTCAGTGATGCGTGTGATGACTGTGACAACTTCAAAGACTGGTGATCGATTTTAGATATGACAGCGAATACTTTGCAACGTATGATGACTGGGGTGCCTTTGTCGTAATGCCCTAATGGTCACCTCAGTGCATACATAGCACTCTGTCGTAACGAAGAAAGCAACTCTGAGAACCACGCACCAAGACTAGAGCGAGAATTTGCCCAAGGCAGCCAATAGTCAAGTACGAGGCATCGAACACACGATGTCGACACTCATACCGATGATACAAGATCCATATGATATACATTTCTGCTACTTCCCCTCACTTGATCTTCTTATTTTTCAACTTGATAGTCTCCCCATTAACGAATATGCCCTTGCCCTTGTACGGTTCTGGCACCCTCCACTTCCTAATCTTTGCCGCAAACTGCATGACAACCTCCTTCTCCGGGCCTTCTAATAACAATCGTGTTGGCTGAGGCGTGCTTGCCTTCACTCCTTTCGGTATACCAAGTTCAACAGGGTGCGAGAAGCCGACTTTCAGGTTAATGTATTCCTGGCCGGGATATTCAGGCTCGACGGTGGTAGCGGTGGGTTCGACCGACGCTCGGTAGCCGACGCCAACGAGTCGGAGAATGGCACTGTGGCCTTCGCTCACGCCGAGGATGTGATTTTGGAGGTATGCGCGAGTAGTTCCTATTTCATTGTCAGATTGAGCGTGGCTTCGGCAGCGATAGAATAATTCGCACCCCACATAGCCCTCTGCTTCGCATCTCTCGAATTTTCCACGCTCAGCGTCGGTCCAGAGAGAGACGGATCTTGATCGATCTTGACGTAGGCGGGGACCTCCATTGAGAGCTCGCCCAAGGGGCCCTTGATGCGGACGGTCGACATTGGCTGTACCCGAGCTCCTGCTCCACGCACTGGAGGGGGAGTCACTGTGAATTGGACCTCAGGTGGGATTGAGAGCGCCGCGGAGCCGATCTTGGAGAGGCATGGTGAGGTTGTCGCAAAAGCTCGTGAGGACGGTGGAAGTTGGAAGGCGGGTAATAGAAAGGTGGGTATAGATTCTGAAGGCCGAATTGATGCTACTGTGAGGCGCTGAGTGCACCGTTGGCGTGCTGGAGCGAACATTGTAGTCTACAACGTCTTCGTGATGTCTCGACGAAGATTCTGGTGTTGCACTCTATGTCCAGCTCGGATTACGTAATCACAATGCAGCCAATCAGACGATGTTTACCCTTATTTTTGCAACTTCCCAACTCGACCTCAACTCAACAAACACCATAAATATTCAACCTCTACGTCGCACCAATGTCAAAAAAAACTGTTTTTGCTTGATCTCCAGGGCTTCCACGTATGTTGTGTCGCCTTGATCTGTCTATCTGCCCTCCTACTTGCGGGGGCTTGATCAATACACTAACAACTACCGTTCTCGCTCACCCATCACAGGCTCTCTTACCCCTTTCCGCAGGCCTGTCTTCAGTCGTTGTTCAGCCTCACTGTTTTTTTCTTCCTCTCTTGCGGATGTCTCTCATTTAGATTGCTCAACTCCCGTCTCCCGCCAACTTTCTTCTATGTCGCTTGAAACTCTCTCTTCGAACTGTTTCTGCTTCCCACTCCCGCTCAACCAACTTTCCTGGAACTAATACGACCCACGATTTGTTCAATTGCGATTTCAGAAACAACCATTACAAGTTCGTCAAATATGGATTCTCTAGGAGGGAATGCCGTCTGTTTGCTACTGACCATGGCCCTGCTACATGGAGTGGCGGTTGCGCAAATACACTCGCCCTCCGTCACTCTTGGTACGAAATCCAGCTCAATGATAATCCAACCTGGAGACTTGCTGACCAACTATCAGACTATGGCATCAACGCTGATCTGGCCTCGAGGCTTCAAGCCCCGCCCGATAACAAACAGCCAGAACTGCTGTCACATGCTCTAGAGATCCTAATACCCATGCGATCAGCTCCGACGTGCAATCGACTCGCCGCTCTAAATCTCATCAACGACTGCAAATCACTTGAGTCCGAGTCTAATTCTGAAATGGTCTTGGACGAAGTGAAATCAGAGTACGCTGCTAGACTCGCCGTCTGCGAATTGTATGTAAGATCGCGTTACACAGTGTGCTTGTCTTCTAAATCTGCTTCAGCGTCTTTCCTTGTCACAAGCAAGAAAAGACTCTTTTATAGGTTAAGACAAGGCAATCCTGATGGCAGCCTCTCTTATCTATCTCTTGATCGTCGCCTTATACCATGATGAAGCTAACTTTGTATCCCCCATCTTTAGGCTCGGTGCAAAGGCATCCGTTCCTCGTGAGTGCGGCATACTTGTGCCTTCGCCACAGGCTTGTATCAAGGGTCGATTTGGCTTCTTTTCCCGACAACTCAACGATGACAAGGAATGCTATCCAGATTCTACCCACACGCAGTTTGATCGCTGTTTAGGAGCTTTGAATTCGAAGCCACAGTTCTGGACTTCGTACAGCAATGCGAAACAGAACGCCGTGGTCATGTGTCACGCGAGCAGGAACGCCATCGAGAGAGGTACGTTTGATATCTGTACGGGTATCCTTTGCTTCTTTTCTAATTGATGTTAGATCAAAGTTTAGGCATTTACGAGTCTTTGATCGAGGTGATCGATCGAATGGCTTCAACATTATCGAGCCAAATACAAGAAAACGAGGCACGACTAATTGAGCAGAAGATCTTCATGGAAGAAAGTAAGTTGTGGAGATGCGAAGTGCATGACAAGTTGCAAAGGTTGCGTAAAAGGCTACGCAAGATGTCCTACACAAGTTTTCCATCAGATTTCCTATCTTTCTGATTCACTTCGAGGAACTCTGCTGATTGTGGACCTCCTGAACTTTAGTACGTCTTTTACAGGAACAGAGCCGGCAGGATATGCAGATCAACCATCGAACAACGTTGAGTCTATTCGAGGTGATCAAGTTGAAGCTTCATTCAGTCACCGGGGCGACTGATGACGCAGCCGAGACTATAAGGCGTGCAGCAGATGAAGTGAGTACATCCTGTTAAAGTTATAAGAAGAGCCTGTACTAAGTCTTAATAGATACGTGCTAGCCACAAAGATAGCCGTGAAAGACTGCAAGGAGTCTATAAAGACTTGGTTGAAGAGAGTTCACTACAGTCAGTTGCGCTACGAGAGCAGCTTCGATTGGACAGCGACAGCGCCCGCGCTACGCTCCAGTCGTATCATCGGGACGTTGCGAACAACCACGCCACACTATCGAAATCATTGAGTACGCTTCAGGATCAAGCTGTGAGTCTTCTCAATGACTGGTTCGTCTTATCTAGCTGATGCTTTCATAGGAGGTATCTATTGAACACTTGGAGCATGCGACCCGGGTAAGTTGAGCAGGTCACACTGCCATGTGACTGGTGACTGTTATGCTGATACTTAGTAGGGCGTTGAAAATCTCACCAAGACCGTCGAAAATCTGCAAACCACTGTCGACGCAGCAACAGATTCCATTCGAACGATTGCTACATTCGGTGGAACCGTAGCAAATGTCCGAATTTGGGCAGCAATTGCAGTATGCGTACTCGGTCTCTGGAAAGCCAATCATAGATTTGCCGGACATCTTATGGCAATCTGTGGCTTTATAGGATTCGTCTCTATGACCGGCATCTATGGCATATTTAAAGCGTCCCTGGTACATGCGAAGGCCCACCTCACCATGGCCCATCTTACCACGGTCTTACCGAGCTCCTTTTTTCTACCAGGTGTTGCCATCGTCTGTCTACTTTCTGCCGCCATATGGTCCTTAATCGACTCTACGTACTTGTACAAATATCGAGACAATCAAGGTACAGTGGGCATCCTCCCCAGGATCGAGACACCGAGCCAACCGGGAAGGTCCACTACTCGGGAGTGACATGCTTCCACCCCATCCGCGGTATTTGGTATTCAATTCCAGTACAAACCTCTCGGGTGCTTCATGCCCTCTTTCGACGTGGCATTGAACATCAACCAGGTCCGGCTCTTCTTACCTACAGACATAATTCGTACAGTCCTACGAGGCAATACAAACAACACGACCACAATACTTATTCACACTTATCTTACTTGCGAAAATTTCCATATGGACAGGCAACAACATATACTCTATCTACGGTGTCCATCTTATCGATATCCAGCCTTCCATTATTCAGTGAACGGCATCTTCTTCATCTCTCTAAAACTCAAAGGTGAGTTCGTTTGTCTCGCAAGTACTTTTTGCAGGACTCAGCGTTTGGAGTTTCCTTTCTATTTGATTCATTACTGCGGATATTCTTCTTTTTTTTTTGGGGGGGGGGGGGGGGTCGCAGCATATAATTTCATGAAAGTCCATGGAGGACAACCAATGATTAGCTATTGGGCGTGGAGGAAATTCTTACCATTCTTCTATCTCAAGGGTATTCAATCTCAATTGAGTCCAGGAGAGAAGACAATGAAAAAAACGCTTGGAGTATTTTGAACCATCACATTTATACCTATAGACAAATCTGCCTTTACTCTTTAGCACCCAAGACATCCTTCACGACTTCAATGACCTGTGAGAATACGGCCTTTGGTGCAGCCACGACTCCCTTGTTGTCCTTCAGCGTCCTTCCAAGGCCAAAATCGAGAGGCTTGCCCCACGCATCCGAGACCTGACCACCAGCCTCCTCGACTATAACAACACCAGCAGCGTGATCCCAGATTTTCTCCTGGTACGTTTTGCTAACTGGCAACCTCAGATACAGATCTCCCGCACCTCGTGCAATAGACCCGTATTTCGCCTGTGAATCCATCCTCACACTTGGCTTTGTGATACCCAGCTTCGACGCGATGGCTGCGTTATCGCCGTGGCTCGAGTGTCCCGCCTCCACACTCTCACAGAACGTTGCTTGTGTGATATCCTCGAGCGGCTTCATTGAGATCTTGTTTCCGTCTAACAGTGCTCCGGGACCTAGAGGTCGGCTCGTCGCACCTTCACCCGTCACAGCTCCAAAGAGCACACCCTTACCCTCTTTATCATCCGCATCAGCACCCACTGAGGCATCCAACAAGGTCTTGTCGTCCACGGGAAGATTGGGACACCCAATGACACCCACAGCGGGCACACCATCCACCATCAGCGCAAGGCAGACAGCGTATTGACCTCCACGTAAGAAACCCTTTGTGCCATCAATAGGATCCAGCGCCCAGATCCTTCCCTTGCGTCCTCCTTGACTCCGTCCCGCATCAATTGCTGTCAGCATATCCTCGGCACTCTTGATCGGTCCACCAATCTTCTCTTCTGCCTTGCTATCCTCGAGCTTCGCCGCTTGCACGAGCTCCCATACTAGGTCTCGCAGCGATTCGTTCTTGCGCAGATCATCTGCATCTTCTTCGCCGACAACTTCGTCGTTGGGGAACGCGTGAAGAATCGAAGATATGATCAAGGCCTGCGCGCCGAAATCACCAATTGTGACGGGTGAGGAATCGGATTTGGACAGTGTGCCTTTTGAGTGGGAGCTGTAGACGGATTTCGTAAGGAGGGTAGCGCGTTGGACAGCGAGGAGGGCGATGTCGAGTTCTTTTTCGTAGGCCATGCTTGCAAATGTTCTATTCAATTGAGACCTTGTGAAGATGGCGGGGGAGGAGGGGTAGATGTGCTGTTTCAATTGGAATAGACGGTTAACAGAACGTGAAAGAAGAGAGGGAAGGGGAAGAAAAGAGGTAGCCAGGATGACGAGGGCGAAGAAGAGAAATTTGAATGACAATAAATGGTCTGGCATGGATGTAATGCGGGTACCAAAAGAAGTGGTGAATGGTACGTAATGAATGGCTTGGCGTGCGGCGATGGTTCGGGGGTTCCGGTAGGGCTGAAGATCGGCGTTGTCCCATGGCAACAGGAAACATCATCCTTGTTGAAGCTTGACTTTGAGCGATCCAACCGCATTTCATCCGTGACAGCAGAGAGAGCTTCTCTGATATTGTTTCTTTCAACCAACATAGAGCGCCAGTACTCTCACTCACTCCGCGAGGCTTGCTATTAATCTCCACAATCCAGCTGAACAAAGAAAAAGAACCCGCCATCTTCTTTCTCCCCTATCCAACACACAATACAGATCCAAGAAACCTTAAACCCACACCCCACCGTCTTCATCGCCGCCATAATGGATACCAATCAGCCAGCCTTGGCTACCACAAAGCGCAAGTTCAACCGCTTGCTCGACAATCTCACAGCCAGCGCATCCACAACCTCCGCACCCACAACCTCCCTCGCCAGCACGCTTGACAAGTCGAATAATCCTTCGGAGATCTCCCTTGCTATGAGCCAGACCGATCCTGCGACGCCAGATCCTCCTAACAAGCGCTCACGAACCTCTGATGTTGGCGAAGAGCGGCCGAAGAGCGCGTCCGGCAACGACCGTATCAAGGCACTGCAAGACAAGCTGTTTACGCCGCGCGTGGAGATCAACAGATTCGCAGGCGCAGGACTACGATCAGTGGGAGGAACAGTCAAAACGCCCGCACAGCCTACGACGCCCAGGAAGACGCCCAATTTCGCGCCGTACAGCCAGGAGCAGTTCCTCGGGCGGCTCAAGACATTCGCGGATGTGAAGAAGTGGACGCACAAGCCGGACAGGATATCAGAAGTCGAATGGGCAAAGCGTGGCTGGGTATGTGATACGTGGAATACGGTTGCATGCAAGGGCGGTTGCGAGCAGAGGGTCGTGGTCAAGCTGCGGCCGAAGAGGAAGGACAGGGAGGGCAAGGAGATTCAAATGAGCGAGGATTTGGCCGTGAAGATTACGGAGGGGCTAGTAGAGAGGTATTACGATCTGATATTGGATGGACATCATGAGGATTGTCTGTGGAGGAAGGCGGGTTGCAAAGGTATGTTTCTAGACATCTGGTTTGGAAGGATAAAGCTAACAATTCTACAGATGAGATATATCACATTCCGATTCCCAGCCGAGCAAAGAGCTCCGCCGAGCTCCTCGATCGATACCAGTCCCTCAAAGCTATCTCCTCCGAGCTCCCTCTTCTCGAAAACATAACATATCCCGAACCTTCAATATCCGACATCCTCAAACGTATTCCAGCGACCTTTTGGAACGTCCCCGGTTCTACAACTCCGCACGAACCTCCGATCTCCTCTACAGACATGACAGCCTTCACATTTGCGCTCTTTGGCTGGAGCGGTGTATCCGAATCCAAGATCTCCCTCGCTACCTGCTCGCACTGCTTCCAGCGCATCGGTCTCTGGCTCTCCGCCGACGCACGCCTCAAAGAAATGAGCACTAAGCTCTCCGTTCCTCTCTCAACCCTCCGCCTCAACCTCCTCGAATCCCACCGCGAGCACTGCCCCTGGAAGAACCCCGAGACACAGGGCAACCCTAAGAATGGGCCTATAGAAGACATGCCTGGCTGGCAGACGCTCGAGTACATGCTTGTAGGGAAGAAGAAGGAGGCTCGACCTATCACTGAGCTGATGGGAGATGAGAGCAGATACAGTGTGGATATGGGACGGGATAGCATGGACAGCGCGGCGATGAGTATGGCGGATGCAGACAAGGGCGATAGTCTGAATGAGAAGTGGAAGAAGTTCAAGGCGAAGCTGAGGAGGACGACAAGTCGGAAGAGTATGAAGAGTATGAAGAGTAGTAAGAGTGTGAAGAGTGCGAAGAGTGTTAAGAGTGTGGGTGGAGACAAGGACCAGGAGAATGAGGCGGCGAAGAAATGAGGACTGAATCCGTGAAGTCCTATATGCAGGTGTGCGGGAGCGAATTGGCGAGTGTGCCTTAATTCTGCAAGCCATACGTATACCCCTATCTATTTAAGCTGAGTTGTTCTGCAGATAATCAATATGTAATTCCTCTTCTTCAAAATTGTTCCTACCGTTTGGTTAGGACATTTACTCTGTCCAACATTGAAGCTCGGCCATGAAGATAGCCGGTGCGACCATTAAAAAGTTGTTGCCTAGCGCTACACTCATCTGGCCCCTTTTACATAGGTTCTCATTTTCCATTTACAACCATTGTCACTTCTTTATCAACTAGTCCGTACGTAGCTAGCTTGGATGCTCATCCCAAGGCAAAAACATCGTTTATCAACCCACCTGCCAAAACACCACATTACTCATCAATTACACGAAAATGAGAACATTTTACTATAAAGGTTTATCATAGAGTCTCACTATCAGAGTACCAATGTTACATCTTTGCCTCCTCACAGATGCCCCTACATCCATCATGTCCCGCCAACTTCTCATTGGTGTGCCTGGTCAAGTGGAGCTGAAACACCTGGATTATTACCGTATTACTCCAACCCCACCATCTCCGTTTAACCTGCCTTGACAGCCGCCCGACTCATCATCATATCTTGGTATCGGAACAGTGTTAGAGATCAACTGGATCGATTGGGGCTCTTTACTTTATCCTCATATTTTGTCTTTCTTCATCGTCTATCGCTTTCAACTACGTTACCCCCCTATCAGTTTCATCCCAAAAAGCAAGCAAGAGAAGGAAATCTTCAGCGCCTGTTACCATGCCGTCCAAGGGGATAGAATGCTACTCCTACATCGCGGTCCCAGGCGTCGAGATCGATTTCTCCGTCCCCAAGAACTCCGTCACTAAACGCGACCTCCACCAGTTCGGCAACGACCATCTCGAAGTCGAATCCAACAATCTCGGCCGCTTCAAATTCACGGGACGCTTCGAATTCAAGGTTCGTCGTGACGGTCGTGAGCTTGACACACAATGGGTCGATGTGAACGCCTTGACGGGCAATCTCGAAAACGGGACGATGAATAACTTGGAGCAAACTCCGAGTGTTTTCGCCGAAGATGTGATCATTGCGTATGGATTCTACGATGCTGGACCGGGTCATGCTGGACTGCCGAAGCAACATCAGTGCTATGTTACTGTGACGTATAATTATGAGAATTGGATGCGCGATAGCATTTCTCCAAACACGGAGAGGGCGGACAAGCCTTTCCATAGACTGGTTCTGCCGAGTTCGCATGATATCGGGATGAACAGCCTGCAGACTGCCCAGGCGCTGTTGCAGAACGCTGGGACGGAAGTCATCAAGGAAGTCCTCGGCCGTTCACTGCCAGGCGTTCTCGACATCATCAACAAGGTAAGCGATGAGGGTGTCAATGCTATCGCACCAAACATCATTCGTGCCCTTGCCATCACTCAGAAAGACAGCCTCGATACAGTCCTCAAGATCGGGGCACGGTACTTCGAATTCAGACCCGCAAAGTGTCACCGGCAGCTGCAGGGAGGTAGTCCACTCGAGGATACATGGTACTTCCAACACGGCCCGATCCCAGGAATGCTGTACCATCAGTTCCTTCACGACATTGTCGAATTCCTCTCAACCCACGGTGACGAGATTGTGGTCATCCAGAACCGCTGGGACGGCGTGCCGGGGGAGTGTCCTCGCCCAAATGACGACGAATTAGGAAATGTCTTGAACGAAGTGCTACAGGGCAGAGACATCCAAGCCGGCAACCAAGACGACATGATGCAGAAAAGCACCCAAGACCTGCGCAACGAGCGAAAACGCCTCATCGTGCTCCATGAAGTAAACCAAGTCTCCAACTACGACGACGCAGCGAACGCAACACTGAATGGCGATACCATGGTCGTCAAACTCAACGACATGTCCCGCGATCCTCCTAAAGGCCATGTCATCACCCTCCTTCAGTGCCAAGCCACCGCTACCAACATCCGTGACATCATCGTTGCTAGCGTCATGGATAGCGATGTTTCGACTTCTCCAATTCTGGCGACGAAGCCGATTTGTGATGGCAAGATTCTGCCGCTGCTGCGGAGCGATACAGGGAAACAATTGAGCAGCGAAGATAGTGTGGTGGTGGTGTTGAATGATTTCTTTGACGGGGCGACGGCGGATATAGCCATCACCATGTGTAAAGACAGGCTTGGATAGGTACCGAGTCCGAGCGTGAAGGGTAAGGCGGAGCTAGAAGTTAATAAGGGGAAGGATGAGCCGGGGAAAGGGAAGGCTATTCCTGTGAAGGGAAAGTCTAACCTCCCAAGAATCAATGGTAAGTAAGTAAGGTACCAAAAGGGTGACAGACGAAGATTTGGAGTTGTGAGATTTGCAAACGTTAAAGACAAAGAAAGGTAGAAAAGAGTAAAGTGGACGAATCTCGACGGCCTTCTTTCTCATTCTACCTGGATGATTTTCTATCACGATTCCTCCTCTCCAAATCTCTTGTCACATGTCTTATCTCGTGTATATTTCCCACTTCGACCCACCCGTCGTGTCCCAAATCTTCCTCTGATATACTCTCACTCTTCCCTGACCTTCACCAACCCCTTGATCCTTCCATTTGGCACCGGCACAAATCGATCGTTCCACTCCATATCGTGCTCCGTCGTATACCCCGTTGTCTTGATGTCAAATCTCCTGAAAAGATGCGCAACCGTCAAGTGGAGGGTGGCATATGCAAGACTAGATTTACGTCAGTCAGTCGTCAGTCAAAACCCCGAGCAGGAAGCAGGAAGATGTTACATACTTGATCCCAATACACGCCCTCGAGCCCCTCGAGAAAGACAGCATTTGTCTATCCCTCTTGGCATGCGTTTCAGCATCACACAACCACCTCTGCGGATCGAATTTGAACGGGTCCGGGAACGTGGCAGCGTCGGTGTTTTGCAGGTAAATGCCTGCGGATACAATCGTCTGTCCCCGAGTCAGTCAGTCAGTCAATCAATCAGTAATAAAAACACAGTCTCCCCACGGCTCTGGAATCAAGAATTATCCAAAAAGAAACTCACTCCTCCGGGGATGAAGCGCCCTCCGAGCATGGCGCCCTCCTTGGGAACTCTCCTCGGAATAGTCCCCGGCACGCCATATGCCAGTCTCAGACCCTCCTTGACCACGGCCCTGAGATATTCGAACCCTTGTCCTTCTAATTCCACACTACTTAGAACAACCTCCCTGTCCGTCATGCCCTTCTTTAGTTCCTGCACCAACTTTGCTTCGACGTCGGGATTCTGCGTCACGTTCCAGAGCACGGTTCCGAGCACGTTGGCCGTTGTATCGGTACCAGCGGCGATCATGAGACAGCCGTCTGCTATCATGTCGTGTCTCGAGGGCGTGACTTGGCCCTTTGCCACATCGGGAGCGAGCATAGCGTCGAACATGGTGGGTAATTTGGTTTTGCTCGCACAGTTTGGATTCTTCTCCAGATGCACGAGTCGTTCTTCGGCCAACTACAAATTCTCTCTTGTTTGTCAGGAAACCTTTTTTCTTTTTTTTTTAGAAATCCCCCGTCGTTTTTCTTTTCTTCCTTTCGGAAAGACTTTTGCCCATAAATCTTCAGTAGATTTTTATTTTTATTTTGGGTGCCGGATTGGATTAGACGGACGGACGTACGTACCTTTTGCATGGTCTGGAACCCGTAAACGGGCGCGAAATACTTCCTCCTGACCCCCTCGGACAGCCGGAAGATGACGCCGTTCAAGACGGCGAAGAAATTGGGGAAATACGTAGCCACGAGCGCGAGATCGAATCCGGCGATGAAGGCCTCGACCGTCTCGCTCCTAAACCCAGGCTCGCTCAATGCGTTGAGATCCTGCTGGAAACAGTAATCCATGATGGTGTCAGCAGTCAGACAGCGGAAACCGAGGAAGAAGTCGACAACACCACTCCCTTGCTGCTGCTGCTCACTACTATCCTCCTTGCCAGGAGAGGCCGAAGTGGACGTGGCAGATGATGCCTGCTGCTGCAGTGTGTCGAGGAAGAGCCTGAGTTTCCGCCGGTGCAACGAGGGTTCCACGCGCACGATTGCCGCCTTTGAGAAGAAGGGATTGAGAAACTCCTTGCGCTTCTTGGTCTCCGGGAGCGTGGTGAGGGATTGCAGGGATCCTGTCAAAAAGGGGTTATCGTGCCAGACTCGAGTGAAGGGCGTGCCGACTTTGAAGATTCTACATTTATTATTCCGTTAACCATCATCAT
>MU005776.1:1143711-1170216 GCA_010093715.1 Pleomassaria siparia CBS 279.74 | reverse complement strand
CCTGCCCCTGACCTTTTTTTCGGAACGTTTAAACGCATCCTTTCTTCCAAAAAAAAACATTGCTCGAATGATTAAAAAGGTAGGTAGGTAGGTAGTAGGTAGGTATATATATATTGAATTGGGAACCCTCTCACTGATTATACCCCTCCAAATCCGCAACGTGCACAAGGTTCGGCTGCACCACCCTGACCACATTTCCATATCTCTCATGCATGTCTGGCATCTTCTTGATCAGACCCGGTTGAAGGATATCGTAATGGGCATGATACAGCGAAGTGACAGCGGCCAATTTCGGTCCTGGAAAGCCCGCCAACGGATGCAGAGTGAGCCGATAGACAATCTTGGAAACGACATAGGCGACGACGATCCCGACGACGATCCCGACGACGACGACTGTGAGAAGGGACATCATGATGATGATGATGATGATGATGATGATGATGATGATGCCGACCGTCGGTGGTGTATTTCGGGTCCGGGACAAAGGGAAAAGGGTGAAAGAGTAATTAATAAAAAGGGAAATTCTGGACCCCTCAAGAAGAAGAAAGAAAGAAGAAAAAAAAGCGCAAAGCTCGTCAGTCAGTCAGTCTTTCTACCTACATACTACATATGTACTACATACTTACTGTACATAGATAGCGTCCTTTGTAGTGCTGACATGAAACAGCCATTAGTCTTTCAGCCCCCAAGACATCTGGTCGTCCATGTCTCCTCTCTATTATCCCAGTATTTCATTATTGTAGATTCGGCCTGTGCTAGTTTGGGGATTCCTCCCCTGGAAAGAGATCCCGTCCCAGGAATAATAGCTGCACGTGTTGGTTAAAGTTGCAAGGTTGGGTAATACATACTGCACCATCCGCGCCAGGTTGGAGCTATCATGAGCCAGGCCCGCTTCTAGCAGTGCAGGCGAGAGACTACCGGTATTAGGGTAAGAAAACCATATTCACAACCATCTCTCGCCACTTCTTAACATCACGACACACTGCCATGGGAGAAAACTGATTTGGAACATATTCTTATTCGTATCCTTGTCCAGGTAGTAGTAAGACTGTGTGTGCCCTTGCGATCTTGCACCGCACTACATGGATGCCATTAATCCAATCCCGCCAGTGCATCCCCATGCCACAAATTGAACAATCGCCCCACAGTGCAACGACCAACCAATCAGTCCCAACTCACGACGCCCAGCGATGCCAACTCGAACTCTCGTGAGAGTGAGTCTAAGCGTCAAGCCGGGGAGAAGCTAGTCAAAGGTCGACCAGTCGAAAGCGCACAAAACGGACATGGTGATCAAAAAGCGAATCGGGGAAGAAAAGAACGAGAATTAGACAGCCAGGCAAAGGAATGCGCGAAGCTCTCAGAAAACGAGGAAAAGAAGAGAAACAAGGGCCTCCAACAGGCAAGAAACTCCATATACACCATAACAATGCCCGATGACGCCAATGACGCCAAGACCCTATCCAGCCCGATTAGAACATCCAAATTTGATGATGAAAGAACAGAAAAACTGTCAAGTGTACACTCCATGTCCACCACAGTAACACACACCATCACCCAGTTCTTTAGTAGACGCCACTCAATCCACCCAAGTTAACACTCTGGCTCGTCTCTTCGAAGCCTTCCCAAGGCAGCTCTTCATCATCGCCACTCAGGTGGCCACTGTGCTCACTCTCGCTATCAATATAGCTCTGAATCGTGACCTTCTTATCTTTACCCTTCTTCATGACGCCAGTAACATTCTCTTCCTCAGTCCGAATCTCTCGCGCTAACTCTTCAACATTTTGTTCGGTCAAATCGTTGTTGTCCTGGCCTTCAAGGACGTCGTACAGGTTGTAGATGTGGGTGTCCTTGAGCCGAATAGCATCGAGCAAATGTCTGATGCGGCTGTCAATCTCCATGCGCTTCCTCATGCCAAGGCTGACGTCGTGATTTTCGAGAAGTGCACGGGTAACTGCAAGTTCTATGTGTAGGTGTGCGCGCTCATCTTGAAGTCCCTTCACAACAAATGCGAGCGACTCTTTCGGTGATTTCGAGGGACGGAGAGTAGCGTCTACATCGTCGGGCATGCGAGAGGAGACGGGGACAAGCTTAGGGATACGAAGAGAGTCATCGCAGTTGCCGCCCTGCTTACTGCGGCATACAGTACAGTTGTCGTTGTCGTGATCCTGATTCACTGTATTCTGGGTGATTTCAGTCTGGGCGGCACCTTGCTTGCGAGCGCTGATCTTAATATCTGGAAGAATAAAGGCAGACGTCATTTCAGTAGGAGCGCTACGGCGGCGGCGGCTCGTGTTGCTGAGCAGGGAAACATCGGCAATAGACTGACCAGTCTGTGTTTGCTCAGTCGCGGCATTATCATTGTTGTGAAGGCCAGTGAGATCCTCCAACTCGGTGGCGTTGGTCTTCTCCGTAATATCTTTCAACGATGACTTGCGCGGCAACGAAGGTCGACGAGTGCTGCGGGCTGAGGTGGCAGATTGAACAGTGTCTTCCTGGTTTTGTTGCTGAGAATGAGAGGTGTGTGTCTCAACTTGACGGCCAGACCGCACAGTATCTTCCCGTGCCTGTCGTTCCAGTGGGACAGATGAAGCCCGGTTGTTGCGCATAGCGGCTCGCTCTTCTTCCAGCTTACGCCGAAGTTGCGCGATTTGATCACCATCAATGAAGCTCAACTCGGTCAAATCGAGAGGTGCGGGTGGCTCAACGGTAGACGGGCGAGACTTTGACTTGCTGCGAGGTGCGAGCGAAAGATCCGTAGTAGACTCCGTATCGCTGTCCTTGTCGTTTGACACTGGAGCAGACACGCTTCGGCTCGGATCAGCAGGCAGAGAGGCGCGATGTGAGGGTCTCGAGATCTTGATCGGGTTTCGCGGGGTCTCGTTGATGAAGCTGGAGGGTTGAGACGCGTTGGCGACCTTGCTGTTGCGGACTTCCTGCTGCACACGGTTCCGGATGCGCGTACGAGTGTTATCCTCCCTTCGGTAGTTCGACTTCCGGGAGACGGCATCTTCGAAGATGTTTTCTTGGCCCCCTGGAACTGAGGTTGGATTGCTGACTTGTTGACTGTTTGCTGAACGGATGCTCAGAAACTCGCGAGTCATGTCCTCCATTTCTCTAGCAGTCCGCTCACGGCGCTCAACTTTCCTATTCAGCTCGGCTTCCCTTCGAGTCCATCGCTGATTCTCCTCCTCTTGCTGAGCACTCAGTTCAGCGAGCTCCTGTCGAAGATGCTCGTTGTCCAACCTCATTGCCTCGTTTGTCTGCTCTTGAGTTGCGTCCTGGAAATGACGAATAGTCTCATCCCGTCGTTCGACCCTATCCTTGAACGCAGCTTCTTGTTGAAGCCAGCGACGATTGTCTTCCTCGCGCCTAGCCTTGAGTTTGGCCATCTGCGTCTTCAGCGCTTCGTTGTCGGCCTTGAGTCGTGCGTACTCCGCCACGTCTTTGCGCGCCTTGCGAAGTTCCATATCCTTGCGAGCGAGGTGCTGTGTGTGCTCGTCTTGCTGGGCACGAACGCGGGACAACTCGGCATGGAGAGTTGCATTCTCCTTCTGAGTAGCGTTCTGGCTCTGATCGACCTGTCGCCGTAGCTGGACTGTCTCTTCTCGATATTGCATCTGCTCTTGATCCAGCTGATCACGAAGAGACTCGTTTTCCGCGCGCAGAGAATCATTTTCCAGGCGGAGAGAGTCGTTCTCGTTGCGCAATGCGTGGTTTTCGGCCTTGACCTCCTCGAAGCTCTGGAACGCCAAGCCGAGCTGGCTAGCCATACTGTCTCGTTCGGCGTTCAACCGCTTCTTTTCGATGTTGAAAACCGCAACCTTTCGCTCAGACCTATCCAACTTGGTGCGGAGGGTTTGCGTGGTGGCTTCGAGGCCTGCAATCATGTTAGTGTATGCCACATGACTATGAAGATGGTTGTACATACGCGTCTTCTCCACTTTCCAGCTACCCTTTCCAGCGCCCTCGCCATCGGTAGATCCCGAGGTACCATCACTTCGGCGAAGCCTATCCTGAGTCTGGCTCGCGACCCTCAGCTCAATGATCTCCAGTTCTTGCTCCTCAATCTTCTTCTCGGCCTCGGCGCGCTCGTTTTCCATCTGAGCCACCCTGTCTTGCAACAATTGAAGAGCTGTGAAAATAGCCTTCTCCTCGTAGGGAATGGGAACACTATCGATAGGAGTGTGGGCGGGCTGGCGACCAGCACCACGTCCGTTGCTGCGAGGCACTCCGAATCGTGTACGGGGAGGTGCGGTCTTGGAGAATACAGGCGTTCCGTCTTGAAAGACGCCGGAGACTAGCTCGGTAAGGTTCGGAAGATCGGGAAGAACGAAAGACTGAGCGGTCGCAGTCTGAGCAGTCGTCGGCCGTGATTTGGAGGTAGCGTCAATGCGTGGAGCAGAATCAATCATGCCGTCGAGTTGGAGCGAGGTTTCACGGCTTCGCGGAGCCCCCCATCGAGTGTTCTTAGTTGCTTGGAAGGTAATTGATGGTGGGCGCTGCTGCATGAAAGACGAATCGTCTTCAGACACCTTTGCGTGCATCTGAGCAAGTGAGGTACGCTTCCGCTCTTGGTTTGCGGGTGAGTTACGCGTGCTTGCAACACGCGGGGACGCGGTCTCGGCCTCGTTACGGGAAGCGCGTCGAATCTGGGCGTCGCGTCGAAGGCTGCCAGCCTCGCCGATAAAGGGCTTGCGAGTGCGTGTAGAGGGTGGTGTTATGTCGTACAGGCTGTTGAATGCTTGGAAAGACGAGCTGACCTTGTTGGGTGTGTTGCGGTTGCTGCGGTCATCGCCGCGAGCCAGCTCCAGCGACATGGACTCTTCATCAGACATGCTCTGGTCGAAGTCTCTAAACTCCTTTGCGACCATGGATGTATTGGGCGCCACCTCTGGCCTGTACGGTTGCCAGCTCGACATCTTCTTGGCCGTGGACCGAATGCCGCGGTATTGTGGTAGCTCGTTTGTTTCCTCTAAATTATGCTGTGTTGACATCAATAGGTCGGGATCGTCGAAGAAGTTCGAGGTCGAGCTGTTGATGTCGAGCTGCTGTGTGGGGTTGGATTCGCTGGCCGGCGGTGATAACGATGGAATTGATCGTGGGCTGTGACTCAGGAGGGAAAGTTCTCGTAGCGCTCGTACTTTCCCTTCGCTGTGTGGTGGTGAAGACTGCATTGAGTGAATGCAAGAGATGTGGGGACGCGTGCGCCGACGTGTCGCGCGCCGTATAGGATGTTAGGGGATAGAAAGGGGATACGTCCTATGTAAAGCTGTTACGGGAAAAGATGTCCAAACAGACTACTACATAAACGAAGGTCAATCGAGGGACTTGATGTTGAGGCGGAAAGTGCAATGTGGGATGGAGGACGAAGCGACAAATTCAATGTTGTGAGGTAAACACACAAATCGACGCTAACCGCCTTGAGCCACCCGGTTTCTGTCAGCCACGTCTGTGCGTCTCCACCAATAGACGACATTCACATTCCAACCTTTGGCTCACAATTCCCGTAACATCATCGCAAGCCGTGACATGCGGCGGAGCAGTATTACTGGCTGGGTTCCTGGATGCTGATCAGAGTTTGGTAGTGGCCTTGATGAAACATAGCGCCATCGGTGCCGTCTAGATGCGCGCGGTTCGCGTATGAGACGACGAGATTGCGAAACGCTTCATCGAGCTCGAAGACGGACTCCAGTCCCGAGCATGAAAGTTAGATGGACAGACGACTCTTGGACGCCAGATCGGTGCTGTCGTGGGTGCTATGTCAAAATGACAAACAGTATTGGAGGAAGCCGAGGTAATGTAGTGATAGTCATCACAGCGGCGACAAGGAGTGTTAAAAAAAGACCGAAGAAGAACTGCCGTATGTATGTAAAGATTTTTATTCCCAAGGTCAAGCAAGGACCATGGCGGTACGACGTTGGGCAAATTGAATGAAAGCTCTCTAGGCCAGAGTACCGTTGGTTGTACTTCTCCTATTCTGCTAAAAGGAAGAACAGAAACACAGAAAGGAAACGTATCCATCTCGATCGACCAAGACTTGTTTCGGTCCGGTGTTTGCGGCTCTTCACTCTCTACCGAGCACTCAACTGTCTCGACATTTAGTATTGCCATTTCCACAATTCTAGACCTTAACTGTAATTATAACAGCTAATAGCTATCTATATCTGAAAGGTGTTGTAGCAAGCAGGTGGCGGGGTGGGTGGTTCCTTCCTAACTCACTCACTAGCGGCTCATTCACCTTGTAGGACTGTTGATTCCTTACAAAATCGGAGAGACGTCACATCAGACCCCGCGTTCAACGTCAGCGATCAGAGATTTCAGCAGCCTCAGCGGATACAGAACCAGTCTCAACACGGACGTTGTCCGATAAGAAATGAAGGTCGGCACCAGCTCTACCGCCTAGGGCAAAGGCAATGGAGACACCAAGCGGGAACTCAAAGCAAACAACGTCGGTCCTATCTGATGAAGAAACGACCGAGCCATTGACTGGTCACTGTTGACGTATCGACCATCAACCCGGCGATTCTTGACGAAGAACTATATATGGATTGGCTACTTTGCTTTTAACAACTAGAACCTAGCAGGGGCTAAAACTACTACTCTAAGGTCCGCAAAATCTGCCTACAACTTTATTTAACCTCTTTTTTACCTATTTTATATCTATTGTAGGCATTATAGGGATGTAAAGGTAGTACTTTAAGGCTGTACATACGTAAAGTTGGCACTTTTAGTATATAATAATATTCTGCTCTGCTAGTGCCTTTCTATTACTCTGCACACTACCTGTTAGCTTATTACTAAGGGGATATTAACTCTGCATATCACCCGTTGGCTTATCCCCTGGCATACATACATGTAGGAGCAAACGTCTCTTCAAGCATGTGTTCAGAAATCAAAAAAAAAAAAGAGGAAGCGTGCAGCTATCAAGGCCAGCGGCTTGAAAGGTATGTACTGTAAGAATACAACAAATGCAGATTTATTTAACATAAAACCGAACAACATATCTGACAATCGTAATCGTTTCATATTCGTCCTGCTACAATCATTAATATGTCATATGATTTCCTTGGAAAACATACCCACTACACATTTCCCGTCCCATGCCACTCGCTTTCTCCTTTCAAAGCCCTTCCTCAACCCAAGCCACGCCTCTCCTCAGACATAACCTATCCCACCGCACCAGCATGCTCACGACAACTACATGAACACCCAGGAGCAAAGTCGAGCCCCACAACCCACCTAGTCCTACACTCCTTCCATGGAACCTGAACCCAACAAACATAAAGTCCATGCAAGCGAAACAAAGAAGTGGATATAGCACCCACGGATCCACCGCATAGGGCTGGCATGGGCTGAAGAGAGAAAAGACTTTTGTACAAAACAGAAATATCTTGGTGACGCTGATGAAGGTAGAATGATGCAGGAGTTGGTACAGACGGGGACGTGGTGTTGGTGGCGGTGGTAACATGAGCCGTGGGGAATGTATGGGTGAGCTATGGGAGTCGTGCGATCGAGGGAGATCGGGTTTCCGGGATCTGAGGATCACAGAAGCTTCTTCAGGAGAGGGTGTGCGGATGATATTGGCTTGTTGTTTTGCCAGAGGTGGAGGACTAGGCGATCGATTCATTACTGAATCACTGAGCTTCGATCGAACAGACCTTATATAGGGCGCCGAATTCCGTTTCTTATGAGCTTGCGCTGGGCTCGGACTAGGTGTGTCTACACTTGAGATGCGAGGACTCACGTCATCCATCATGGATGGGCCAGCAAATCCGTTGAACTCATCGAAGACGGAAGGCGACTTGAAGACCTGCAGAATTTCCTCGGTTCCAGGACGGTCATCAGGACTGAGGGCAAGCAGATGCTTCAAAGATCGATAGAGCTTCTCGGGGAGATCTGTTCGTATGGGCCGCTCATCGTCAAAGCCTACCCAAGCCGATATCTCCTCTCGAAGCTGGTCTACGTCATCGTTGTCTTCGTCGATGCTATCCGCATTCCGATATGGCAGTCGGGCGAAGCACATGAAGTAAACGATGAGCCCCAGTGAAAATATGTCCGACTTGGTCGTGAAATTCCCAAGAGGCCCTCCGGGCATCTCGCTTCGAAGTACCTCGGGTGCACAGTATGATATCGTTCCTGTAGCCCCAGAAGACTTCCGAGCAACATTCGCCGATTGTACCTCGCCAAAGTCGCTCACCAGCACGCGTAGTTTGCGTCCGGTATTGTGCAGCAAGCAATTGCTTGGCTTCAGGTCCCGATGAATGTACCCATTGGCGTGAAGATGGTTCAGGCCAGATGTAATGTCTTTGAAGAATGATATGATCTCTTCAAAGTGCATCCGCCGCGGTCCGTTCAGATCTGTGGCGTCTTTCATGTGGCCTTTGGATCGTCGTCGCAAGCGTTCTTTCATCTGTTCCTTGGTCACGGTCGATTTTGCCGAATCCACGATATAGTCGTGCAGGTCGCCTGCATTACAGTATTGTTGCAGGATAAAGGCGCATGGGACGCTAGGTCCGAAGCTCGATATTTGAAAGTCTTCCAACCAAACATGTCGGTATGAGACAAGATTCTGATGTGACAGGTCCTGAAGCAGTTGTACCTCGATCAAGACCTTTTCGAGCCATTCATGATCATCTCCAACCGGAACTCGTTTACACGCGAACTGACCAAGGGGTACACCATCCAGGACATGGCGAACTAGTAGCACAACGCCCTTGCCTCCTCTTCCCAGTTCCCGCTCCTCAACGAAGAATGTTTTGAAGTAATTCGGACTGAATGCTTTCGCTGATATGCCATGATGTCTCGACAGTACCGGATTGCTTCCCACAAACTCTGTGCCATCTGGGGCATGGAATGAGCTACGCGGACCTTGTAGCGGTGGCGGAGCCAGTCGTTTATGTGGTGACGGTGGCCGCGACCCCTCCGTTGATCCCGGACGACTCCTCCGCAGCATATGGAAGTATCCTGGGTTGACATAGCCAGGGTCCGTCTCTGGTAACGTAGCATGTTCCTGCCCATCCTCCTCATCCGATGAGCTCGAGTCGTCTTCGTGATACGGTCTGCGGCAGTATGGACATGATGTGGATTCGACAGTGCTGGAGTGCGAGGCATCGCGGAGGGAGAGTTGCTTGGAGCGCTGGTCGAATACGACGACTGCGGAACCGTGACGCCTAAAATAAAATTCAGTGGGTGCGCAACGGCAGCATAGAACGCATGGGAGCTTCCATAACATACAGAACAATCTCCCGCGACTCTGCCGGTGTGTATGGTACCAGTGACATGCTGCGTTGCCGTTCGCGGTCGTTGTCCATGGACGTACTTAATGAGTGGTGTTTTGTGGGAAAACGGCCAGGATGCGGTGGGTATAAGCAAATGTGGAATGCTTTACGCGCATGCGGGTGCAGATGGGAGCGTCGGTCATTGCTTCTCTGTGGCGATTGCACACGTCCTGGTTTGTTGTCGTGGAGCGTCGTTCCGGTGGCAAGCGTACGACAAGGGATCCAAGCTGTGTATACAAATATAAGAAGCACGTGCCACCAGTTTACGACATTAGCGGAAGATCCTTTATCTCTACATATTTATTGCAATGTGACCATTGTCTACATTGCTATTAATCTACTCCACCCGGAATGTATGCATTTTTGGTTGTCCAACCATGCGCCATTCATGAGCTAACATCTATCACTCAAAGTGTCGACCCCAAACCCACATTGACCCTCAAAGCAGGCTCTTAATGGTCTGACCACCCTCAAAGACCTCGCCCTTTTCCAGCTTCTGCCAGCCATTGACCGCTCCGACTTCAACGCAGACCATCTCCTTGAAGCCTGAGTCGGGCGAGAAGTCTCCCATCGCAGCCGCCTTCTCTGTCCATGGATTCCAGACGACGGTATCCTGCAGGTTGTCTCGCACAACGTCGAAGCGCGGGGAGCCATCTTCAACAACGGTGGTAGTGTTTTGTGGGATCTTGGAGTAGACGCGATCGACTTCGCCAGTGATGGTGACTGACTTGTCGGTCTGGCTGTGGGTAGAGGCATTGAGCACCTTGTCGACGTATTCGACGCCAAGGAGGCCGTTAATTGCGACCTTGGAAATATCCTAAGAGAGACAATGTCAGCTTACCTTCAAATGGTGAGGGGCGACTTGGTGCTTACCTTGACCTTGAGGTATGTGTGAAGGAGGAACTGGAACTCGAAGCTGCTCTCGCCCTCATTGCAGACGTTAATCATTGTCTGCAGGCTGTCCTTGGACAGCGTCACACTATATACTAAACCGAAGTCGAGCGGCCATGCCTTGCGCGCCTCCTCGGAGATACCCGAGCTGTAGAGGCCAAAGTCAAGCTTGACGGAGGAGGAGTCGAGGGCGTCTTCAGAAGTAGATTTGCCGAGGAACTCCCAGCGTGATCCGCGAGCAAAGCCGTGTTGAGCAAGGGTTGATGTGGCATGACCAGACTTGGGAGGAGGACCGAAGACCTACGGGTGAGTTTTAGCTATCTGGTTCATATGTAGAAATAGCTCTCGAGGCTATGATACTGTCGACTTGAGGCGGGTGTGGTGTGTTGGAGGGCAAACTTACGGGGAAGACGACTGGAATCCCGCCTCTCACGGGCTTGCTTCCGTCCAATGCCGCCTTGTCGCTGAGCCAGAGATTCTCCGTCTTTCCTCCATTGCTCTTCCAGCTAGTGACAGTAGCACCATATAGCAGGACCTCTACACTCTCGCCAGACGGGAGTGTAGCTGTGACCTTTGAGCTGGCTCCAGTTCCAGTGATATCGACTTGAGCATCCGGGGCAGCAGCAGAGGGGGCGTTCAGCGCCGAAGGGCGGTTGGCACGGTCAACCATGATATCGAGGTATTGGTGATGCTTTTCGGGATTGTTGTTTTGGTAGAATTGGCAACTGTATGACAGCTATAAAGGCGGAATGATTGGAAAAAGCAAGCAGCCAAACCACAAGGTTTGCTAGGGCGAGCGAATGCGGGACAAGTAGAACGCTTAGTGGAATTCCTGCGTGTGGGGTAGCTAGAAAAATGTTTCCTATTTTAGGATCCGGTAGTGAAGGTGTTATGCAAGAGGTTGATGATGGTGAAGCTGTAGATGAGGTGAGGGTGGTGTTGTTTGGGACAGATAGACATGGCATGGAGGGGTAGACGAGTGACGAGATCCCACGCCCCACCACACCAGCCCGATTTATGCCAGGCGCACCTCTGAAACATGGTTTGTTTCAGGTGAGAATTGTTCATGCATTCACTCCAGCGTTTCCCATCGTCGTGATTGGAGAACCCCCCCTGCGAGTCATGCTTGCGTACATTCACTCTCGGACAAAGGATACACAATACGCAAAGATATATAACACACAAAGGACACATGACACGCAAAGGATACACAGTGCGCAAAGGTATATAGCACACAAAAGACACATGACACGCAAAGGATACATATACATAACACGCAAAGCGTCTAGCTTTTTCTTCAAGGTTACAGATACAAAATCGTTTTACTCGGGATTTCGTACATCAACATAAAACCGTAAGAAACAAACAAACAAAAAACATCAACCGAAGCCATTTACACCTTTTCCCACCCTCCTATATCTTCAATTCACATCAGGCACACCCATCTTAGTAGCTAATCCCCTCCACAGATAAACCCTAAGAGGTCCCAATCTTCACCCATTCCATCATATCAACCTCTTCCTCTTCAATCTTATCCCAGTCCTCATCGTCGCTCTGATCCGTAGAGCCAAGCGTCATGTCTGACATCTTGTCCTCTTCATTCTCTTGTGCCTCCACGGTCGATAGCTTGGGCGTTGAGGGGACCATGGGAAGATGTATCTTCTCGACCTTGATCACGTTCTTGGGCTTAGACGCAACGACGGGAACCTGAGCTTTGGTGGTCGAGGTCTTTGGCTTGAAAGCATGCATTGGTGTGGGCTTGGGGTACTCATGTACGCCATCTAAGCCGTACATTTCTCTAACGCGCCTGAAGTCATCCAATTCGGCACCGACTTTCGCGGTCGGGTTGTTGAGCTCAGATGTCTGGACTTTGTAGGGCCTCAGGGTCTTGGGCTTAAAAGCCCAAAACTCGGCTTCAGACATCGAAATGCTCTCGGGGTTAAGAGTAGCAACGGTAGCCTCGACCGCTACTTTCTCCAGCCCAGGCGTCGAACCATGGAGAGCGCGATCTACTCCAAAACTCGAGTCCTTTCTGGAGTCATGGTGATGATTCATGAGGCTGTAGATATACAGATCGCGGTTGTCGTCGTCACTCACCGAAAACGAGGGCCATGCCGGAGCAACATAGCCAGACGTCTTCGCTGCCTTCTCTGATATCAACTCTTTCTCAATTTCCTCGATCTTCTTCACAGGATTCGCCGCCGCTGCCGTAAGCTTATTCAAGCTCTCATTTATGGCGGCAGTTTTCTCTAGGCAAGCCCTGAGCCTCTTCTTCTCGGCATCATCGAATTCCTCTAGCCACTTCTCAAACTCCTCTTCAGGCATAACCCCCGGCAATGGTGGCTCCTCATCGAGGCTCGTCAACAATTGGTCCAAGACCACGTGTGCGGATGTTGGCTTCGTGGCATGCCTCTCCAGATTCAACTCTTTCTTGTGTTTGACATTCAAGTCAAAGTACTTCTTCTCAGGTTTTCGCTTGGATTTTAGAGTATGTGCATGACCAGCTCGGTCTGTGATCGCGTCCTTCTTGGGCTTAACCAAGCCGAAGGTAGTGTCCGATGCCATACTACGAATGGGTGGCCCGGTCAACGTTCCAGTCATCATGATATTGTTTCCATACGTGGGCTCCTTGTCAGCAACAAACGGCTCCGCCGCTGTTTTCTTCTCTAAAGCTCTAGCTTTCTTGGCCTCGGCTCTCTTGATGCGCTGTTTCACCTCTATGTCGAAAGCGAGGTGGCAAGAATCTGGTGAGGCGGATAGCGGGGCCTTTTTGTTTGTGTATCCGGGATGAGCTTGGGTGTAATCCCATAGAGTAGTTCGAATTGTGTGAGCCATCTGACAGGGGACGTGGTGGCAGAAGTCGGAACAAGACTGGGTGTCTTCTGAAGGAGGAGCTAAACCCCTTGCGAGCCAAAGTCAGCGGAAATCTTGCGTAATACCTGTTCTAGCGGATACAACAGGTAATGCAGGATTCCTTCGATGAAGGAATGATATATTTTGGCGAGAAAGTGATGGTCGGTGGATGGGGAAGAAGACAAGATGGAGGATGAAGGACACAATGGGGGGCCTGTTGACGTTGTTATATGTTACTAAAAATGAGCCAACTCTGGTCGAGAGGTTAATAAAACTCAACAGTTCCAAAAGATCTGTTGTGGTTGGACGGCAGGATTGCCACATTAAACCAAGATCGTTGTCAACACCGGGCACTACCTGCACATGGGCCATTTTGGTACATAGGGAAAACTTTTGGAGAGAATTCAACAAATGAAAGAAGACTTGGATGCATGTGTCGGCTAGTAACTACGGGGAAGTCCCAGTGCCTTTTCACCAATGTAATTCATTATCATCTCCTTCACGATGTTAGCTAATGATACGAATATCGCTGTTGGAGCCCAACATACTCGGCTCACGGGCGCGATACGAGGGACGAAGACTTCTCTCAGGTATCGCTCAACGTGATACTCCTGAGAAAACCCCATGCCACCATGAGTCAAAACCTTGGGCGTGTCAGCATTGATCACTGTCAACAAATGAATAATTTCTTACTGCTCGTTCGCAGGCTGTAAATGCTGCTTCGGCGGCCAAATACTTTGCAGAATTGCATGCAACCCCGACGGCATGCTGCGTGATCGAGCTATCTTTTGAACTGTTGTCATACAGACGCGCTGCATGGTATGTAGCGAGTTTCGCAGCCTCTAAATGCATGTATGCCGACGCGAGAGGATGCTGGATACCTTGGTTCATTCCTATTGGACGACCGAATACCACACGTTCAGAAGCATACGCCGCTGCTCTTTTCAGTGCCACGTAACCGATACCAAGGGCTTCACCAGCTAGAAGACATCGTTCGGCATTCATTCCGTGGAGGACCTAGAGAATTGGTCAGCGAGCAGACATGGAACGACTCCGATTCATGGGCCTACGATCTTGAACCCTTCACCCTCCTTTCCAACAAGCGTATCAGCTGGGATACGGTAATTATCGAAAAAGACTTCGTTGGCATCAATTGCCCTACAGCCCATCTTTTTGATGCGTTTAAGCTCTAATCCAGGCGCTGATTTATCTAGGTCGATGAAGAAGAGCGAAAGCCCTTCCGAGGGCTTCTTTACATCCTCCAAAGGAGTGGTTCGAGCTAATAACACCATCTTCGTGGCAACTTGGGCTGAAGAGATCCATCTGACCGGGTCAGTTGGAGTCGGCTGTAGAATAGCGTGTTGCTTACATCTTTTGACCTGATATAAGATAGTGCTCACCGTCCTTTTTTGCCAAAGTACGAAGCTTAAGCGTCTCGAGGCCAGTATTTGGTTCTGTTCTACGGCGGATCAGATTCTGAAATTGTGACGGTTTGATTGGACGTACACTCCAAAGCACGTTCTTGACTTGCCAGCGATCAAGTCTGGAAGCATTCGCTTTCTCTGCTCTGGAGTGGCAAACTTGGCGACGGGCTGTGTATGTCAGATCTTGTCGTTCACAATGATGGGTATTACTAACTTGGGTTGCATAGACGTTTGCATGAATCGATTGGGCTCCGGCAATACCAGCACCACTCCTTCATACCGTTAGCAAGTTCAACGACACTACTGTGTCGAAGAGCGTACTCAGCGACGGTGTGTAGCATCATGGTCGCTTCAGATATTCCCAAGCCAGCACCTCCAAGTTCTTCGGGCAATGCAATGCCAATCCACCCATTCTTGGCAAGATCAGTGTGCAGCTCATGAGGATATTCGCCGCTCTCATCGTGTTCTGCCCAGTATTCCTGCATGTAATCAACAAGTCGGCTCTGAGTCGAATGCGAGGTGGCGAACATCGGGATATTTAGAACAAATCTTGAAGATAGCTTCCCGCACATCCAACTGCTCGGAGCTAAATCCAGAGGTTTCCATTATCTTGCGAGACGAGGTCATGGAAAAATATCTCGATTGTGTCGATGCGGACGAGGTTGGATTTGGGCAAAGGCATGGTATGTGGACATTTCGCATAACACGCGGAAGGCAAGCGCGGGATAGGGCCATTGAAAGCGCCTTCGAAGCCATGACAGATCATGTAGAGATGAGAGATGAGAGATGAGAGATGAGAGTCGTGTAGTTGATTGATTGAGGGTTTGGGGAGTGACCAAGGATGACCTCGAGTCTTGAGACGGGAATAATAAACAACATCCTCGGTTCTCCATTTACAATATGCGGAGAAAGCTTCAGAGCCGCTGCGTAGTTGTGTCTCCCCTGACCAACCACGCGCCGTGAGATTATTGGTTCCAAGATTTCTAACCATAAGATGAAGGAATGATTTGCCCATCAGTCCATGCAATGTCTATGAGGAAAATGGAACTACATTACAATATTTAGTGTGTATTGTGGAAGAAAGTCGTCGAAACAAGCACTATGAATGGGAATGGGTATATTTAACAAGATTGACAAGATGTAATTGGTATTAGCAGTGAATGAAGGAGAGATGATGTTAAACAATTGAAAAGAACCTATCTCTACAACAGTTCTCTCCTTCCAATGCGAGGGTGTGTTATTTCTCTGTATTGGTATTGATTATTATTACTGTACAAGTATTACTGACTAACACTTGGCGCTGCACGGGCCACCTTTAGCGTTGTTATGCCCATAACATTGAACTCGCGACGGCAGCTTCCCACCACCGAATTCACGAACCCGCCCACCCGCCAACCGCGACCTCCGCACCCCGTCGATATGGCTGCTACGCGTAGCAGAGCCCCCGCCATCGGGTCCGCCGACTGGATTTTGGACGAGAGACGCCAGGCGAGTGATCTCGTCACCCAGGAGCTCGAGGACTTTGGCTTCTCTGTCCGCAACGAACTGGAATGGCTCAATGAGCACATGGTCGACATCTTCGCGCAAAACGGCCAGTGCGTACACCTTGTACACCTTGATTGAAGTGGGCAAGCACTGGACACTAACCTCGCTGACAGAAATAATCTCGACGTGTTCAAGACACCAGGAAAGCTGCGCGGGAAGACTCCTCACACAGCGCGTAAAAGGGTTATCGCGGAGCCGCGTCAGGTAGCCTCGTCTCTCCACTCTGCCCATGAGTATGATATTGATAGTGAGCAGCCTCTCGGCGCCATCTTCGTCGGACAGTCGCAACCTCGCCTCAGCCCCGCACAGCAGAGCTTGAAAAACACCCTCCAAATGAACATCACGAAGCCCAAATTCAACATCGCCGAAGACGCGCGGAGCACAAGTCCAATGGAATCTCCGGCTGTTCCATCACCGGTATCTCTTCCTCTCTTCTCACAAACCCTAGGCACGGGCAAAGGAAATGAGCACAGTACATCTGAAGCGAGCGACATGGACGCGCCAGGTCCATCTACACACACAGAACAATGGAGTCCTGTACAATCCACTCAGGACAGCCGCCCAAACACGCAAGAGAGCTCACAGATGTTCTCACAGCAACCCACACAATCCACACAGCCTACACAACCCACTCAGTCTTTCACGCACTCATTCCACATGCCTGGAGACGAGCGACGCGATACCGGAGAGTCTTTTGTCTCTGCCAAGGAAGAGATGGTGACTAAGAATGCGCTCAAGGGAAATCTACGGGATCCGTATAGCGACAATGGGATGGACATTGACAGCAATACACGCGACTTCACCGAGACCGTCACCCACGGAACCTCCATTCGATCTGACACGAGCTCGTTTAATGAAGGCAATACCGCCATTCACTACGATCTCGTCAAGTTCCCGGAGCCACCGCGCGTCGTCTCCGAGCAGTATAGCATCTCAGCAGAGACGCACGATGTTCTTGACATTGCAGATCGCCGTGCTCACGCGCCAGAACCCAAGAGTCTTGTTTCCGCATCTCCGCAATTCAGCATTTCCGCCGAGACACAAGACGCAATGGACGTCGTTGCCGAACGAGATGAAACCACCGTTTCCCACAACGTGGACGAGGATGAAATGGACATTGACGACGATGTCCGCTCCCCATCAGACAAGTCTAGTCCGGTAAAACCGCTTGTAAGGAAGAGTAGCCTTACTTTCGCATCGCTCCCAGCGCGAGAACCCTTTTTGCCTAAGAAGAGCATGGGCAACCGCGTGTCTCGCACCAGCTACGTCGATCAAAACAAGAACCGTAATAGCCAGATGGGCCGATTCACTGGAGGCAAAAGCCTTGGAGGTTCTCAAATGGCCCAACCCGCAGAAACACATGATGATGACGATTTTGTGGACGAGGATAGACCACAGTTACTGCGAGAAGAGTCCGAGACTACAAAAATTCACAACAAAACATCTACGCAACGACTAGCCGACCGTATCAACATGCTCAAACAGAAACACGAGCCTCCCAAGTCCATAAACCACCACATTGCGCCAGCACAGTCTTCGCAACCACTCAACGTTGCTCCGGCTCAACCTATAGAAACGGCTCAACCATCATACCCATTATTGCCCCCCGGTAAATCAGATGCTATCGACGAAGATGACGATGACGACTGGATTTCTCCAATAGGACCAGCAGCAGCAGCAGCCCGGAACCCACTTCGACCTGCGTTCAGCCAGAGCTGCTCTGCCGATACGTTTCCCACTCCAAAAGAGCGGGCATTCCCCAGGGCGCTCTCGGTGTCGAATCCAGATATCTCTGCAGTTGTCGAGTCAATTAGTCCGGTTGGCTCTCCAACTAGTAAAAAATACATGGATGGCCCTCTCAGTGCTTCCAAGGCCAAATTCTATTCAGCTCTCCGTGCCGCAAAAGAAAAGATCATAGGTTCCAGTGCAACCAGTGCTCAAGTCAAGCTTGATGCCCTTATTGAAGATCCTTTACATCCGAAGTTACAGGCCCACGACTCGAGCGATGACATGTTGAGCCCTAAACACAACGACAAGCCCGCCAATGGTCTCTTCTCGCACCTACGTTCTCCTTCGAAAGAGTCTGTGAAGTCTAACAAGGTCACGAAACCCAAGACTGCTGCAATGCCTGGTAGTCCAGCCAAGGAAGACGGAAGAAGGACCCGTAGCTCCACTGAACGTGAGAAGCAGAAGGATAAGGAGTACCGGGAAAAAGAAGCGAGGCATTTGCAACGAACAGAGGACAAACTTAAGGAAATGCGTGAAAAGGAACAGTTCAAGGCCTCCGCGCTCTATCTGAAGAAACAGGCATCATCGAAGACACCGATGAACATGTCCTCGCAACAAAACCTCCGATCCGGGGTGAATCTCGCGTCGAAGACACCTGTTCCCAACTCGCAACAACCTCCATCTCGCCCTGGTGCACTCCGTATGAATACCGACCAAACCATGCAGGACCAGAACTCGGGAGATGAGATGCCTCCCCCTCCTCCACCAAAGAGTCTTCTCCCAACTGGCCCAGGCCATAAGCTTAGAGAGCCAAAGAAGCTTGTCAAGGCTCCTAGCAAGGAGGCGATGCCGAAGCCAAGGCAACAAAAGATTGTGGTGGACCTCAGACCGAATTCACAAGCCACTTCGAGGGCCGCTCCCAAGGCCGCACCATCTACCGCTTCTAGGGCCGCTCCCACCGCTCCTGCAAAACCCGTCGCTCCCGCGGCCAAGTTTACAGTCCTCCCTCCAAAACCGAGGCCAGGGCCTTCTGCTGCCCAATCTGCTTCTCGTATGGGACGCCAGCCGGCCTTCAAGGCGTCAGAGAAGTCAAAAACTTTACCCACTCAGTCTCGAGCCGACCTCGGCGCGGCTCGACCCCCATCCAGAATGCATACAGTGCAGGAAGCCAACCGTATCAAGGTGAACGTTCCGCCTGTCAACCCAGCAAAGCCACCAGTGAAGCGCCCATTCCAGCCCGACCCTGATGAACCCATTCACCGTCCCGCAAAACGCCAATCTACACAGGCACCTAGCGATGAGCCGATCATAAACCGTCCTGCCAAACGACCATCTCAACAGCCTAAGATGAACCCCATTACTCCTGGACACGCTCAGTTTGCACAGGGCAAGATACCGTTTGCAGGAATGCCATCGGCGCAGCAACAGCAACAGCAGCGTCAAGCACCGCCGCCGCCACCACCCAATGGCGATGATGTCAAACTCCCAGACATCATGACGGACTCGGAGGACGAGGACTCTGACAATGATTTTGCGGCGCCGGACTGGGTCAACACACCGAACCTCCGTGAGTTGTTGACTTCACAGCAACTGGTGGACCCCGAGCAGATCTTCGGACCCATCGCGCCCCTTAACATGGAGCAGGTGTTCCCGAACAAGGAGAGGCACAAGCGTTTCCGCGAGCGTACCAGCAGTGCGTATTGGACCAACGACCAGCTCACGGAAGAGGAGCGGCGCAAGGAGCGCGAGGCTCGCGAGAGGATTGTTCGAGATGGAGCGTGGACATACAACCCATCTCCCCTTCCTCCTCGCAAGCAGTGATTGTGTATGAATTGAATGGCGTTTATGGGGGGGTGGGAAGGGGGCGGTTGCTACGACGATACGACGTCGATGTATGTACATGCCTTTGAGTAGGGCAAAGTTTGGGGTCTGGACGTCATGGCGTGAATGGGTGGAGTTGATTTCATGGTGTTTGGATTCTCCGAGGTCACGGTGTGGATGGGTGGAGTTGATTACGGGGGTTGGATTCTCCGAGGTCATGGCGTGCGTGGATGGTGGAGTTGATTTTATGGCGTTTTGGTTTCTCTGGATTCTCGGGTTACTTGAGCGCACTGGAGCGAACTTGAGCGAACATGGCTTGCGGCCCATTTGTTTATAGTTTCATATTAGCATTGCATTGCATTGCCTTCCCTGTGCATAGCCGGCACGGCTGACACGGCTGACATGCCGGAAATGGAAATTATGGATTCATAACCATTTATTTTTGTCTAATACATTGTGAATAATAATACGTTGTGCATGCAGGCAAAACCCAACAAAACCACAAAAGCAAAGTGAGTGAATAGGTATTCAGTGGCTATGTGTATTTTTGCATCAATGTATCTAAAAGTGTAAATGATGATGATCATGGCCATTGGCAAGCCATGATGAAGCCAGTACCCCCAAGTTCCAACCAGAGACATGACCCATGACCCATGACCCCGTGTAAACCCGTCCCATCCGTTACCTAGTACTAACCCAATCAACCGGCATCGTTGCAAACCGGCAACATGTATCCACCGTTCCAATCCTGTACGAATAAATGGCATAGCCCAGCCATATCCCGTGACCCATATCCGTATCCTACAGCTCAAGTCGTAGTCGTACACTTTTCGTTGGCGTTATACGTCGCAGCGGTCACGACTATGCTCTGATTGTCCGCTTTCGGTCGCACCGCTCCATATTGACGCACAGTTGTCCTAGACCTGGCTCATGGAAGGCGCGCCCCTCCGGATGCCGCCGCGCATGTTGATGGTGCCGCCACCGCCCATGAGGGAGAAGGCGAGGGAGGCGACGAATGCAGCCCAGCCGAACCACATGAAGGCGGTCGAGGCTTGTGCTTCGCGACAGCGCTTGTGTGTATTGGGAGAGCCGTTGGTGATGTGGTTGGTTGTTGTGTAGGCCTAGGAATACGACGTTAGTATTTCATCCCAGCTTAGACATTACGATAGGGAAACAGTGTAGTGCTAAAATGGACAAACATACCGAGTTGGAGCACGAATGCACACCCAAGTAAGCAGCCGTGGCCACGGCGCCGCAGAACCAAAAGAGGACATTTAGGGCATCGAGGGCAATTTTGACCATTGGAATGTCGAAGACTCCCATTATGGCCGATGGGAGCAGAAAGAGCAGAGAGAGCATGCCGAAGATGGATACGAAGATGTCGTAGTTGACCATTGAGGAGTTGCCGGCGTAGGCGGTTGCGATCATGTTTCCGACGAGGGCCATGACGATGAGGGAGCAGAAGAACTAGATTGGTCAGAGGTTATGAGATTGAGAGGTTATCCGAGGTTGTGAGCGATGAGATGAGAGGGATGTGGGAAAAAAGGACATACCTCGAAGCCACGAAGGCCGACATCGAGAGCTTTGGACACCATATTGACGGTTGTGGTGTGGAGCGAAGTGTTGTGTGTGTGTGTGTGTGTGTGTGTGCGTGTGTGTATGATGTGCGTACTCGAGAAAGGACAGAGATTCGTGAGTGAGCTATCAAAGCGTCAGAGACTCGACAAAGGGCACGTTGGTATAAAGTAGGTGGAAGAAGGTGCAAGTAGTATTTTGTTGTAGAAGAAGGTAGTTGGATGTGTAGTTGGATGGAGATGGAGTGTGCCTGCTCAATATGTTATTAGCAGTCAACAAAGGGCTTGTTGCAGGTTCCTTTGGCGTGTATCCGTGGTGTATCCGTGGTACATGATGGTATATTATCGTGCGTTTAGGCGTCAGGGCGTCATAATACTATACTGTACATGCATACGTCACAGCGCCAGCCCAAAAGGTGGCAGTGCCGATCTCCATGGCAAACACGCGCATCGGCGGGGCACTCACTTACCTGGACAGTGTGATAGTAGCAATTCTTTCTTGGATGCAAAGTGTTTGTTGCGTGGTGGGGAGTAGTATAATGAGAGAGAGTGTTCGTGAGTGTGAGTGTGAGTGTGAGGGAAAAGGTAGCAATAATAACGATAATAATAATGATAATAATAATAACAATGATAATAATAACAATAATAATAATAATAATGATAATAGATAAATAAATAAAGAATGGGCTTGTTGATGAGATTCGAGCATGGCAAATCGCTGATAACTTGCCAAGATTGTGTGTGACGGCCGTTGCTGATTGGTCAGCGTCTTTTGCCGGTTCACTCGGCAACAGAAAGTCCAACAAAAAAGAAGGAACTTTCCGCCGCTGCAAAACCTTGGAACGTTGCAGGGCTATCCCGCTTTGGACGAAACACTTGGCAATCCAATCGTCACACGCACCTGTGGTCTGGCCTGGCCATATTAATTCTGGTTCCCTCCGAGTTGCATGTCGTTGTCATCCAGGCGAACGCGATCGACATGCTAATATAATCATGTTTCAATGGGTCTGGCTGACTGGGGTGGGGGGCATTCACCTTCTGTCCCTTGGCCGACCCTGGTCACGCATTGTTTCCCACAACAAACCTGAGGCACATGGGGAAGAAAGAAAAAAAATAAAACAATGTCCCTCTCCACTCTGTGTAACCAGACAAGAGTCTCAGTCAGGCAACTTTTCAATGAAGGTGGTCACCACGAACCGCCGCCGCCGGTAGTGCAAGGGCAACAGGGTTTGTGATATATTAGTCTGCGACAGTGTACAAGTACCTATGCTTCCCCGTCTCATGCCATTGAAGAGGTCTCGAGAAGGGGAGCAGACCGTCGGGCTTGGATATCATACACGAGGCATTGTCAACTACCCGAGTCTTGAAACGAGTCTCCAAGAGAAGACATTGCTCCTTGCTCGTTCCATGCTATCCACTCAATCGTGCGTCTTCATCATCTTCATCATATTCATCATCCCCTTGTCCAAAATGTCGACTTGATCAACACTGACCTATCCATCATACGCCTCGTGTGCCTCTACGTTGTTTACCCTTTGTGTCTTCAATTCAGACTCTTGAGTTTTCGAGTACTCCATTTCCTTATTCGTCTCCACATGGCGGCCGAGCTTCTTCAAGCGAGTATCGAGTCGAGTCGAGTCCTCGGCGCCTTGACTAGAGCTTCCAATGCTGTCGTCGTTTGTGTGACCGGCGCGGGCTTATTGCTGCGCGGGCTGGTTTGCAGGGGCAGAAGTGGGAGAGGACGACTTGGGAGGCTGCCGATAGGTACAAGGTATGCTTGCTGAGCTCGCCGTCCTGTCTGCCATGTGGATGAGAATTTCCAGGGGTCAATATGCACATTGCCCTCGTGGTTGCAGCTGGTTTTGGTACTTGACTGCTCCTATGTCCGCGGCCAGGGGTTCTGGGTGGGTTGGTGAGAAGGGTTGTGCAAGTCCATGTGCGTGTGCGTGTCCGAGACCGCCGTTGTAGCGCTGGGGCATGCTGGGAGCGTGCAGGCCGAAAAGGGGAGAGGCTGGGTGAGTTAGTGGAGAGCAAAGGCCGCCGAGCTTTCGGGTCGTGTGTGGGAGTCCGGAAAACTCTCGGCGTGACGGTAGGCGGCTCGTGGCGGGGTGGGGTGGGTGATGATAGGATAATCTCGTGTAAAGCTTCAGAATCGATTGTGGGGCTGCCTCGGGCGGTGGGAGGGGAGCTGTGGGTACTCTCTCTTGTCTCTTTGGTGCTGTTTAGGTACACCGGACACATCCAGAGTGAACTACAGACTGCTCCAAGGCAGCAGAGAAGCGGGAGGAGGGGCCAGGGAAGAGGCAACAAAGTGGAGCATTGCTGGTTCACTCTCCCAGCACAGTAGCAGCATCGAAGTAACCGTGCGTCCTGTGTATAGCTGTGGGTCATGTGTTAAGGTAAAAGAAAAGAGAGATTAGGGGGTGATTCTTCCAAATGCCTTATTGCATCACCTAAACGACGTTCCTCCTGGAAAGGACAGACGGCTAGGAGGCGGCTTTATGGATAGCAAGACCGATATAAGGCCTGACAAACTCTCCCTTTGTTCTTTCACAGGAATCCTGTTGTAGTTCTGGTGTTTCTCTTTCTGACGGCTATTGGCGCGCCCTGGCAGCCGGCTTGTGGGCGGTATGCAATTGCCCAATGCACCCACCATACCACCAAGTGTACCTGCAGCAACTTTCGTTGCCCACACAACCCACCTCCCACCCCACCACGACTTTCAAGGAAGACAATACAAGCCCTGAAATTCCCCACAACAGAATCGCTGAGGTCAAGACGGACATTCTTTCTGACTCCGTTGACACGAATTGCACGCCCAGAGGTCAGCCGGGGCGCCAGTTCGTACGTGTATATCGCCATGGAGCCCCAGCGGAAAACTCACTCCGCGGCCATGACGAGCATTCTTCTCATCTTTGCCAGGGGCAAAACAAACGCCCGACACGCAGCCAGCACTTTGGGAACGTACTTACACATGCTAGGCACCTCCGACGGAGGCAGCAAGAATACCACAAGCCGGGCAAGCACTAATGGGTACTCGGAGACGGTCGGAGGGGTACCTTTCGCCATACCTTGAACGCACCAAGTCCAGCCAGCACGTCGAGCACGTGCAATACGCAACAATACAAGAAGGCAGCGAAGGCACGCCCAAAACCCCGCGGCAACGTCGACCATGCACTCATACCGAGACGAAGAAAAAAAAATCCAAGACAGGTGGGATAACAAGCAGATACTCTCGAGGAATAATGAAAGGTGAATGCTGGGGCCATCGGGATTGTTCCCCAAAGCTTCCCCAAGGATGACTTCAAGCATGAAGAACTCGGAGCTACCCACCTCGATCGTGACAGGACGGACGCAACAAGAAAGAAACGACAAGAAGAGAGAAAGCTGGACGTGCAATGAGGATAAAGAACGGCAGTCGGATGGAAGAATACGGACGCAATGGTCAGGGGGGGCAGCCTCGTTTGTCGACAAGTTATGCTGTAAAGGGGGAAGCTTAGATGGAGCAAGCATCCCAAAGGCAGTATTGGCAAGACATTTCAGGTGCGGTGCTTGCACAATGCTAGCACGGCGCCGATCTTAGCCACGAACCATTGGCCCCCGAGCGGGAGTGGACCGCCGTTGACATGCCCATGCCCTTGGCTCTATACCTAAAGCATCGAGTAATTATTATGCTGCAGACGACGAGGTGCAGACATGTGCCCATGGCCGAATCAGACGCTCGTCGGGCGCAAGAAGGCGCATGCAAGAGAGGGGACTTTTCTGATGCAAACGTGCGGGGGATCAGAGGGATCAGGGGGATCAGAGGGATCCCAGAGGTCATCAGCGATCAGCGGGATTCGATGTGTTGGCGTTGGCGTGATGGTGGTCAAAGGCCAACATGTCGCTCTCAAGGAGTTTGTTGAAGGGAAGATTTTAAGAGTGGAGCCCCGAGGCAAGCCAAGGAGCCAAGAGATATTACGGACGGCACAGGATTGTTGGTCGGGGGTAACCGAATATTGCGCACACCGGCCCGAAGGCTGATCAGGTCAGAGAAGGTGATTATCATTACCCTTGTGCCCTTGCATACATAGCGTTGCAGTAGAAGCTCGAGACGAGTCCATGGCGGGATGATGAGTATCTGTATGTAGACAGTATAGACGTAGATGGTATATGTGGGATAGGTAGATACTCACCAAAGTGGCATGTCGGCCAGGGCAGATTTTGTTGAGAGCAAAGACCTTGTCCACTTTGTTGATGAGGGGCTTTTTGGGAAAGGCATGAATGTTTGCAGGGTTCACACTTGATGTCCGCAACGCCAGCGCTCGAGGGGGCAGTGAGGGGACAGTGAGGGGACAGTGAGGGGGACAGGCTGCGCTGCTGGAGGATCTCCGAGCGACGAGGATTGATGAGATTATCCTTGTAACTAACGTTGATGCTCTGCAGGAAAATGCGGGGTTGATGCAGCGGCAATGCTTGCCAATTGCCAATGCGGCGAGAACAAGAGGGAGGGAGGGAGGGAGAGGGGTTGGGTACCCTTGTAGTACACCATGTGTCCTCTGAGCTTTCCGTCCGAGGTGAGTTTCCAGGTATTGCCTACCTTTGTACATACTACCCTATTGTATCTATGTACATACGTACATACACGGTAGATGCAAACCTGATGGCTTCCGGTGCCGTCTCATCAGACCATGATGCAACAGCGGCGGCGGCGGCGGCGGCTGCGGCGGCGGTGGCAATGATGGCAATGCCTACTGTAGATCCAGGAACAGTGTGGCAATGATGGCTACTGTAACTCCAGGAACAGTGTGGATACAAAGGTATGTACAAGAGTGAGTAAAAGGCCAGAGATGGTGTTGTCGCTCGTCGGTCTATGGGGTTTGCTCATTGGCACGGCATAGGTAGACGGGCTGAAGCGAACAAGAATGGCGTGCAGGAGTTAGCCGGTAATACAGAGTAGGTACTTACAAAGTACAGCCATGGTGGTTAGGGAGCATGAGTATGTACGTACCGTATGTACCGTGTGTACGGTGTGTACATAAGGCAGTCAAAGAGGGGGCGAGGACAACGGATCAGCCCAAAAGAGGAGAGGAGAGGAGACGAGAGGAGAGGAAAGGAGGGGAGGGGAGGGGAGGGGAGACGAGACGAGACGAGAGGGGACGAGAGGGGTCAGGGCAGTATTCAGGGTGTGCGTGCCCTCCTGAAAGACGCTGAACGCCAAAGCCACGACGACGACGCAGACAAGAGCACACCCACGACTGCATACATACATACTCTGTATGTACGTCGTACGTACATACATACTGTACGCATCCTCTACTCATCCTCCATGATTATTCTGGCGAGGAGAAAAAAAGGCGAGAGAGGATAAAGGAGGCGGGTGGTTTTCTGACACTTACTGACCCCTCCCCC
>MU005776.1:1121827-1143526 GCA_010093715.1 Pleomassaria siparia CBS 279.74 | reverse complement strand
CCCCCTGGACATCGTCCCTATTACTCCCCCGTAAGATTCAATTTGGAGCAGTTCGTCGTTGGATTGTGCAGGGCTAGCCTGCAGATGGACTGGTCGTCTCCGCATTTTGCGCATCTGCCACCCAAAGCCCCCAAAGCCCCCCAAAAGCCCCAAAAGCCCCAAAAGCCCCTGATCCTTGGCCTGCAGGAAGCCTCAAAGGCGTTCAAGTCTGCGCGCGCGCGCGTCTTCTTCTGGGAGAAAACGAACCTCCTCTGTCCACATCCACCACTCACTCATCCACCATCCAATCTCTCTCTTGGTTTGTCATGAGAGTCGGTCCTGCCCCGACGTCTTCTTCCTGCACAACTGGAAGTCAAACTTCTTCACATCGCATCCCCCCTTGGACTACCCCCGCCCTGATCTGGACGCCGCTGTATTATTCATTCATCACCACGACGACTCCTCATCACCACCACCACTCTTGTCGCCGCCGCCGTCTGTTCTCCACCACCACCACCACCACCACCACCCAACAACCCTGTCCGTCTGTCCCGGATCCCGACCTTCAACTTGGTCTGCAAAGGCCTGCGAACATGTGCCCGCTTCAGTAGGCGCCTGTTTCCAGCCTACAACCTCCAGTCTCCAGTCTCCAGCCTTGGTCTCAGCCTCAGCCTCAGCCCAACGTTTGCTTTGTCCGTCACGCCCCGTCTAGGGTTGTTACTGCAACTTTATACAGAACTCTAACCCGTACCGTGGCGTTTCCCCACACACATACAACACACACACACACACACACACAACTTTCTTTCTTTCTTTCTTGCCCCGGAGCTACCTCGTCGCTGGCCTGTATGCTTCCACGCGACTGATGACCTAGTATAAACCGTCTCTTTCTTGCACCATTCTGCGCGCGCCGTTTGGAAGACTCTAGGGATAGATTGGATCAAGACTTTGGCGCTTCGTTTGTTCTGCCTTTTCACACGTATGTTGCCGCCCATCAAACATCTCGGCATGTCGTCTAGAACTCACCATCAGCCCCCCAGTAATTGTCTATTTCCGGATTCAAAAACATCCTTTCGATAAAGTGTACCATCTTCAGCGTTACCGGATAGACTTTCGGTATGTCCCTGTCTGTCCCTGTCTGTCCCTGTCTGTTTGATGCCATCGTCCAACGTTATAGCGTGGCTTGCTGACCCGTGTGCCACAGTGTTACACATTACGCATCTGGATAGACGGAATTCGCGCTCGAGATAATCTGCCCCTCCATTGTACTTGGTTAAACACTGTATGAAGGTAAGCACGTTGCCTCTCCTTTGATCTCAATGCACCTGGTCTCAAGCTTGCCCACGAATTCCGATTTCTCTCTTTCTCTCTCTCTTTCTGCTTGTTTTGTCTGGCCCTATCTGTCCTTTGTTCTCTGCAAGTCCCGCATCGTGTCGTAGTGGTACCTGTGGTGTGGTCATGGGTGCGGGGGTGTCAATGTCTGTCATTCGGCATTGCCCCCACAGTCGACCATGTCCATCATCGGTATCCCCCAAAACTACCCAGAGTCCGCATGTTGTTGTCGTTGTCATGGCGCGCGCGCACGTGGTGAGGAGAGCGGGGGCTCTAGATTCATCGTTGTTCTCCTGCTTCGAGTTATCAATTCGTCTCCTTACCCTTGTTGCCCTTGCCCTCTACATCTCCCCTCCTCGGCCCAGGCCACACAGGGTCCGCATGGTGTTGTGATGCTGCGCTTGTTGAAGAGTTGGCACGAGGGTGTCAATCGTTTCGTCTCCATTTCCTCTTACCCTCTTCGCACCCTCGTCGGGCATGCTGTTGATGGGGTTGGGGGGCTGTGGTGCTGTGGTGCGGCGGTGCTGTGCATGGTAAACGGCGGGGTTGACCAAGTCTGGACGCTGTTCTCTGCGCTCAAGCAAGTTGGCTATCTCGTCCTCCCATTCTCCTACTCTCCTTCATCTCCCTACTGTCGTCCTCGAGCCACGAAACGTCCATCTGGCGTTGTGGTGGTGTGCGTAGTCGTGGGTGGAGGAGAAACAGTCTGGAAGATGGGCTACCATCCGCCCGCTGCCCGCCATCCGCTGCCATCGAGAATGCCCGCCGTCCCGCCTTCTCCATTATCCCTGCCCTAATCATCTTCACGTCGTCGTTCTTGAGCTAAACAATCTCAATCCGGCCTTATGACGACGTGCGTATGGAGTGGCGGGGAGGAGGGAATACTCAAGCACGTGACGCTCCCGGCGGCTCTCAACCATGGCAGCCATGCCGTCCTTTATACTCCTCTGATCCGCTCCGTCCCTGTATCATCATCATCAAGCTATACAATGCTCACCTAGTCCGGGTGTGGTGGTGCTGTGGGTGACGACGGTGACGAGGGTCGCGGATGAGAATATGTGGACGTGGGACTATGCATGTCCCCGATGTCTCCCTGCTCTCGGTCTCGTCCCTGCCCTGACATCTCCTTTGCCCTCTCTACCTTCTCGCTCTCTATTTCGTGCTACGCACGGTCTGCTTGACGTAGAAGCGGTGCATTTGGCAGGGAACGGGCGGAGAAGTCCGGAGCGCTGTCGGGATAGCCTGAAGCTCAAGCACTGCGAGACCGCCCGAGACTCTCCTAGAGCTGCTACCTCTCGAGGCTCACATCTCATGTCTTCGGGGCACATGGTGGCACGGGCATGACCTGAAGATGTGGGGATGGTTTTGGCCAGCGGCCGCAGCAGTCAATCATGTCACAGCATTCACATCGTCACGTCCACATGTTGGGAGCAGGTTCTTTCTTTGGCTTCAAGCAAACACTCTCGTCATCACGCCCCACTTGTTGCTATCTTTCATTCTGTCGTAATGTGCTCAGCTAAACGGTGTGTACAACAGTAATTCCTAAAGCCCGCCCCTGGCCCTCCACCGCCCTCTTATTCTTCACCATAGACGGCCTCCAAACAGCGCACCCACCTCGAGAGCAAACGGCCGGCGAACACCTGCTCCCCTGCTGCCTTGCCCGAGCGCCTTTTGTTCCCACCACCTGGAGACTCGTGGCCCGGTTTAGCCCGCCCTCCACTGTCTATAAAAAGACCCATCCCCCACTGGCCCTCTTCCTTGCTCTCTCCTCCACACAACCCACAAACCACTTTCTACTCTCACTCGCTGAGGACTCGTGGCCTGCCCATTGTCTATATAAGCCCCCTCCACCGGCCCTCTTCCTGCATCTCTCTTCCACCCCACCCACCACCCGCCGCCACTTTCTCCTCTTCCTCGATCCGTCTTTACGACGACCTCTTCGGGCTTCATACACTCAAGAAGGCTATCTCATAGACCGGTTACAGTCTCTTGGGAGTCGCTCACGAGGCTAGAAGCCCCCAACAGTTCTTCCAGCCTTCCAGCCTCCCAGCCTTATCAGCTCTTCGGCACCAGGCACATCTTGCGCCTCTGCCTCCCTTCTCTCGACTCTCTCCGGCTCGATAACACCGGCTTCCCTCAACGGCACTGTCTCGACGACATCGAGAGCCATCTCTGACGTGATCAGCCGCCCTCGAGGTCAAGCAGGTAAGTTGGCTCCACCCCACTTCTTCCTTCTATCTTCCTTCCACCTCTTTTACTACATTTCCCACTCCACTCAACCTTTGCGCACTCATCTTACTCGCCTTGCACCGGTTGAGATTTTACGAGTGATCTCTTTCTACCCCGTCAGCTACTTGCAACGTCAACTAACAGCAGCCAAAGCAGAGAGAACGCTCGCGTTACTTGAATAGAAGCCTTCACGGGCCCTATACTGCAAATCCCAAGAACTTGCTCTACGACCTTTGCGTAACTAACAACGCATATTCTTTGGAACACTCTAAGACCTAGTGCATACATACCTTGGCCAACACTCTTGCACGTAAGTTTACGCCCCTTTGCTGTATAAAAAAAGGTGTTCTAGAATATAAGAAGATATTCTAGCAAAGTATAGGTACACTCTTACACTACCTTGACCTTTGTAATTTACCTTTATTCTTTTGTTTTGTCTACATTTGCCTTGCTATTCTAGTATCTATACTAACAGAACGCAGTTTTGCCTTTACTGGGTAAGGTTTTATCTTCTGACATACCTTTACCTTTAGAGGATATACCTCTACACAACTGCGACATTCTTGGTTACATATACATTGTGCTAGACACATACCTCTTCTGTGTAGATTGCGTGTTTCTAAGAAGAAGAGACTTTATTTCTTATTTCTCCTTTACTTAGACAAGGGTACCAACTCTGCTTTACTTTGTCTATAGCATACGCTGATATTGCTAGTATCTTCCAAGATGAGTTCATCAAACTACAAGGGCGGTTTGACTGCCAGTACCCTTTTCGACAAGAACAAGCTCCAGATGCGGCGCCCGACCCCGGACAGCGATGTTCTGGCGTCCAGTGACGACGATTCTCGACCAGCACCAACCCCCTTCGTGCGTCGACCTTCAATGGGTTGGCTGGGCGACATCAAACCACGCAAACCGTCACTGCCTGGACCCAGCGCTCTACCTTCACCGCTCCCAGCACAACCCGACGATGCCATTGGCTTTCTTCTCAATCAACAATCACCAATCCGCAAGGCTGTACGCTCCCAGTCGTACAGTATCGGACAGCAAGATATCGAGAACAGCCCTATTGGCCAATTCTCTGCCCGCTCACAAGCTCCAGTCCGCGCCCGCCTTTCCAAGCCAAGCCTGCTGAGTACCTCCGCTTTAGGCTTGTCCCAGCTCCGCGAAGACGATATCGACGAGGTGGAGTCCTCGAACGGCTCAGAACAAGGCATTCGTCTTCCCACCGGCTACTGGGAGCGTGAGCAGAAGCAGGCCCTGTTGAAGCAAGCTGCACAGCAAAACGCCCTTGCTCGCCACAGACCTACTTCAAGGATGTCTCGACCTGATAGCGACTACGCCATCGACGAGCTTGATGACGGCGAAGCCGCCCTCGCTGGTCGTAGCTCTCTCACCCGCCGCTTCAGCGAACACATTGCCGCTGCTCGCGAAGCAGAAGTTGACCGCTTAGCCGACAATATGAAGATGCCCAACTGGGGAATTGGAAACCCTCCTCAACCCGAAAGCCTCGGCCGTCGCCACTCTTTCGCTACCGTTGGAAGTCACACCAGTCACCAAACTGCCTTCCATATCTCAACCCTGTCAAACACTTACGAGATGGACGAGGGACTCATTTCACCATCAACCGGTCATGCGCCGCCCGAACAGTTCGATGCCGCCGCCTACTTCGCTGGCTACGGTCCCGCCTCTCGCGCAATCAACGCATCGGCCATCTCAGCAGCCCACCCCGACCCTCACACCAGCACGACAAACCCCTACTCGGTGCCAACGGTGCTTAGACGTCCAGGCCGTCGCCTCTTCATTGTCACGTTCAAGTGCTCCCGCGCAGACATCTACTATCTGTTCGACAATACCGGCTTGGAGGTCCGCTGCGGCGATCTCGTCATCGTCGAGGGCGATCGTGGATGCGACCTCGGCCAGGTAGCCTACGCCGATATCACCATGGAAGAGGCCAAGACACTCAAGAAAGAGGCCAACGAGGAACACCTCCGCTGGCTTGTCATGTTTTCACAATACTCCCTTGCCGGGGCCTCGAGCGACGCTGGCATGTTGGGTGCTCTGGCCAAGGCCAACGGCTTCCCCAATACCACCCGCAGTACCTTGACCACCATGGGCGCGTCGGTGATCGAGACAGAGACGAAGCCCAAGATGATCAAGCGGGTCGCCCAGAAGCACGAAGTCGATGCACTCCGCGAGAAGGAAGGCGCCGAGGCAAAGGCGAAGCGTGTTGCAGCCCAAAAGGCCGCCGAACACAGGTTGCCCATGGAGATTCTCGATGCCGAATATCAACTGTAAGTCTCTTCTCTTTCACGTTTCCCTTTTGAATGCCGCTAACAAGGCCAGCGACTACCATAAGCTCATCTTCTACTACTTCGCGAAGGAGTACGTCAACTTCAACGAGCTTGTCACCGAGCTGTTCAAGTTGTACAAGGTGCGCATCTGGATGTCCGCCGTGAACCCGGACTCGGTGATCAATCCTGCTGGTCTGATGCAACAACCGTCTGCCATCGGCCCTGGTGCACTCAACCGCCCCCGAGCTCAGAACACAACTCTCCCCGTCGGACCTGGTTTCGGATCTAGCTCTAGCTATGGTTCGTACCGCACAAACCCGCAATATGGTGCGCCACCAACTCCATCTGGTGTTGTTCAGAACCTGGCTAACACCTCACAAGGTCACCAGGCTCGTGCAGGCAACACCGCTGCCGGATATGGCTCGTACGAGGACGCATACCACCCCTTTGCCAACCAGCTCCCCAGCTTTGCCGCCCCCACATACTCTCAGCAGTGGAGCCAAGCCCAGCAGTACGGTGGCCGTTATGGATCTTATCCCACCGCGGGTGGATATCCCAACGCCTCAGGCAGTGGAAGCCCTATGAATTACGGCAATTACTATCCGCCTACCACCTTTTCTTCATCCCCGGCATTCAAGAGTGCAACCAGTGGCGCTGCCTATGATGGTGCCTCTGGTACTTCCGCGGCCGTTGTTCCTTACACGACTGGTGCTGGTGCCGCTCTCTCCAATACCGCAACCACTGGCGGATCTACCAACTACAACTCCGCCGCATACGCGACTGGCGCCGGCTCGGTCTCCTCCAACACTGCGACCACCGGATACTACAATTCCGCCGCGCACACCTCTGGCTCTGGCAACACAGTAGGAACCCCCACCGCTGGACCCGCCTATAACCTCTTTGGCCCCGGGGGAAACTTTCAGGGTGCAGGCGACCGCGCTGTGTCTGGCTCATCTGGCAATGGCTACTCAGCCGGTGCTCGTGACGCCGTTGCCTCGGCCTTCCAAAAGATCTCTTTGAACAAGTAAACTCGGTCTGCTCGTTCATCGACGTCGTTTCACTCCCCCTCTTCCGCCCCCAAACTTTTACTTGCGACTTTACTGGGACATGCGGCAAATGATAGCCGTGGAAAGGATTAGCGGGCTGGGGATGAGCGTTGGATTTCCTTACGGCTACAGCTTTTTGCTTTCTATGTCCCCATGCCCAGATGCCCATGTTTTCTCACTGTGTACTCTAGCCTTTTTCATGCATGATGGATGGTAGATGGAACGGTCGACGACTCAATGGTTCATTTCTCTCACCCTCATAGTCCGATATCTTCCAATGGGGGACAAAAAAGAATTCTTTGCTATGTTAATGATTTTTGATTTTGACTTTTGCCGTGACTCTGGTGGTGACATGGAAATTGCTACTTATCCAAAAAGAATTACGCCTGTACTACCGTTCCGTTGATTGTTATCAATCAGTCGAGAATACATACTTTTAGCAGCGAAAGGTCCACTGGCCGACTGACTCCGTGACACCTGCCTCGTTGTTTGTAGCTAGCCACCAGGAACACGGTTTACAAAAAGTCCTCGAAAGCTTTGTAAATCATTATCGTAGTTGCCAGAGAGATACCTTGACAAAGCCGGAATCTACCAAACTTTGTAAAAGTACCTTTGGCGGATATTGAGGGGGTGCTTGTTCTCATCTATTATGCGACCTACAAGACTGTCGACAGTACCTTCCTGTTTGTCGTACACAACCGTCCCTCACCCAAAACACAGAACTCCGCCCACCACTCGACCCTCAAAATGGCTCACAAAGGAGTCCAGTCGCATCCGCAGCCTACACCTATCGCAGAGCCTCCAAAGCGAGGTCGACCAAGGATGCGGACAGGTGATGCGGATGGCGATGCAGATTACCAGTGAGTCGCAAGATCCCACCACAGTAAGCGAAGATATTAATGAAGAACCCAGACATGCACCAGCAGCGCACCCCACCAAGAAGCATGCACATGATGACACCAAGGATTCTGCAAAGCTTCGCGCGAAGGTGATGGGCGACCAGAAGCGTTTGAAAGCACTGCTGCACCAGAAGCAGCGACAGGCGTAAGACTTGCACCACGAATACCATCTCAAACACATTGAATAGATCAAGATGAACCGACACTCATCAACGTAGAGAAAAACAGAGCGCAACCCGCCGCAAGGAGTTCGCCAACACACTCTTGACCGCCTTCCTCCCACCCGGCTCGAAGAATGACTCTACCGAAAACCTCGTGTATCCATCCTATCCCGGCACCTCCATCGCGCTCAACACCGTGTACGTTTCCGCTGCCGAGATGATCAACAAGTCGAGGGGATTGGTGGCTGAGTACGACAGGTTGGAGACCATGACCGCAGAGTTGGGACAGGAGAACAAGGAATCCATCATCGAGACGTGGGAGAAGGATGTCGAAGACTGCAGGAGGGTCCTTGATCTGGGAGACAGGTATGCAACAAGGCAGGTGAAGAGGATGCTGAATGTGTACACTGCGACTGGAGATACAGAGATGAAGGATGGAGAAGAAGGAGAGAAGGATAGCGCGGAGAGCTATGCATTGATCAATACGCTGCGGTATACGGAGAGGGGCGTGAAGAGAATTGCAAAGGGGCTTCCGATGGAGTGCTTGGACGGAGAAATCTGAGAATGTCAAATATACTAGGCCGTCGGATCGAGGTCGACATTGTTCTGTTGAGAGAGAGAGAGAGAGAGAGATAGAGAGAGAGAGAGAGAGATGGTTTCTGACAGCTGCTAAAGGATAATGTTCGCATGTAGTTATGAGAAGTCGAGCCCAAATGGGAGACTGAAGACTATAGACTTTTTCTTCCTCCGGATACGTTTGGCAGCTCAGGGCAGGGTTGCGTTGTTGGCAGCTCGATGGTACTATAAACAGCCTCCAGAGACTAAGGTAGTAGGGCGGGAGCAAGTCTGTGCATATCTATGAATTGGAGCGCTGTCATTCTACGCACAAGTCCAGAAGTAATGTTCGTTGGATGGACATGCCCTGTCATGTTCATCTGGTTTCCCCGTGTCCCCATAACAAAAGTGAGGTGACCCTTGCGCGCCAAGTCGGTTAGTCAGCCGCCCACAAAGCCGAAATTCTCACTCACGAACTTTCCACAACCTCAACGCCAAACGACAACGACGAGCCCAACGACCAGCAAAGGTAATTCATCCTGGATACCAAACGAAACTCGACACATTGAACCTCTACTAACATAATAAAGATGGGTGCCCTCAAATGTACGCCTCTTCCTCGCCCGCCGGCCCCGCGCTCCATACTAATTCGCCCTAGATGTCGAGGAACTTCAGAAGAAGAAGCAGTCGGATATGATGCGCTTCTTGATGCGTGTGCGCGTATGTGGAAGACTGCCTATAGATGTCGAGAATCCTGCTGACCATCTTCACAGTGCTGGGAGGTATGAATCAACCCCTTCGGGGACTCGATTCCCAATTGATGTAACTCGTTGAACATTGCTGAGAGTCCATCAATAGCTTCGCCAACTGAAAGTCATCCACCGTGCCAGCCGCCCATCGCGTCCCGATAAGGCTCGTCGTCTGGGATACAAGGCCAAGCAGGGCTACGTTATCTACCGTGTCCGCGTCCGCCGTGGAGGTCGCAAGAAGCCGGTCCCCAAGTACGTCTATACCAAAGCGATGAAACTGTTGAAATGGAAAACTGACAACTCGTCTCTAGGGGTGCCACCTACGGTATGCTCAAACAGCGCTTGTAGTCCGCGAACGAAACACTAATATTCGAACAGGCAAGCCCACCAACCAGGGTGTGAACCAGCTCAAGTACCAGCGCTCCCTCAAGTCGACCGCCGAGGAGCGTGTCGGCCGCCGCTGCGCCAACTTGCGCGTGCTCAACTCGTACTGGATCAACCAGGACTCAACCTACAAGTACTTCGAAGTCATCCTCGTCGACCCCCAGCACAAGGCTATCCGCCGCGATGCCCGTATCAACTGGATCACCAAGCCCGTCCACAAGCACCGCGAATCCCGCGGACTCACTGCCACCGGCAAGAAGTCCCGTGGACTCGGCAAGGGTCACTCCTACAACAAGACCACTGCTGGACGGAGGAAGACGTGGAAGAGGCACAACACCCTCTCCCTCTGGCGCTACCGCTAGATGTGTTGAGAGTGTGGCGCGGATGGTGGACCTTTTGGTCGGTTCTTTCGTGCAAATACAGTGGAGTGGATGGAAAATGGTGTTTGGCTCTATAGCTGCTCTCTCTAGGTCGTCATGAAATGACGGACCAGACCTTTTCTCAAAATCAAAACGATAAGACTTGGGATTTCAAACAAGGTGACCCAGGTTGTGATATTGTGCTCTGTGACGTCCCATCAAACGCAGTGTGGACAGGCCCCTTCCAAGGCTGATGGATATGCTGGAACTCTTGACAGCGTGTATGCATGTGGAACCTAAGAAGCATCGTCAATCCTTTTTCGTGCATATAATTGGCTGGGGATGCACCTCACCGGATCTAATGCATGTGTTTTCTGATGCTGCCCAATGTCGTCAGCGGGCGTGGCAACAAGATTCGCGCCTACCTACTACCTACCTACAAGGCGGACACGAATAAATACAGAGTACATACAACCACTCCACTCCACTCCTCTCTAATAAGGCATTAATCGCGGACATTAGACGGCCTCTCGTCACTCTTTTTTTTTTTTTTTTTTTTTTTCGTCGCCGCTCTTTTGCAGATGGGAAACTAGGGTCTCCCTCCTACAGGTGATTCTTCGGCAGACTACTCGCTCGGACCCCTCCACGCCAAAACACCAGTGGACAACGCGCAAGCATCTACACAAGCGACTGCCGACGCCTCCAATCGTCTTCACTCGGTATAGGACTTCATTTGACCTCCCACGTTTGCTCTGACGTCTCCCCAGGACCCGAGCAACATATATCGGCATCTATCCAACTCTCCCCACCTTGACACCATGCGCGTGAAACGTTCACTCGTTAGGCCGAATATCATCTGAACAACTCAGCCTCAGGACAGCAACGCAGTGAAAGGTGTACCCCGGCTTTTACTTCGCTTCTACCTGCGCGGTCGGAGACTAACTCCTTTCCCACGAGGCTCCACAACAACTTTCTCTAACCACTTCGCCAACCACTTTTCCACCCCAAACACTTGCATCACCATGACGAAGGCCGATGCGAGTCGAAACTACTACCAGGACCTGGGAGTCTCTTCTACGGCGGATGAGAACGAAATAAGGAAAGCTTTCCGGCAGCTGGCGCTCAAGTACCACCCCGATCGCAATCCAGGACGCGAGAGCGAGTTCGTGGTCAAGTTCCAGCAAATCCAAGCTGCGCACGAAGTCCTGAGCGACTCGGTGCAACGCCTAAAATACGACAACGAGCGAAGGAAGTTTCGAAGCCTCAATATTCCCGCATACAATCCTCCGACGCCTGGTACACCTCGAAATCGCCCGCCGCCGCCACCTCCCCGAACCGCACACACGACGAGCACGCCCAGTGGCACCTACTATCGTGCCACCCCGAAAGCCCCACCACCGCCTCAGCGTCCTCCTCCTCCGCAACATTACCACTCCACGTATACAAATGGACCTGGGCCTTCGGGAGCCGATCGGTTTACCAGCAAGAATTTTCGGGCTCCGCCTCCGCCGACGGCACAACGGCCAGATGCTAGAAAAGAGGCAGAGGCGAGGGCGAATGTCTTCACGGCATGGCAGAAGATGAAGCAGCCGCGGGGCGAAGACCCACGTCCAACAAGCAACAACCCATATGCGCCAAACAGCCCATTCAATAATCCTAACCCATATAAGTCGAACAACCCCTACAACCCTGACAACCCGAATGGAGCACCGTTCGGACGGAGCAAGAGCACGAGGGTGCCATCGTCTAAGAAAGGATTCGACCCTGGAGTGCCAGGTGGAGACGAGGGGCAGGCACGGTCTGCATATCGGTCGAACTACGAACGGCCCGCTCCCGTCGTGCCAGAGACAGGCGACCCTTTGAAGCACTTCAAGGACCAGATGGATGGTGGCGAGCATGTACCATACGCCGAGGGAAACCGAGTGCGGACACCATATTCGTCGACGGCGGCAGGAGAACGGACGTCAATGCGCGACGAAGGATTCGGTCGGTCTTCCAGTGTGCGCAATTCACCGACACAACCGCAGCGCCCTCGATCCAAAACCGAAGGCCAGTCATTCTCGGATTCAGGACACAAACAGCGGAGCTCATATGGTGGAAATTCTTCTTCACCCTTCCCGCACATGTATCCTTCATCTAGTTCGGATGAGTCGGAAGCCGAGGTTTTCCGCCCTGCGGCACCCAAGGCGAAGAAGAAGGCGACAGCAGCAGCAGCAGCACCACAGGATCCACAGTCGAACTGGGGACAAGGAGCTTTCACGGCGGCGAGCAATGGGAGACCGGTTTCGACGCCGAACAACTTCAAGAGCAGGAGTGAGGAGAGTATCAACATGAAGTTTTCGCCATCTGACTGGCATGGAAAATTCGAAGGCAAACAAGATTACTTTGCTCCCAGCATGCAAAAGGGATCATCCACTAGCAAGGGAAGAACGTCCCCGACTCGTGGCAGGCCGGGCCAGCAAACGGCAGCGGATAGAGCTCGATTAGCTGGCCAGTCACAGCCACCACCACCACCACCTCCGATATCTCCCTTCTCGCAATCTCAATCATCACAGATGCCACCTCCGCCACCTCCGCTGAACAAACAAGCTACATTTACCGCCGAGGCTTGGTCAGAGACATTCAAGGAGCCCAGCTGGGCGTTTCCATTGAAGACGAAAGACGCCCTATCGCGTACTGGCTCTGGCTCTGGCTCTGGCTCTGGCTCTGGCTCTTCAAAGCGGCCTAAGGCTACTCGCAAGGCTTCGGCCGTGCCAAGTGGGTTTGCCAGCAGCGACTCTCAGTCGGATAACTCGAGGTCAAAGTATCAAGCTTTTGCCGAGGATGCTGGAACTATGGATGCTGGGGGTGATGCCGATGCAATGGACATTGACACCAATACTCCGCCTGTCGAGAAGCCGCAACCTTTGAATGCAGGGACTCGTGCCGCGCAGACGCCACCTCCAAAGTCTCAAATCAATGGAACAGGTAAACCACCAAATGGAACAGCCTCTACGTCGACTCCATCTGCCAAACGCAACCTCTCCCCAGGTCTGGGTGGACTTGGAGGGCTGGCCAATGTCGAGCCATTCCTTCCTTCGACCTCGGACGGACCCTTTGGGGTGAATGATCTCAAGAGCCAACTCCCCTTTGAGTCGCAGGCGTCGAACACGCACCCGGCAAAGCCGAAGGTTGCGCGGGAGCTGAAATGTCCCGATGTGCCAGGTGCTCCACCGGTGCCGGCTGTTCTGGATGAGGCTTCGTGTATTGTATACTTCAACCGTATGGAGCAATACTCGAGAGAATTCATCATCTACAACCGAAAGATGACTGCGCATTTTGCGGGTCGCCACGTGGAGCTCGAGGAACTGGACCACAAGTTTGTTTGCAAGCGCGGCGAGACGACGGCGAAGCTCGGCTTCAAGAGCTATCTAGACAAGATGAAGGAAGACGAAGGGGTGCTCAAGGCGTGGAACCTGGCGCAGGAGATGCATCTGCAAGCGCTCGAGGAGTGCGAGAAAGTGCGCAACAAGACATTGAAGGTGTATGCGTTTGAGATGTAAATTCTGGCGTGGACTTGTCGGGGATGCAACGGTTGTGCTAATCAACGTGGGTGTTTTTTTAGTCGCAAGTTGAGGAGCTTCTTTTGGACGCCTCCCGGCAGAAGGTAAGGGGGTTGCACGTAGGATTTTGTTTGGTGTTTGTTCTCCCGCGAGCGAGCATGGCGTTGTTGGCGCAAATGATATACCCAACCTTGGCTACTTTGGTATTTGGCTGGCGACTTTTCTGTCTGTTGGCCCGATGGAACCTCGTGGATCTAGGCCTCATTTTGAAGAGCGGGTATTGTTTTTTCTGTTCTGGATGGATTAGTTGGTGAATTCTGTAGAGCCGTGCAGGTGTGTGTGGGTTAGTTAGGCGCTTTGTAGTACAAGCAATAATTATTCAAGTCGCTCGAGTTTGTACATATATGACATCTAATTGATAAACTGATGTGACCTTAATACTTGTTGCGTGCTCTTCGAATCGTCGCGGTAATTATTCCCTGATACGTTGGTATGTATGTACTGTACTACATACAAAAAGTATGTACATATAATACGGAGGGTCGCGGATGGCCCAAGCGGGTGGTGGGTACATAGGTGGGTGGGTGCTACAGCTGTCACACGCGTGTCACAGACCAAAGTCACCAAACAGACCAGCCCCTTGGCTTGAAACTAGCTAGCACTCACTCTCTTGTTTCCAGATTTCCACCCCTCTCCTACCTTACCTTGACTAGGTACCGGTATTACCGTTGTACCGTTGTACCGTTGTACCGTTGTACCGTTGTCTATAGTACAGTACGGTACGGTACAGTACGGTATAGTATATCTATGTGTGTGTCTGTAAGAATGCATAATAGATGAATTTAATTATTTAATTAGTTGATTGATTGATTGATTGATTGATTGATAGACGGAGATTACTGGAATCGACCGATAGACAGACAGATCGAACTGTCTGTCTGTCTGTCTGCCTATCTGTCTATCTGTGGCGTTAATAGTGTAGCGACGACGCACCGCGCACATGTACCCTACACAGTATGTACATACCTTTGTACCCGTGAAGACAAGACCGGCGGGCCAGTCGGTAAATATGTACATACATACGTAGATACATTGTATGTATGTATGTAGATATCTAACATCCCTGCATCGCATCACATCCCATCCCATCCCATCCCATCCTATCGCATTGCCGCCGCCGGCCGTTTTCCTCTTCCCCAGCATTTTAATTAATTATCGGGACTATCAATTATGTATGTACTTTGGTAATAACATTGATTTAATTTGATTATTCCTTTTTGGATAGGTTACTGTACATACCCCATTTGTTATTTGTATCAATTACATACAGTACAGTACCACCTCCTGACCTTTTTTTTTTTCGTACGTGTATGTATGTATGTATGTATGTATGTATGACGTTTTTGTGTGGGCATTGGGCATTCTTTGTTGTGTCGTCTCGGTGCAAAGGTCAAAGGTTAAAAAAAGGTGTCCTTTTTGTATAATTATATATATATATATATTGGGGGGAGGGGTTTCTTGTTTTATGCCATCTGTCTGTGTATATATGTGTGTATGTATGTGTGTGTGTATGTGTGTATGTATGAATGTACCTTTGTGTATATATGTATAGAAAGGGGATCCTTTAATCGTGATGATGTTAGATAGATGGACTCTATATGTATATATGTAACCGCGTAAGCTTATTAATAGACCATGGTTTGACAGTCTGGGCTGTGCGTGCAAGGGGCTTACCTACATATAAAATGTAGAGGCTAGCTCGTACAGGCTAGTACAATGGGTGGGACAGGGGAGCTGAGAGAGGAAGTGACGCAGTGTAGTGCCGCGTGCATCCACCCGCGCCCCAGTCAGCCAGCCAGCCAGTCAGCCAAACAAGTTGTGAATCATGGCGCCTCCTCGTTCCTTTCTCACTCCCCTTCGTTTTCATTACCTGTCAACTTTTATTTTCACTTCCACTTTTACGATTTTCATTTTCATTTTTTTTTTCTTCTTTTCTTTTTTTCTATCAAAACGAATGTCAAGTGAGGGGGCCCGGCATTCCCGAGCGAGTCGCTTCGAGTGCTCCACCACACAACGGGAAAGCCTCCACGTAAACGCCTTGCAGAGACGACTGACTTGACTTGACTTGACTTGACTTGACTGTATACTACGACTGCCCAATTCCATCAGAGCGAACTCCCCTTATGCGCTTCTCTCGCCCTACAGACACTTCTTCGTAAAAAAAAACCTCGAACCTGGCAAGAAAAAGATAAATTACGACAACACCTCCCCTCTAGAGACGACGTCGTTACGACAAATACCCTTTGGCATGGCGGGAGGTTTGGAGGTGATGCCCATGTCGCCGGGTCCATCGCCGAAAGAGCTGGGAAATGCTGTACTACTTTGGATACGGAGTCGGAGGGGTAGAGTGTTGGCTATGGGTGCCGTGTTCATGTTATTCGTCTTGGGATTGATGGGCATGAGACATTCGGACGTGGGTCGCTCTTTCTTTTGAGTTTTTTTTTGGGGAGAGCAAAAGGGACATTTGCACGACGAAGCACATGTATTGATGAAAACCAAAGTACTGACAGAATCACAGACTATATCCACAAACTACCATCTCCCCTCGTGGCGACCGCATCTGCCAAACATGCCCTCGATAATAACTTCTCCTCTCCAACCCTCGAACCAGAGCCTCGAGCTCGAGAACGGTGACGCCAAAACCGTGCCTTCGAATCTACACAAAGCCACTCCAAACTTCCACCTCCTCATGTCCGCCCTCGAAGACAACGCCGAGTTTTGCAAGACCACACTATCCGCCATGCTCTTGAATTATCCCCCACCTACGATCCTCGTCTTGCGCCAGGAGTTCAAGTCACGGTTTGAGACGGAGAAGGCAAAGTTGGCGAGCATATTGGGGTATCTGGAGAATGCGAAGATGGTCAACGACGACGATCTGTTGCTGATCGTCGATGGAATGGAAACGTGGTTCCAGCTACCGAGCGATGTCATGATACGCCAGTACCAAAACGTGCTCGCAGATGCGAATAAGCGGTTGGCGGACAGATATGGCAGGAATAGAGACGGCACACAGAGATTCAGTCAAACAATCGTGTTTGGAGCCGAGAAAGCTTGTGAAGGAGAGGACCTGGCTTGCAGATACGCGCCCGACTCGATACTCCCGGAAAACATCTATGGCAAACATACTGGGAAAGAGAAGATTCTTACTCCGGCCAAATATCTGAATTCGAATATGCTCATTGGGCCTGCGAAGGATCTGAAACCACTCTTCAAAGTAGCGCTGTCAAAGTTCGTCGCGGAGAATAGCCAGGCAGGTACCTCGCAATCGGTTTTTGCCACCATGTTTGGAGAGCAACAATTGGCCAGGGATGCCAAACCGAAGAAGACGACTGCAGCCAAATGGGTCGATTGGTTTGGCGGCCAGGCTGCAGAACCAGTAACGGACCAATCCGCCAATCTCACACTCCAGGAAGGCCTACAGTATGACTTCTCCATGGGCCTCGACTACACACACGAGCTTTTCCAACCCTTCGTTTACGCTGCCGAAGACGAGCTCGTCCCACTTCCGCATGACGAATCCATCGATCTATCCGCCTACCATCACGCCGATACACCGACGCCCCTTCTTCACGTTCCCACTGCACTCGAACAGGCGAAACTACCGTTTTGGGCTCCCGACCTTTCCCAGAACCGACCAGATGGCGTGAAGCCCTCGTTCATCGATAAACTCGCCTTTGATCCTCAACTAGATAGCTCGCAGCCGCGAGACACCACATGGACACAGCTCAAGTTGATCCAAAACACGTATACGGGCGCGATCCCCGCAGCCATGCATACAAGTCGGCCCCCAAAGACTAATCTCAAGGTGGATGTTCCTCGTGCAGCGAATTTGACGTGGTCCTCGAATTGGTACGCAGGGCACGAGCGAGCTCTCCTCCGCGCCTACCTCAGGCTTCCACAATCTCCAATCGGATACCACGACGCGGTGATTGGAGGCGACCGTCTTTGGGACTCTCGCGGCGGCCGAGGCGGCGTCTGGACACAGAAGGAGGCCATTTGGCTTCCATGGGGCGAAGTTGACGGCGTTTGCGGCACGCTCGACCTCCTCAGCAAAACCTTCACCGACGGCAAGGGGGTCTGGCTGCACGAAACGGACGTGGACGCCGAAGGCAGACGGCTCGCCGACGAAGACACATTCCGGAAGACGGAAATGCTTCGCAAGATGACCAAGGCAGAGAGAGAGGAATACAAGAAGCTAGAAAAGGAAAAGGAGAGGAAGAAACAGGACAAGGCCAACAAGCAGATCATGGAGAAACAGAAGCTGGCTCAGGAGGCGGAGCAGGCAAAGAAGACGGAGAAAGAGGGGGAAGAGAGGAAGAAACAGGAGACTGCTACGGAGACTGCGGCAAAGACACCGAAGCGGAGGAGGGCGATATGGATACGTTAGGGGGTGCCAGAATATCGAATCTCCATTTTTTTTTCCCTTGTTTGCTTCTTGTTCTTGTCCTTCTTCTTGTTCAACATCCCATGTTTAGCATTCCAACACGGCGTCTCAAATCTGCGGCGCATCACGCGTGTCCATTTATTTACATACTGTACATACTTTGCAAGCACACGGACATTCTCGGCGCTTGGGCGTTTATCGGTCCATCTTCCAGGCTCTCTCTCTCTCTCTCTTTCTCGTTTCTCCGCTTGGGCAAAAGGAACAAAATCATTGGAATGGAACAAGGGCGTGGGGCATATGTACTACATTTTGAAAAAAAGATATCCAAACAGCGAATTTTTATTCATTTATTTATTCTGATTTCGGCTTTGGCTTTGACTTGAACATTAATCATCACCCCCCCACCATTCTCCCGTCTATCAGGCACCTCGGAGTTCCAGCCCATAGCGACGGACCTTGTTCAGATTAGCTTCGAGGTTAGCTGCTGGAATGAAGCTGTTGTCGGAGATTCTCCTCCTCCTCTTCACGGTCCCTCTCAATTGGGTCGCCATCCTCATCCTCGCTATCCCTCACCATGCCATGCAGACCCTCCCTTTCAGCGCCAATAAGCGGCGCGCGTTCCCCCTTGTTCCTCTGAAAGTGGCCCGACACACTGATGGCCAAGGTACTCAGGCCATGTACCAAGGTGCTCCCCAGCACGACGAAGCAGATGATGGGCCAAACCAGTACTATGGCGCGTTGCCTCTCCGTCGGAAGGCCGTCGGGAGGCGATGGTAACGGAATCGAAGTATCCGTCTCGAGCTGGGCCCGAGCTTCCATGGCGAGGAACAAGGCACCGACGCCCATGGGACCAAAGTGTCCGCAGAAGAGGGCTTCCGTGGCCGTGTATACATGCGGGAGAAAGTCCATCTTGTACATGGAGTAGACGGCGGGGATGCGGCGGAACAGTAGGATGAGGACGAGGACAGCGATGAGTCGACCAGGAGTGATGGAGTCGACGTGATTGAAGGAATCCCAGGGTATCATTGCGCCGAAGAAGGCGAACATTGTCGAGTTGAGCATCAGGTCGATGATGACTGGCAATCTCGTGTCCTCGGTGGGAGTGTTGCCGCCGTGGGAGAAGCCTAGTCCGGCAAAGAATGCGACGAGGAAGTCGTCCACGCCCAGGGTAGATGCGAGTCCGACCGAGAAGATGGCGAGCAGAAAGTAGAAGGCGAGGTACGAGGCACGCCCGATCATTTCACGCCTGTTGGAGAAGGTATATATGCGGTTTCCAACGTAACCGATGACCAGGCCAATCAAGGTGCCGAGCACGCACTGATATAAGATGGTGATGAAGAACCATTTCTGAACTGCACCCGCCACGGTAGATCGTGTCAGGATGCTGAGCCCAACGTAGAGGAAGGGAAACGAGACGCCATCGTTGCAGCCGCTCTCTGCAGACAACAAATCGCGTATCCGCTTGGGTACGCGAGTGCTGAATTGCGAGTTGGCCAGCACTGAAGCGGCGAGCACGGGATCCGTAGGCGTGAGACAGGCAGAGATGATCAATGCCGTCGCGATATCCGTGTCGAACATGATGCCAATGAATGCAGCGCAGACAACCCATCCAACCGTCATCACGGGGCCGAGGAGAATGGCAATGTCCTTCCATTTGCCCTTGAAGTAGTGTTCGGGAAGTTCAAGACCGACGGCAAAACACTGGACGCCGACCACGATACGCGTAAACTCTTGCACGATATCGTCCGAGAAGCCCCATTTGTAGGGGGTCAGCACGTTGAGACCTCGAGGTCCGATGATGATGCCCCATATTGTCGCCAAAGGTGGTTCCGAGAGATGAAGACGGTTGCGAATTAGAACGGAGAAGAGGGCGTATACGATTAGGAAGGATGTTAGGACTAGGTAGGTGAGGTGAGCAGGTGTAGGTTCTAATTGTGACCATGCCATGGTTGATCGATCGAGGAGTCTCGATCTGTTTATGTTCCCGTTAGGCTGTTGACGAGTGTCCAGATGTTCAATCTTGGGTCCGGTGCGTGCCAGTTGACAGTTGTACCTCTTCCAGTGCGAGCTTTATTGAAGACGTAGTATGAGATTGTTCATGTTCCGTTCATGTTGTGAGGTCTAGAACCCAAGTGAGACTAAGACTGCCGTGCCGGAGTGGATGAAGAAGAGTCGGATAAGCTTGAGAGAAGGGGATAAATATCAATGACGTTATGCACAAGTTGACGCGCTAAATAAGGTCAGGGCAGCTTTGATTTATGGAAATCCACGCGACATGATTGGGTGAATATCATGATTAAAAAATAGACCAATTATAAATTACTTGGATACGCCAAACGACCGTGAACGGCTCCCGCAGCCATCCATTATGCACGCACGGTAAGCATCGACTACGTTTCAGATGAAAACGTACCAGCTAGTATGTTTTATGGGCACCTCACACATGTGATGGTAGAGGCCAAATTCCATGCACGTCTCCAATTCAGCCAACGCGTGCTACAAAGCAACTCCTCTTCCATTGTTTGGATATAATAGAATTGAGACGCCTGTCCGCCCGCTCAATGCAACTCTGATTTCTCCGCTTGCCGTCGCGGCTGGTATAATAATACATGCAAAGAGTACAGCCAAAAATCCCCAGCAAATGCAGTTACTGAAAATCAAAGCTTGCCATTTTATTTGTAGTCGTCGGGCGGGCCCGAGAATAATCCAAAGCGTATCCTGTGAGCCTAGGGCATGATAGTGTTAGCTTTGGTCCAAGGTTGGAACAATGGGTGGGTACCTACTGCAGGCAACTTCGGAACGACAACTGCAATGGTGGCCAAAGTATTGATAATGAAATATGTGAGATCGTAGTGCGTGTAATGCGTGCTGACCAAGAACAAGGCAATGGGTACCATGAGGAGAAACTTCTTCGCGGGCGTGTATTGATCCCCGTTGTCAATTTGTTCCCACATGTTGAGGTTGTCATAGGCGCCAGCGTTGAAGTCGAAGGGTACACCACGCACGTAGTGGAACATGAGATAGGACCCGGCCATATATGAAATGTTGGTCAGGGTCCACGACGTTTCCTGTGAGACACCAGGGATGATGTCGAATAAAATCTTGCCGGCGATGATGAGGACGATGTGGATTGCCCATGCGCCTGGAAGTGAGATATGTTAGCCAGTGACCAATGATGTATATGTCAAGATCTATCTATCAAGATGTATCCGTCAAAGCCTCGGATCCATCAATTCCAACATTGTGTGTTCTGGTGAGCCCACTCACCCTTGGCGTTGACCCATTCCGCATTGAGATTTGGCAGAGCAGACTGATCGCTGAGCTGCTCCAACGACTCCGGGGGCTCTGTGTATACCAAACTACTTGAGCGCCTCCTCTTAGCCTGGGCAGCATCAAAAGGCATCTTGGTAGAGGGCGGACGTAATTCGCGGGGGCGCGGGTCGCCAGCGAAACTCAGGCGAGCGGACCGGTTGATGATTAAAGGTGACAGTTTGGCGGTAGTGATATGTCTGGGCGTCAAGCCTGGTAGTGGTGGTGGTGATGATGATGTTGGGAGAAGGCGAGGGTGGGTGACGGCGGAGGTGCGGATGGAGTTCTAGAAGTCGCAAGGGGATCAGGAGGCTCCACTCGGCGTCACGCGATGAAGGGCTATCTTACTGCGTGCGCGTATCCTTCCGGTTTGTCCGAGGCACTCTGGGGTGTGAACGAATGGCGAGAGATAGATGG
>MU005776.1:1068715-1121782 GCA_010093715.1 Pleomassaria siparia CBS 279.74 | reverse complement strand
GGTGGTAGTAGTAGTAGTAGTAGTAGTAGTAGTGGTGGTGGTGGTGGTGTAATGAAGGTGTGCAGTATTGTGGTATAATTATAATACTGTATCAGACGGGGCGAATGGGTGAATGGGCGAATGTAGCTTCCCCTGGCGATGCGCCGTGACGACGAGAGGGCAAGATGATTGTGGTGTGTTTTAGGGTCAACGTTGCCTTTCCCTGTGCTGGTTCCCTCTCGCGACGGAGGCACGTGCGGCGAGCCCATCCAACAGCCAAACCTCGACCCAGTCTATGTGCCAGCCGTCATCTCCATCTCTCCCGACTCACACCACCATCGCACCACACGCCCTCTCTTTTCTCTCTCCCATCCTCATCGCCATGGCCTCCGAAGTGCCGCCCAAGATCGATGGCCAGTCTCAGACCGCCGAATTCCTTCCAGATGCCGCCGACAGCGCGCCCAAACCCAAGCAGCGGTCATGGAGGTGAGCCGGCCCACGACCTGTCAGTCTCGTGACGCGCATGCTAACAGCGCGACAGGCGGAAATATCGAAAGATGCGCGCCAAGTTCGAAGACACAATGTCGACGAGTAACACCCTCATCAAAGACGAGTTCCGGGCCATGGCTCTTGCGCGCCGCCTCCAGGAGCAGAACGAGTGCGATTTCCCCCCCCCCAGAGCCCGCCATTGTACATACGGCCACTGACGGCGCATAGCCAAATCCTAGAAATGCTCCTCGACATGAACGATGCTGCGCGTCTGCCTGCCAACTTTCGATTCGATCTCCGCTTGCCTTCTGATACAGATGCCGCCGTACCTGAGCCGGATCCCGAAATCTTGCAACAAAAGCTGCAGGAACTTCGAACAGACCTTGCGAGCGGCACCATCACCACAGAAGAGTATGCTCAAAAGTCTGAGCAGCTACACAATCCCCGGCCAATCCTATCCACCCGCACGCTGGCAGTTCTACTTGCAAAAGTACCTCATACATCCGAAGTCCCTAATCCAGTACCCGATGGGCTCGAGCTGAGCGAGCATGCCCCGGGCTACATGTCGCCATCCCACGAAGAAGAGTACCTACACGCGACAGATCTCGCCCTGGCCGATCCCACAATGTACGATCCAAACTCGCACGACGGTCGTCCGCTGCGCATCTCGTCTGCCCATCCCATCCCCAACGAAAAGGACCTCACCATACGTAACCCTGATAGCGTGTACAATTGGCTCAGAAAACACCAACCACAGGTTTTCCTACAGGACAAAGACGCAATTCACCACGAGAACACCTCGGAGAAGTCTTCAGCGCGACCAGGGAATGCGTCTCGAGGAGGCAAGCGCCAATCTGCCGTCACTGCAACCACACCCGGACCCAAAATCGAACACGAGCTACCAGATGAAGAACAAGGCTTCATTCCCGAATCAGGCACAGCAGGGGGGCCCAAGGGCAAGAAAGGGACCAAAGAGGATGACGGTACATACCGACCGAAAGGGGGCAGCAGTCGAGCAGGCAAGAGAAAGCGAGAGGAAGGAGAAACTCCCGTGCCGAAAGGCCGAGGGAAGAAGAATCGAGTGAGCGGTGGCGCTGTTGCAAGCTGAGGCGTCGACGTGGAGAAATGAAATTTACTCACACCTATAGAAGCTCAAGCCGGAGCGGAGTCGGCCGGACGTGGTTGACAATAACTCTTCCACGTCTCTCAGGCCGGACATGACTGATAATAACTTTCTTACATCTCTCTGGGAGAGACTCTACGTACTAACATAACGGTCCATTTGCGATATTGGCTTGAGGGTTATAATGGTCAGGGCAGAGTGATGGAGCCAACTGCGCAAGGACTTGGATCAAGAAAACCAGGCGCTTCCGGACCCAAACACCACTGCCGACATGACGGAGAGAGATTAGAGCCATGTCGGCATCTTTCCTTGGGCCCAACGTTTCATCCCACATACTTTTCCGATTGGTTGGAGGAGGGAGTGACACTGCAAATATTCCACGGGCTTGAAATGCATTTTCACTTTACCATATGCATTCAAGGGGACATTCTATATAGGTTACCGAGCTCGAAGGGTTCGACTTCGATACCACTTTATCATCATATTCGGGTGGCGTAGGCGCAGGATGGGGGTCATAATACCCTCAGCAATTCAAGCGTGGTTTTCACACTGCATCATTTTTCACCCCTTGACTCTCCTGATACTCGAGTGAAGTGAGCGCTGCTCTTCGGGTCCATTGCGGTCCAACAGATTCCGGTTGATATTCGATATGGTACATAATTTCACATGTCTATCTGGCCGCCATCTACCTCCTCCGCCCCGCCGCGGCAAGCTGTATGGGTTCGGTCACAGCATATGTAAACGGCAACGCCGTCTCGATGATCTTCTTTCCGTCGATCAACTCTCCACTATTCAACTTCTCCCAATCCAGCTTCCCCTCTCTCGCCCTTTTGTCCTCCAAATACTTCTTTCTCTCCTCGGTCAATGCCCACTCCTGGGGGAACGTGTGCCGAACTTTAGGCTTGTGATGCCTGAAATCAAACGGAACGTCTTCGAATGTATCCTTCTTATCCTTGGCCTCTGCCAACAGTTTTGTGATGGAATCGCCCAGGAAGCGCTTGTTCTGAGGTAGCGTGTCGAAGATTTCGCATGACATCTTTACCAACTTCAATGTGGGGTTGTAGCGTGGTCCGGCGAGCTTTATGAGCTTGTCTGTTTGCTGTGGGGTTAGACCCAGGTCCGAGGGTGCGAACTCAACGACGACTTTATTAGTGGCTGGGTGCGATTCGCCCAGGTAGGATGTGTAGCGAAAGCGGAAGGGTGTTGTGGAGGTGGGGGGTTCGAAGGGGCGGGCGAGTTCTATACATCTCAATCAGTACACAGGATTCATTCGATTCAATGTATGCGTGAATCGAAAGTGCAAATTCCAGACATACGGTTCAGCAATGGCAACTCCCAAGCAATCAACCGAGCATACTCTCTCAACTCTCTATGCTTCTCCAACTCTCCATGTCCCAAACTCGTCAGGTCGTCTCCGTAATAATCCTCATCTGATCCCATGCTCTCCTCTCCTTCAGCCCAGAATCCTAGCTTCACGTTGGTCTCTTTTGCCGGCTCAATATCTTCATCCCGTATCAAATCGAAATCGGTTGCCCAGGGAATGCCTTGTTTGCCGGAGCGCGCAGCAGCCTGTTCTTCCTCGGGGTCAAATTCTCGAAGATCGGCGGATAGTCTGGCCAGCATTGTGGCACGTTCGTCGGCGAGACGTTCTGCGGCGGACTTGCGGGGTGCCCGGGGTGTTCGGGAACGTGGAGGCGAGGGTGAGGGTTTGGACGAGTCTTTCGATTCCTCATATCGTGGGGTGGTCGTAGAGAGCGGCCGTTGCCATTGCGCCGTGCATTTTGACGTTGCGTATCGGGCTCGTATCCGTGGAGAATGGCCACTGGTATTCAAGAGTATGCGCCGTGTTACTGACGCCATTGGAGAGGTGGGATGGAGTCGTGATGTTCCCGTTCTACGACTTTTCGCGGCGAACGTCGAGACCTCCGTGCTTGGCTGCACTCCCTGGCGGGGAAGAAAGTGCGACCGGGCGCCGGGCCAATGTAAATGCGAGGCACGAGGCACGAGGCACGAGGCTACCTACCACCACTAACTACAAAGGTAATACTACTAGCCAACACCGAGCTTCCTCTCATTCACCATCTGAACGTCGAACAACAATCTCAACATGGACGCCCCCAGTATCAAAGTTTGCTTTGTCACCACCGGAGCCACAGCACCTTTCACAAACCTCATCGAATCCGTTCTCAGTCCCACTTCCCTCGAAGCACTCAAACAAGGCGGATATACGCATCTTTTGGTCCAATACGGAAGCGCGAAATATGTCATGGACAAGCACGTCGAGCTTGCGTCCAAGTGGATGAAGAAAGAGTTTGGTAAGGAGGTTTTGGTTGTTGATGGCTTTGATTTCAATCAAGATGGGTTGAAGGAGCAATTCATGTTGGTGCAGCAGTCAAGGGGGTTGGTTATCTCTCACGCAGGTACGATTTGTCCTACGAAAGGATGATTGGAGAGTGCGAGGCTGATGTGGTCAAGGGTCTGGATCTATTCTCGAAGCTCTCCGGTTTCAGATCCCTCTCATTGTGGTCCCGAATACGCAGTTGCTCGACAATCATCAAGAGGACCTCGCCATCGCAATGGAACGATCTCAGTATCTGCTTCGAGGCGACATCATGTGGGTATTTCACTGAACTAATTTGATTAGTAGTTGATTCGAGAGGTAGGAACCTTGCGCCGGCCATCCAGAATTCGGCAACATTCCGCAACAAGATGGCTCAGTTCCCTCCCGTCACGAGCGGAAAGCAGCGGGAGACGAAGAGCTTCGCAGCCATCATGGACGAGACTATGGGTTTTTTGGACTGAGACCCACATTAATTCTTCGTTACTAACTTGAAATTCAAGAGCGCCCTGACGATTACTGTCAACGACTTGACGCTTGTCAACTCGACGGGGCGAACTCTGCAACTCAACTCACTACAGCCATGAGCGCGTTGCTATTTATCCCTGCGTGAGGTGACTTATGGTAAGATGCTGGAGCGATTAAGTTGCTCACATTGCTAACCCCAACACTGAAGTTTCTCGTTGGTTTTGTTGGATACGTGCAGCATCAATATGCATCCATTTCTGCGGCCCTGTTTTCGATGTTTAAGAAACATACATGAATTGGGTTGTCCGAGACACAGAAATCACAATAGAACCTCGATTCTGAACACTAGTACACTTGCGCTCTGTTGATGGTTGGTGAGAGGCTGGAATTTTGTTACCGCCTTTGTACGACTTGATCGGCTATGCCTCCGTTTTGTACTGATTAAGAAGAAGATTAGAACTCATATTCATTAATTCCAGTCGTAGTAGAAGTATCGCACGCATCTTTCTCAACGTTCTTCCCTGTGGAAAGACCTCGTCACTAAAGACACAAACGTCATTGTGGACCATCACAATTATCAGGTTTTCCACCTGAGCTTACTGTCTTTGTCCGCCGCGCAGTACAGACAGAATGGTTATGAGATTGCGAGAAGCTACGACAACTCGGATTAGTGGATCATCGTAGGGGAGTGGCCAGGTTCCGTGACCGATTGTGCACCAATCCTCAACGGAAACCGCGTAGATAAAAGTCCGTCATGAAGGCACTTTCCCAGCGAGCATGTTTTTTTTTTGGATCCGGCTCCGGAAAGAGTGGAAAGGAGTCAGTCAGTCAGATTGAGAAGCCAAGCTTGGAAAGAAAACACAAGAAATTTCCATTGAGACGCAGCTCAATACCTTCGAGGCGCAGACTGATGGGTGTGTGTTTCGGAACTTCAAAATTGAGGGTGCTGCAGGAGAGGAGTGGGATCCGTTCCAACTCCTTCTTCATGCATGCGTGTTTCCGCAGCCGATTTCCGACAGCAAGTCTGGGAAGATGTGTGAATGGGATTGATGATTCCAAAGGAGATGCGGGCGGAATCTCTGAACCAATGGAGAGGCTCCGCATGCAGAAGAATCAAGGCGAAAGTGTTCCTACATGCGGTCGAGTTTAGACTTGAGAAATCTAGAGATGTAAAAGGGAAATGCTCTGTTAAAGATCTTTAGATCACTCGTGCAGAAAAAAACTAGCAAAAGGTGAAAATGACGGATTGTATGTACCATGCAAAAAGCCTGTTCAGGGGGGACGAGCGGTTTGAACAGAAGGCAAATCTCTGCTGTTGTCCGAGGCATTAGTGTGTACGATTACCAACGTTCTGCACAGTGGAGGATTATTTGAACTGGGAAATAATGACATTACTTGGAAAATGAATACATTGGAAGTCGAGTATGGTTCCGACTACAGTAGAGGTCTCTGTCCTGATAGATACTCGGGTATTGCATGGGAGCAATCATTACCCCTATCTGGTTTATGCATGGAAGCTACTTGGCTATAACGCCATATTGCAGAGGCGGTAAGTGCCTGTGGTGAATGTTCTTTTGGCTGATATTTTGCGCAGTTCCAAGGCCAACGTGATACCCCCTCTTGCATAGGCTCTCAATGCAATCTTCAACCATTCACCTAATTACACACGTTCCGTTTAACTGAAAATATTCCTAAATCACTCTTCACAAGATCGGACACGAACTCCCTACACGCTGTCACAAAGAAAAAAGCATAATCGCTCAGATGGAACAGAACAGCAACCACAAGAAGAACATTCGTCGTCTGCTAATAATTCATTTATTTGGTACTAACAAGGACATGGCCAGCCGTCACAGCACAGCACAGCACAGCACAGCACAGTCAACCAAATATCATACTTGTCCAGCTGAATGAAACCTTGCACGCAGATGACGTAGAACAAGATCGGCATTGGTCATTTATTTGACATCTCGATATCCTCGCCGGAAACAGATAGGATGAAGAAAGGGGTTGAATGCTGTCGTCTCTTAGACAGGTGATATTGCCACGAATTTTCACATCAATCCTAATGCATCTTCCATCTTCTTGTGAGAGACCACCCACATGCGCTAAAATTCTCTATTGGCAGTAGGGGTGTATTACGCCGTTGGTTAAAATTGACCCAAGTTAAACGAGGGTAGCACTGGAGCACATGGACTTGTCTTGAGAACACACGACGTCAGGATTGATAGTGTAGAGAGACCTCAGGATGCTATGAGTCGGGTACTCCGACAGATTGCTGTTGGCGACATGCAAGCTTTGACTGTGCGGAGTTGGATCTCAGACCACTATGGAGAAGCCGATGTGTGCCTTGGGGGCTGGAAGAGGATGATCACTGATGATTCATGATGTAAACAGTCCCCCAGGTCTATGGGGAAATGAAGTTGCAGTGAGTTTTCGTATTACCCAGAGCCCTGTTCGAGCTGCAGATTGATCTTCCCGGGAGCGATTTGGAATACTCTCCTATATGCATCGGAGGTGGTTCTGTAATGCGGGGTTGAGGGACAATGTGCTGGAATGCGTCAAGCTCCATCGGTATGAAGTAAGGAGAAATATAGCTGTGAGCCTGCGACCCTGTTTTCACTGGCAAGGGCCCCGTGATGTTTTAACCCCTGAATCGAACGGTCTAGAGTCCGGCTTCATGTATGGGCCTGAATGACAGTACTCCAGCTGCTTCTGGTTTTCTTTTTGTTTTAATTTTGACCTCATCGGCCCCGATAGCCCACAGTCGCGGCACCAGAGCAACATGATTTCCATCCAAGGACTCAATTACACAAAGCGCCAAAAGCTGTTGCTCTAATCTGTGGTCAAGGTACTCTGAACGGTATCAATAACGATGAGATAGATTGAATTTGGTGCAATGACGGGAAGGAACAAAAGAGAGAGAATGAACCACAGAAGACGTTGAATACCTCTTTCCACTTGATGTGCCATGGAGGGAAGGACCTCGTGTGAGCTCGGCAAATTTCCAATTGAAGCAGACATTGACAACCTTGGGAAGAACTGCAACTCCAATTTGATGACGGAATATTACTATACCATTTATTGGGAAGAGTGCATATTAGCTCGGAAAAACGATGAATCAAGTCGACACTGACGAAAGGAGATACGAGCGCGAAAAAGCACTAAGAGAATGGAATCTGGGCAAAGGATTCGAGGAAGGAGATATGTATTCGCCGCGGCCAAGTTGCAGATTCCATATTACCTTTGTGAAACTATGTCCATAACTCCGCATCTGGGCAAACAGGCGAAAGCCACCTCTCGTTGGATTTGGAAGGAGTCTACAAATTCATGTCATGGTGATACGAGCTGAGACCATAATTCCAGTTTGAACAAGACTTGAGAACCGGAGCCAGGTCGTTCGAGGAAGGTTATAACAATGCTAAGTATTGCCTGGGGTTCCCCCCCAACAAGGTATGCAATCCATCGGCTCCAAACTTGCTGCATACTTATTATCAGATCCCACTTAGGTTCTGTCTTCTAAACTTGGCACATGGAGCATGCTAGCTAGCTGTACCCATTATCCACCTATGACAGGAGCGCTGCTATTATGTCTCCTTTTAGAAAATGGGCCAAGGAAGTCGAAGGAAAAGGCAGGGAAAGAGTGGCTGATATCCCCAAGGTACCCGGACTCGCTGTAGATCGGCAAATTAGCATCGCTGCCCAGGCTCCGGTAAAGGGTCACTGTGTCCTTCCTATGCTGGTTGGTTCTGGGACCAATTGCTGGGCAGCCGGGCCGCCGACTGCAGAAGGATATGCACAGAATATTTGAGAAGCAATTGACGTGCATGACCTGAAGACGGTCTTCAATGCTTGGCGGTCACGCGGTGTTGTACAAATCATGGCTGCAGAATTGGGACCGCAGGATGAGATGGTTTTGAGCAGAAAGTTCGTAAGATACACAACTGGTGAGATTCGTGGGATTGCCAAAGGCAAATGTTTACTTGGGTGTTCCCCCATACCCCCCCATACCCCCATACTTGTCGTTTTCCCCCTCACCACCTTTTTCCATGGGGTCAATTCCTGGGCGCGTAGATGCATACGGCAGGCGACAGTCGGGGACATTTACTTACGGGAATTCTAGAACATGCCCAGGTAAGTGTGTGACGTTTGTGATGCAGCCACAAGCTACAAGTCTCACAAGACGGGCATTGCAAGACTGTCTGTACTCTTACGTAGGACATTTACTGTTCGATGCAACCTTTTGATATGAAAAGCGTTGGAAAAGCTTGTGTCCAAACCAAGCTTTCTCCATCATATCACAAGAGCACTGCCATGAGTAGATGAATGCCAAACAATAGTGGTTGTGGTATCTCGGGCACTTGGCGTGCTGCCTCCTACGCTGCAACGGCGGACCGTGCACTTCACGCTTGCACTAGCGGGCCCTGCCAAGTCTTCGGAGAAACCTTGCTCATACTTCAATGATTGCTGGCACCCACAACATCGGTCACCACATTGCAGCAACACCACAGCCTCGCCTCCATCGCGACAGCGGCATGCACGAAAACGCAATGCCGATGCGTTTCTCGCAAGACGCAGGAGCCCACATGCGCAGGCGGTCGGTCGGCCGTGGACCATTGTTCACTCTAAGACACCAAGATACCAAGACGACGGGCTTCGCGCGAGATTTGCGGGCGTACCTGGGGGGTGGCTTGAAGCAGCCTCCCTCCCGTCGTTGCGTGCTTTGGAGAATATCTGGATCATCTTCTGGGTCAAGATGCTCGGATACTATCTGGAGAATCCGACCGACATATCAAGGCGTGACGACAAGCCAGGCCGGTGACAGCACACCCAGGTAACCTGCAACCACGGAGAGCGAGTGCTTGGCTCTTGGCTCTTGGCTTTCCACCCTCTGGTGAGTCTGGTCAAACGACTCCTGTCACTTCGTCATTTTTATCGTATTATCGTATTATCACGACCTTATCTCACGTGTACTGTATGTCTGGGATTATATTGCGGCCAGGCGACCCTAACCTAACCCAAGAGAGGAGGTGCTTTCACTATTGTACAAGCTTTTAAGCTTAACATTAGCGAGTCTGGTGATCAGCCAATCGATGCGCTATATCCAGAGGCAGACAACGTTGACCAGCAGCCCTGTATCTTCCAGCCGATTCTTGGGCAAACCAATGTACTCGGCTGCAAGAGGAAGGCTCTAAGGCGCATCGCTTTGCGGAACATATTCTCGTATTCGCACCACCTCGAGCTCACGATGGCACAGTGGACCAGGGAAATTGCGAAATAGATCGACACTATATGTACGTTCATGAAGAGCAACTAAGCTGCATATCCTTTAATCTACTTGCAGCCAATCATTGAATTTCGTCTGTTCAAAGCCGGGCATAGCATGAGCATGTAGATTTGGCATCTCTTTGCCGGCTAATCTTGGTATATGCGCCAAACACAATGCTCATCGGCTCCGACATTTCTCATCAATCGGTTTTCCGTTTGACTTCGTCCTTTGTCCTTTGTCCTTCGTCCAGCCATACATACGTTTTCTCCTTGTTGACGAAAATCGCAGCGATCCTTTCGTATCGATTCTTGACGGCTCGTCCCGAGCATTGGGCCCTGCACATGCGTGGCTATCTTGTAACCCTACACTCTTTGTACTCTATCCGTCTTGGGCCAGTTCCCCGCTATAATCTCACCAATCAACTCGGTCGTTCTGCAGTTGTGCCATCAGCCGGCAGAGCGGAGGGCTCTGTTGGCCTCCACCCACCGCCTCCCTGCGATGGCTCCATGTGACGACTGGTCTCCATCGGCGGAGTAGTCACTGTCTCCACGCCTACTCGCCTTATCAGCCAAGACTTTCAAACTTACACTGCTGATCCGTTTGCCCACGCTAGAAACTACTGTCAGGAACGGGTTTTACGTTGAGAGACTCGAACAGGCAGATCCACATCCCTAAACTGGTAAGCATTTTAATCTACCCTGCATTCCGCCAAGCTCTTGGCATTGGACCACCAAGAGCATCATGCCGCTTGTTCTAGCATGACCTTTTGAGAGCATACTATCAAGTCTACTGCCGTGATTTTGGGGGAAATACTCCCGATCTACCCTGTACTAGGAACCCACCTAGGCAGGAACCAAGCATCACAGCCCACGTCGGAGTGTTTGGCGAAATCAGGCCGCTACGCTGTTCGGTGCATCTCGGAGACATGCGATATCTACCCTGTCTTCGATCGCCATTCCTAATTGGAAGGTGAACATCATCATATTCACCCATGCGTTCGGCTCTGAGTATATAACATCTCATAACATCCCTCTTTCATAAATCACGCAACGACCACTTCGCTCATTGCCCATCAACAACAGCACTTCGTTCAGCTCTTAGCAATTCCAGATCTTCAACATGCGTTTCGAACTCGCCGTCCTCGCCGCCTTACCTTTGGCATTGGCTGCTCCCATCATCACGCCTCGTGCTGGTACGGTCATCCCCGGAAAGTACATTGTCAAGTTCAAGGAGGATGCTGTCGGCGATTTCGTTGAGGCTGCTCTCAAGCTGCTGAGCAACTCCCCTGACCACGTCTATGGCTTCGGAAAGTACAACGGTTTCGCCGGTACGATATCCGACAGCCTTGTCCAGGTTATTGCTGCTCTTGATGCTGTGAGTGTATATTTGGTCTTGCTTTTCGGGGTTGAGTGTTAACATTTCCTAGGTTGAATACATTGAGAAGGATGCCATCGTCAAGGCCAACCTCGGCACCATCGAGAAGAGGGCGTATGTCACTCAGAGCTCCTCCACATGGGGTCTGGGTCGCGTTTCCCACGTGGCTAAAGGCTCGACTTCGTACACCTACGATAGCACTGCAGGTGCCGGAACCTGTGTCTACATCATTGACACTGGTATCTATACCGCTCACGCCGAGTTCGAGGGCCGTAAGTTTTTAATGTTATCAATCAATGTCAGGTTACTTACATTTTCCAGGTGCGACCTTCCTCGCCAACTATGCTGGTGATGGCTCCAACACCGATGGCAACGGCCACGGAACTCACTGCGCCGGTACCATCGGCTCGAAGACCTACGGTGTAGCCAAGAAGACCAGCCTTTTTGCTGTCAAGGTCCTCGATGCCAGCGGCTCAGGAACCAACTCTGGTGTCATTGCCGGTATCAACTACGCTGCCAACGACCAGAAGACCCGCGCTGCCTGCTCTGGCGGCGCCGTCGGCAGCTTGTCTCTCGGAGGTGGCAAGTCTACTACCGTCAACGCTGCCGCTGCGAATGCTGTCTCTGCTGGTCTCTTCCTTTCTGTTGCCGCCGGTAACGACAACGTCAACGCTGCCAACTACTCCCCTGCATCCGAGCCGACTGTCTTCACTGTCGGTGCCACTGACAGCTCTGACGCCAAAGCTGCCTTCTCCAACTACGGTGCTGTCGTTGACATCTTCGCCCCTGGTGTTTCTATTCTGTCCACCTGGCTGAACGGCGGAACCGTAAGTGGCAATCTTTGAACCTCGTTGGATCTCTGACTAATTGTTGTAGAACACCATCTCTGGAACCTCCATGGCCACCCCCCATGTTGCCGGTCTCGCTGCTTACATCCTTGCTCTCGAGGGCAAGGTCACCCCCGCTGCTCTCGGTGCCCGTCTCATTGCTCTTTCCAACAAGAGCAAGATCACCGGTCTTCCCAGTGGCACCGCCAACCAGCTCGCCTTCAACGGCAACCCATCTGGTTAAATGCTTTCTCACTTTTGCCGCATTGATCTCGCTTGCGTGAGACGGATATGATGGAATTGGAATGACTGTGCATAGCTTGTTTGTCTGTTGCGAAGCGATGTTCATGTTGATGGGCACGTGTTGGAAGTTGGTCCCAGCGCATTTGAGATAGAACTGCATGGCATATGGAAGTAATGTAGTTTTCAGTAGAAAAGAAAAACTTGCGCTGAATACTTGATCCTGCCATCGATGTTCGGAACCGTGTTTCGAAATCATCCTTCCGGTATTGCCTTTGCTCGACCCGCCTTAACCCCAACGTACCACTCTACTCGCCACCCTCTTTTATCTTTATCACGCCATCCTTGCTCTTACCTCTGGGCCATGAATTTGACGTGATCTCTTGCCCAAGACGAGCTGTTCAAATGTTTACAGGCCCCGGGGTAGCACATGACAACAGCTCGCTACAACAGGTACCACACACAATGTTGGGAAGCCTTGTCTGTCCTTCCCGGACGCATCAAGCCGGAAGATCTAAGAAAGAGCCCTCGGTCAGTGGTATAGGAACCGTTGCCCTAGCATACATCTGTAGTGAAGAACAACGTTCGTTAGTTCCTTGTGGGTTGGCCTAGATATATCCAACCGTTTTGCCGCTTGTGGTTTTTTCAGTAGCAGTGACAAAAACACTTGTCTCGACCGCGATTAAATTGGCGACCTGATGTTAATCCTCTCAAGACTGACTGACCCATGTACCAGAGAAAACACTACCTTGCACCATGTCGAACATGAATTGCAATCTTGTCTTTGCACTCCAAGACACTTCTTCCGTCTTCCGAAGTGCGGCCCTTTTGACACAAAGAGCCTGATATAGTACTAGCTCAGCCACCCAAATCCAACGTCTCTGTAACTCCTTTTAACGTATCATTTAATCCTGAGACAGATCTTTCCTTGCCGCAAATCGAACGAGTTTCCGACGTGAACAGGTCTCCGAGGTAGGGTCGCCGTTTTTTGGTGCAACGAGCCTGATGTAGCCTAGCTAGGCACATGGACTCAGGATCCTTCAAACATCGTTAGGTACGAATCACGAACCCTGAACCCTGAAGCAAATCGTTACTAGTTCGCACATGGAGAACAAGTTCCGAGAAGAATAATTAAATGTTCCGAGGGGAGGTCGAATTAAGCTCGCGCCATGTTTTAAAGCTGCCAAAGGGATGCCGGGGGTGAAAGGCTTCATTGTCCATTTCTAAACGCCGTGGCGATGTGGTCTCGGCTTCATGCATCTGCAGATTGCGACATGTCATTCGAATGAGGATCTGCGTCGCTGGGCATTTGGCATTCGGCAGAACCTGTTGTGGGACCTCACGGACCTGATCGTCGTATTCATCTACATAACAGGTACAATATTGAGAATGTGGGGAAGTTGATTGTGTTTTAATCTGGGAAGCCGGGAGGACGGGGGGCTTTATACTATATTGGAAGGGTCACGTGGGCCCATCGCGTCTGCTCGCGCTGGCTCATAATTACCCGTCTAGCGCCTCCCATTCCAAGTTAGCCTCAACACGTCGCCGGAACGAAGCGACTCAAGCTGCTTCACCAACATCACAAGAATCTTTTGCCATTACTTTCATCGAGGTATGGGCGCTCCTACTGCTGTCATTGGCCTTCACCTTGTTCTTTTGGTCACTTCCCGTGCAACCCACGATGACGCGGTTATCGGCACAGAGCTCATCGACGCAGAGGTCAGCGCCTCAGGATATTGTTGCGGAACGGTGAATCAACAGAACCAATCAGTTGGCAACATAGAGAAGCTAGACGTCGCATAGTAGAGACCTGAAGGGTTGGGATATACCGCATACCAGGGCGACAATCAAAGCTGCATCGGCCGCACGACCAGGAACAAGCAAGAGAGAGACGGCGATGCTCTTGGACAGCAATATGGAAATCCTTGGTGTTTCCCCAATTCATTTTGGTCTCCGACGAGTACCTGGACACCCTCTTCGAGACCTTGCACCTACTTCCAAACGACCCTACCTGCTCCCCTCATCTTGTCGAGCTGGCGCGCTCTCCATCCTTCCTCACGGCATACACTGGTCTCTCGGGGTGCACCCGAGCCTCACGGGGAGACTGGACTCTTGATGGGCTGCGCGCAGGATGCCCTCGAGGTGTGATGAACATTGAGTGCCGACTTCTGGCGGAAAAGAACACCCGAATCGCGATGCCGGTCGACTGACGTGCAGTAGCCAGTTAGGATCTTATCGCCACGCTCTCTAGGAATAGCCACCCGAGTCTGCGAAGCGACATCTGACAGCAGCCCTCTCACATGAAGGCGCAACCGACGTACAGCGCCCTGGCCACACCGAGCATGGCATCCCTCGTAGTGCTAGCTGGCGGTCGAGGGCTCTGGCCATATAAGTACCCCATCTGGCGCACATTCAGCAAGCCGTCCCAAAGTCTGATAGTCCCTAACTCCGCGCTCGCCAACCACTACCTTCTGTTTTCGCACAGCCCAGGCACGCCTCTCTCCTGTATTACCGCCCATCCGTGTTGCAAAGAGACCTGAAAGTGGTCCAAACCTTTGCACCTTCCAGCCTGAGAACCCGTTTGTGAGTATTGCCGTTTATCCAACTTATCCGGCCTCCTCACGTCCATCGGAACTCATCACCACGCAGAATGTGCTTCTTAAAGTCTCCGAGGACACCAAAAGCAGCCAACGACGATGCATTGCGCGCTGTGATTATTGGATGCACAATATTGACGGCCGCCTGCCAAGTGCTCCTCGTATTGCCAGGACGAACTCGGGGAGACCCTTTTCGGAGGTTGGTTCCCCAGCATGAACTCGGGGCCATTGTTCACAGGAACTGGTTCGCAACTATGATAGTACCTGCGGGTCCATGTTCGACTATCCATACAACACGAAATACGAACTCACGAGCCATGGCCAAGATCCGTGCATCGAGCAGGAACCGCTACGTGCGGAAACTAACCCCCAAGCAGACGCTGCCGGAAAGTCTCCGCCGTGTAAGAACTCTATCTCTCGGAAAGCGCTTTGAACCATGTCGTCCCTATCGTGAAGCATGGACGTAGCAAGTTGGACGACGTGAACAAGGCCATCCGTGAACACGTGCTTGGGAACGCATAACATGGTCGCTATGGTCTACTTTATTCCTCCTGCAGGGGATCAATCCACCATCTGGGGTCCAACACGGCACGAACTGGCAACCACGTTATCCTGACAAATATTGCAAGTCAAACCGGCCGACATCTTTTCATGCCCTTGCGCAACCTTGAAAATCTACGAAACGTCGAATTCTCGGACCTATTTCCTGCTCACCGTCTTGGAAGCTTCTTCCAATTCCAGTTTCAAGCTGGAATGTCGCCAGCGTCGTCTTCCTTGGCACACCTCCCAAGAACGCCTTACTTAGGCTCTTATCTGAACACCCCTTGGCATGCATCTTTACACCGTAAGGTTGCCGTAGCCGATGTTCTCTTTAGGTAGGTAAGACTGTCCTCAGAAGTTGCTTTAAGCTTTCGTCTTGATCAATACATTGACGAATTAATTAACTGTCGTATAGCTCGGACACTGTAGCGAATCGTTTTCGCTTTGGTCTTGTCCAGTCCGTGTTAACCCATGCACTTCCCACGGCGGCGGAGTGCTGGCTAATATATCTATGCACGGACCTCTGCGCAAGAGAAGTCTCACGAGACCCCTCCTCCACCTATACTCCTTCACATGCATCCATCCTCGCAGTTTTCATGCTGTGGCCGCTAGCTGTGAAAGGTCCGCAGTACGCTTGATGCATGCTCAACAGTCCCGTTCGGCGGGACCATGATCTCCCCTGCACAACCACACCTCCGAATTTTTCCGCGCACGGTCGTTCAGCATTCGTATCGCGCCCGTGTAACCTTCAAAGGTCACGAAAGAGCTCACACAACGGCTACAACCTCTCCCGGAGTCTTGGTGGGGCTGATAAACGTCTATAGCGGCGAGCTAGAAAAACATCTCATCGATAACGTTAGACATGTCACGCGCCGTCTGGCAGTTGGATGATGGTGTCAGAGTTTATCTTGACATCTAATACTGACTATGGCGATGGTCGAATCACTGCCCAAATCACCCGTCTTTCAGAAGCTCTTATCTGTCTCCCCTATTGACGCTCATCAGTCCCCTACCTTATCCCAGTCCAGTCGTGCTCGAGCAACGTCCACCAGCGCTGCGGTATCTCCGGAGATGCTGCCGCCTCCAGGTATCTATCCGCCATATGTTTGCCGTTGCGGTCTCCACTTCCCTTTGGTACTACAGATGGATCGTGTTCGACGATTGTTCGCACGGTCCCATCTATATCCGTGTCGACGGATACCCAGTTGATCTCCAGTGTCCCAGAAACAGCCCGTGAATCTAGGGCTTACCTTCGCCATTACCGCACATTTAGATTGGCCGTGCAGCCAAGATCCGCTTTTGGTCAAATCCAAGCGCTCCAGTGCTGCTCTAGACAGTCTGCCCTTCGTCAAGTTTCCCTTACAGACAAGCCGAGATCCTTTCAAGAAGCCAAGGACAACAGACTTCGTGGGGTGCAATTTCTCGGTAGATGGGCCTTCAAGATCTTTGTGGGCTTGGGCGTGAGAGCATGTCGAGAATATGCGCGTGCTTAGCTACCTACATCGAGTGCCACGATTCTCGCTGCCCTGCGTCGGCCAAAGCCTGCTGGACATCATCCCGGCTATCGTCTCACCGCATACCATTATCTGATATGTCTCCTTCGGGCCGCAGCATCTGCACGACGATTAGAAATAACCTCTCGTCGGGATCACTACTTGGGCAGGTCCGTGGAAGAGTTCGAGGTACGGAGCTGAGGCAAAAAGCTATAGGAATGTCTTAGATATAACTATATAAGTGTCAGTGGTGGCGTTGACACTTCGCTCTTTAGTTCTCAGGTTCAACTCTCAAGTCATAGTCAATACCTCTCAGCTAGCTCCTTGGTATCCATCTTTGATACATACTTCAATATGCATTCTGCGATCTTACTCGCTCTGCTTCCCTATGTCCTCGCGGCGCCTCTGATCATTCCTAGGGATGCTCAACTTTTGCCTGGCAAATTCATCGTCAAGATGAAGGCCGAGGCTTCCAAGGAGAGCCTTGAGGAAGCCAAGGGACTTCTTGCAAACAGCCCCGATCACGAGTTCGACTTTGGAGGCTTCTCAGGCTTCTCAGGCAGCATCGCAGCCGCCACTGTTACGAAGCTCCAGGCTTTGGATGCTGTTTGTACTCTCTAAACCTACGGGACAAGAATTTTGCTGACATCCACAAGGTTGAGTACATTCACCAGGATGCCCTGGTCCACACTCAGGAGTGGCAGACTGAGACCGGTGCCCCCTGGGGCCTCGGACGCATCTCTAACGTTGAGAAGGGTAGCTCTACCTACATCTATGACAGCTCTTCCGGAGAGGGAACTTGCAGCTATGTTATTGATACCGGAATTGAAGTCGATCACCCCGAGTTTGAAGGCCGTATGTATAATCAACGTTGAGTATCAATCTTCTTCAACGTTGTTAATGTGCTTTCAGGTGCTGAATGGCTCGAGAACTTCACCGGTGACGGTCTGGACAACGACGGCTATGGCCATGGTACCCACTGTGCTGGCACTATCGGCTCCAAGACCTACGGTGTCGCGAAAAAGACGAAGTTGTATGCCGTCAAGGTTTTGGACAGTGGGGGTTCAGTAAGTCACCCCTTTCCAACTGTTTTGTTATTATAGTTAACCACTCTCACAGGGATCATGGTCTGGTGTCATTGCTGGTATTCAATACGCCGCCAACGACCAACTGACCCGTGACTGTCCCAAGGGATCTGTCGCCAACATGTCCCTCGGTGGCGGAAAGACGCAGGCCGTGAACGACGCTGTGAGCCATATCGCCCCCACTCCCCCCCTTGATAGTGCATACTCATACGTTCCACAGGTAGCCGCTGGTGTAGCCGCAGGCCTCTTCTTCGGCGTCGCGGCCGGAAACAACAACGGCAATGCCGCAAACTACTCTCCAGCCTCCGAACCCTCCGCCTGCACCGTTGCCGCGTCTAATTCCTCGGATACAAAGGCCATTTTTTCCAACTACGGCGCACTTGTTGATATCTGGGCTCCCGGTGTCTCGGTTCTCAGCACCTGGATCGGTGCCTCCACCAACACCATCTCCGGTACCTCGATGGCTACTCCCCACGTCGTCGGCCTTGCTGCGTACCTTCTTGGGTATGAGGGCATTCCCACGAGCGCCCTGTGCGCCCGCATTGTGGAGCTCAGCCAGAAGGACAAGATCACCGGCGTTCCGACCGGAACTGTCAACCAGTTGGCATACAACGGCGCCATTTTGAACAGCACCAGGCGCGCTACCAGGCGCGCTATTCCATTCTAGATGATTACCTTCACTGGGAACTGGAGAGAGAGTCCGGATCTAGACCACAAACTGGTATCGATGTCGACCTTGAGCGGACAGGAGTAGCGGTGTCAGGCGCGATGAGATTGGGATTGGACTGCATTCCGAGGCGTTTTTTTTATTGTCGAGGATGGTTGATGTAGGGGTATTGATCTCTTATCGACGCTCTTTATGAACACATGATGTGAACCGTTATAATGGTGCTGCGCTGATGAGGGGATGAGGTGGTCTACATCTTATGGGAGTTTTGGCTTAGTCTAATAGTAAAGAACTTGGGGGTTTTCCTGAAAACGTGATGTTTTGTAGTGATTGCAACGTTAATCTTGGTGGTTGTTTCTATCACGTTTGTTGAACAAGAGAAAATATCATTTGTTAGCATGTTGGCAGAGTATATTTACGCCTATGTCGTATTATAGATTGTGAAAATATAAAAACGACGGGAAAAGAAAATGAAGAAGAAAAATTAATCTATTCTTCCACACCACATGGGTCCCTCGTTTGCTTACCCAGCATCCATCTCGATTGGGAGTTATTTTCTAAGATGGTTATTAATTGTGTATTGGAGTTATAATAATGGGAAATGATTATACGGGATTTCTTGAAATCGGTATTACATGATGCATGCATGCACTACGCAAAATGGCCACCCGTTGATGAAAAGCACGGATGTTGATTGCGCAGTCAAGACAATCCCTGCGCTTTGTCTTTGTCGGGACTCTTGTGCTTGCCCATCTAATATACGTCTGAACGTCGGTCGTGATGCAGAGCTATAGTCGGTCGTGGAAGCAGCGCTGCTAATCATTTGCAATGCGAGGTGGTTGTCGAAGGCGGGGCAGCATTTGCGTAACACATTGATTTTCCCCCTTGAGCCTTGGTTTCGGTAAGAGTATGTACCTCTAACAAAAGATATGATTGCATTATCCAATGCAGCAGAGATGAAGCTCTTGCCTAACGGGTTGTGTCTGCGTAGCTGTAATATGTATGTGTTAATTATAGAGGTCCCCCCCCCGAAACTGCCCGTGCTAGAATTTGAAAAGGAACGACGACTCGCTCGAACCAAAAGTCTGGATTATCTGGGATGTGTGCGACTTCCCTGACACTTGGCAGGCGTCTAATTATGTCTCATGGGCAAGGGTACGTAACACGTTGAAAGGGGGACTAAACTCTCAGAGAGTTAGTCATCTGGTCGGGAAGTGTGACACGAATTCGAAGACGGTAAACAGACACGAGTCCGTGTAACCAAAAATGGGAGGCCAGGGATGGATCTGCACGTCAACAGTAGTAGTAGTAGTAGCACGGGGGTTATATTGTCGAACGGGCGCACAGCCTTCATGGCCTCATCAGGTTGCACGTCAGTCCGTGGTCCTACAACCAAGAGTTCACGGAGATCCGTTAGCTGGTGTTACGTGTCGATGGTCTAGATCTTCCTGTGAAAATCTTGAATTTTAGTACGGGGGGGTGGGCGGCCGAAAGAAGGTGCTCTGACTCTTACCCATTTAGCGGTCGTATCGCCTTTGGTTTCCCCTCCTGGTATTGCGTAAGGCGGTTTTGTTCTTTTGTCTTGATACTTGTCGTTGTTTTTAACTTCCAACGCGCTTGTAACACTAATTGAATGTGTATGGTGGGAAATAGACAGTTGACTGCTGTGAAGAGGATACGCACGTGATCTTGCATGTGTGTAGTGAGAACACAAAACACATATATTGGACAATTGAGTGCCCATGTTCATCCAGCTGATGTTCACGATATCTCATCACTTACCGTGGGATACCCCCATGTGTAGAACTAATGCTGGTGGATCTAGAAGATAAGCTAGAAAATTCTGCACAATCACTGATATCTTCTCTTGGATTAACTAAAAAGCTCCCCTATAATCAAACTTCACGCTGACTCATATGAGGGTAGGATGTATTTGAGACGATGAGCTTTTACAGTAGAAGTCTGGTATCGGGCCAAGCTGGCCATTTCGTTGAGGCTGCGGAACTAAGGTTTAGGCTATCAAAAGGTTTAGATTTAGACATAGACAAGGATACGACTGTCTTTTCTTCAAGGACGATCTATACTATCAGGATAGGATTTGTAGAGAACAGCATATAAACAGAGTTGGGCGGTGCTAGGCCCGTGACTATAAGATGTTTTATTTACCACCCACTGAGAGTTTCGGTCGCGTTCAATGTCGGACTAGTATGCAACATTCTGAAGTCGTGTGCTGCATTGCAGATGACTGTCGATAAAGCGAGCAGATTCCTCCTATGACGTGACGATTTTGGATAAGAGTAGTTCCGCATCCCTCCAGATACGATAGGGTTGCACATGTGACTTTGTTTAACCGGGGTACGGTCACATGACGGAGCTTGGACGTGATCGAAGCAGGTGTCTCTATGAGGACATAGCGTTACCCCTATCACAGGTGGAGTACTTGCATAGAATAGAGGACATTATTATCATTGATGAAGTACAATTTTATCCATCTACTTTATATACCTTATTACCATCCCATCCTAAAATAATGTGACAGCCAACCTTGCATAGACAACAAACCGCAGAGGAAAGCTGTATGGCCACACATCGAAGGATCAGTGACCAAAGGTGTGTGAGTATGTAAGATAGTCACTTGAACTATAGGGTCAACGAGCAAGCTATTAGGGGGTTCACCTGCGAGTAGTAGACAGGAAATGTGTCCCGTGTTTGATTCCCGAAAGTATGCAGAGAGCGTTTATTATGCATTAATTACTTGTGCATCCAAGCAGGACGTTGATCTAACCAAGCTGTTACAAGCCTTCTATTAGAGGATGAGAAAGTAAAGTTATACAAAGGTATATAGCGTGTGACTGATACAAGTTCCATTCCACTGTCACTTAGATCATGTCAAGTTACAGTAACCTGGATGTTTCTTTTGAACGCAAACCATGGTATATATCACGCAATTCGACGACGGACCAACTGGGAACAAAGGTATAATACTTGACGGTTTACCGGCATTTAGACTTGTATCGAGACGCTGGTTAAGTTCAAGAAGTTCCGCACATCTGGAAACCACTTGAGACTGGAAGACCAAGCATTGTTGCAATGGCTCTACTTCCGATAGATGCATTCCACCTTCCGAGTGCGATCGTTGAAGGAAAACGTTTGTGGAAACGTTTGTAGCTGATCAATTGAAACGAATCTAGGAAGATTATTTCTTTAGGGACCAACTTTTTGAAGCTTGTTGCCATATTGTCACATGACATACTCGGGTATATATACCCTTATACGTTCCATAGTTAGGAGGTAGACTTGTTACTCAATATAGCATCCACATATTGTGCCTTTCTATTGCCGTTTCGCCTCGATATTAGAGTCAATGTTTCTGAAACGTAGATTGCGATATCGTACAGAGTCAGATCCTGTAACCGAAAGCTAGGGAACCTTTCCATATTCCTTCTGATCATGGCTTCGGGTCTGCTGGAGACGCGTAATTCGATTTTCGGAAGAGCTTGGAGGTGTTCCAAATGTTACATAAGCTTGTAAACATTATTGCCGTCGCTATAGTCAATTTCGTCAAGCCTGTTGATGAATATGCAGGTTGGAGATGAGACTGGACCAAGACTGAATAGAATTTAGGCTCTGTATAGGGAAATATAGTTCGGTGACACCGGCTGCGAGTGGCATAGTAAAAGCTAAGCGTTTTTCTCAATTCGCTTGATGACGCCGTGTCGAAAGATGCAGATGTAAAAGGGACCACTGGGACCAATATTATTGTCGCAAACGCACGGATGATTTGCATCTGACGCGGTGCGACCAATGCAGCTAGCGCGCGCCCAGACTCGATTCTCAGCCTCATTTCGAGATTACGACTCTCGCACCACCACTCACCCTCAGCCATGCATTCCTCGTCTCACACCTCCGCCATGCAGCGGACAATATGAACTCCTCGCGAACATTTACCCGCGGTACCAGTAGAGCTTTCCGTCCCGCCTTCGACTATCTAGACAACTTCACACGCGCCGCGCAGCTTCCCCGCGACCCCAAGAAGAACGACTACTACTCCCACCACTCCCACCGCAAGAACTCGGGCAGCTCGCTCGATGATACGGACCACTCGGATATAGAACAATACGCCCAGATGGAGAGCTCGCGGACCAGTCACTCGTCGAGGAATTCGCAGCACGAGCTACAACCTCCAGTTCCGCTCATCGATGTCGGCAGCCGTTCCACATCACCATATCCTAGGAGTCGCAGCGCTGTGCAAAGCGAGGACGAGGACGATGAATTCGAACCCGCGAGTAGTATACGACCACTGGTCAGCAACGATGTCGGACAAAGTGGCGGCACAGGAAGGGGAATATGGCGACAGGGTGGATTAGGGAGCTTTTTCTTTGGAACATGGATGGGATGGCAGATTTGGGTCGGCCTGCTGGTCTTCTGGGTCGGCGGATGCGGCTTTGGGCTGTTGCTGATGAATAGGTTCATCATTTTGACGGGGATTTACAGGTAAACAGTCTTGAGGCGTAAATGCGCGACCGAAACTGATTCTTGTTGTTTAGGCTCTTCCTACCCCTAACCCACACGTACCTACAGCTTCTCCTGACACACTTTCTTCTTATCGGCTTTTCCAGCCTTACGAGAGTGCTAGGTGGCCCCCTCCGGAGGCTAGGTTTCGGCGCCGCAGTCGCTCCCGCATACGCGGTTGCTCCTACTGGCGGAGCCTTTCGAGGCGCGAACAAAAGACCTTCTGTCCTGCAGTTTGGACGATGGCTAACGAATGGTTCGGGTGGAATTGCTGGAGGAGGACTTTTCGAATTTGATATACAAGTGGCTAAGCAGGTGCTTCCGTTGGCCGTCGTCTTCTTCGTTAAAGTGCTTCTGAGCAATGTCTCGTTTGCGTAAGCCATGCTATATTTGCCCACTGTGTACGGACTGACGGACGTGTAGATACGCCACTCTCCCTGTATATCAACTCTCCCGCATTGGCGTCGTCCCGCTCGCTCTGATCTTCTCTTGTCTCTTCCAGAAGGACGGCCACGGCGCTAGCACGCTTTCTTCCGCACTCGTAGCCACCCTAAACCTCTTCTTCGCATCGCTCCGCGGAAACGTCCGCGTGACATGGGAGTCCATTGTAGCCGGCGTTTTCTCCTCGCTCTTCACAGCTCTATACCCAATCCTGCTTCTCCGCACATATCGTAATCTCGTCTCGGGGCTCATCCCTCAGGGCGATGTCCTCACCGGCTACCCCTCAACGGCGGACGATTCTCAATCGAACAGGGAGGAGACCCGCGCATACTTTCGTACTCTTCACTATACGTCCCTGCTTGCGTTGATCATCCTCACGCCTATCGTTCTCGTTTCTGGCGAGCTTGGAAATATCTTCCACAATCTTCCATACCTGGACGTTACGTTTTTCTGGTTTATGATTTGGTGCGGCGCCATCGGGTCCTTCTCCGTCTTCGTTTCTACTCTACTGTTAGTCAAGGCCACATCTCCGCTTACCGCCACTTTCATCGCTGTACCGCGCGGCGCTTTCCAACTCATTATGCTTGGAGGCAAGATGCCCACGCATAGTTGGGTTGGCGTGGTACTTTGCTGGATCAGCAGTCTATGGTTCTTGGTTGCACGGAGGGACGAGGGTCGGAATCTTGATCGTTTAAGGATAGAGGGAAGGTGAACGTGTCGCCACCTTTTGTATTGGCCGTTCTTCGTGCATTCGAAATTTACTTTTGGGGTTCATTTGAAGATTTGTAAAGTGCCTTCACACTCGGATGGCCGAAATTTCTAGCCATGGAATTATATGTCCCTATCAAAATTATGCTCGCCAGATGGATCTTGTGAAGAAATGCGGACAAGGGGGATAACACCTTCGTGAAATCTTCATGTTCGTTCTTTGACTCTACCAACGCCTCCTGTCCTTTTCCAGTATTAAACGACAACCAGTCAATTACGGAATCAAGCCAGACTGGTTGCTAGCAACACTCGAGACCTTTGTGATACTTGTCAGAGGTTTTTAATTCCATATCTCTCCCGTTTGCTCTATACAAAACACGTGCTCATTCGAAGCTGAAAGCTTCTGTCAAACAGCCTTACCTAGGTAGTCCACCGTTCTGTGAAGGCGATTCTTGCTACCCTCTTCCAGTCTCTTGCTTCTCGATCAAAAAATACCTGCCAGTCCTCACTCCAAAGGACGGCGAGTAGCTGCCCATGGGAAGTGTCTGCCTTGGTCTTGTAACCGTAATGGATACCATCTATGAAGCTCCGCCCTGCTCTCTTCGCGCACCAAAAGTCCCCCAAATCATCCTCTCCACGGTACTGGGAGAGCTTGTGGGATCCCCGAATCTGCATGTAACCATCAAATCCCGCTTTCGAGAAACGACGTTGCTGTAAACCTTCGGGTCTTTTGTGTTTGATTGCATGCAGGGCGATAGTCACGACAGTCATGGCCGGGGGATACGTACACCCTTCTCGCAGAAACGCTGGTTAGTTATGAGATGAAATGTGTTGGCGTTTTTTTGGGAGAAGGACATTTGAATATGCTTCAAACTTGGCGTTTTTGGAGACTGGAGTTATGGGGTAGAATCGTCGAGTCTGGCGTCACTATAAATGCGACGAAGGGCATACGACTTTGAGTGGGCTCAGGGTCTGGAACATGAATTGGTTTATGTATTGCTTTGGTCACTCTCGAATGCGTCATCTGAATGAGGATACAACAAAAGTTCAAAGGTCAGCCATGGGGGGAAAGGGGAGCTAGTCGTATTTCAGAAGGATGAACCCCGAGGAAAGGGATTTGTATACCCACATATAGGGTTAAGATGGTTGAGCAGGGACTTGTTGAATACGGAGAGGCTTCGAGATTTCGGATGATAGATCTAGTATATTCCCAGTAGTCTGGCATTCAGGTATCCAATTTATCCACCATATATCGCTTATAAGTACTACCCCATGTCACACCTCCTCCTACAACGGCACTGCCGCCCCATCGCCCCTCATATCGCTAGCGCCACTCCAAATCCTGATACCATCATCCTCATGCTGCCTGATAATCTGCCCTCTGCCAAATCTTGACCTCCCATAGCCCTCCACCTGCTGCACATTATGACCCAGGTCTCTCAGCTCATCCACGACTTTCGAATCGATGCCCTGTTCCAAATAAATGATGGCATCAGTCATCGTCCCATCTGCACTCGGCATGCCCGCCCCAATACAAAGTCTGGGCGCATCAAGTGCCTCTTGGGGGTTCAGATTGAAGACTTCCTGGTTCAGTAGGACTTGTACGTGACCCTGTGGTTGCATGAAGCCGCCCATGACGCCATACACGCTGTGCAAACTCTCATCTTTCACGTTGGTGATCAGACCCGGGATGATGGTGTGGTAGGGTCTTTTTCGCGGTTCAAGCTGATTGGGGTGGCCTTTGCTGAGGTTGAAATTGGCACCCCGGTTTTGCAGCGTGAAACCGCAGCCTTTGGGGATGATGGCGGTACCGAAACCGCCATAATTGCTGTTGATGAAGGAGATTGCATTGCCTTCGGGGTCGGAACAGCAAAAGTAGACCGTGTCGCTTTGGAGATGCGCGGGAGAGCCGTGCATGGGTGCGGAAACGGCCTTCTTTGGATCAAAAAGCTTTGCCCGTTCGGCAAGATAGGCTGGTGAGATAAGTTCGGCAGTGGGAACTTTGGTGACGTTGGGGTCAGTGACAAACCAGTGCGCATCGGCGAACGCGAGGCGGAGGGCCTCAATGGTAGCGTGGAGGTGTTGGGTGCTGTTGTGGTCGTTGTGTGTCCATTTAGATATCTTTCCTTGCTTTTCCAACTCCTGTATTATCCCAAGGGCCATGAGAGCCACAATGCCTTGGCCATTTGGTGGATGTTCCCAGAGCTCAATACCGCCATCGGTGCGCTCACCAACCCCTTGACCGGTGTACTTGAGTGAGATAGCGTCGACTGGCTCAGAACCCGTTTCAGCGTGATGCTTCAAGTCATCCAGGGTCAGATGACCTCCGAGATGGGAAACCACTTTTATAAGCGATTCTGCAACTTCTCCCTCGTAGAAGCCCTTCTTACCGTGCTTGCCAAGGAGTTTGAAGGTATTAGCGATAGTTGGGTTCTTCATGATCTCCCCGGCCTTTGGCGCTCTACAGCCGTCTTTGGCGGATGGGTCTTTCTTCAGCATTTCAGCGAAGTTTGGAGACGCTTTTCTGATACTTGCTTCGCCGGCGGCCCACTTTGTGAGGATTAATCGGGGGGCTGTAAATAGTATGTAGTCAATAGACTTACAAATGTTGCAACTAATTCAGAAACGGGAAACCCATTCTCTGCGAGTGCAACCGCAGGTGCAAGCACTTCCTCCAGAGTGACCTTCCCGCTACCGAACCTTTCTACACAGTCAACCCAACCAGCTGCAGCTCCTGGCACAATTGCTGCATGGACGCTATCCATTGGGATCTGTCCAGTCTCACCATCAGGGATCTTGAGATCTTTCCTAATTTGCTCAAGCGTAGCTTTCTGACCAGACCGGCCTGATCCATTCATAGCATGCACCTTCTTGGTCTTGGCATCATAGAATAAGCAAAACAAGTCACCGCCGATTCCGGTCGAACTGGGTTCTGTGACATTGATAGCTGCCGCAACGGCTACTGCTGCATCCTGTGCGTTGTGAATGATGCTTCTTGGTGGGGTTAGGGGAGTACGTCATACAGCAGCGTTTCCACCTTTTCGAAGAATATCTAAGCCGGCAGCAGTGGCGAGCGGCTGCGTAGACGAGACGATTCCCTGTGTGCTGTGTACAACTGAACGACGGCTAGGAAACCGTGCGAACTGAGGCTCGTGATGGGGATAGACATTTGGACCCATTATTGGTCGACGTGATATTGATACAATAGTGGTGGGGTTGATGATGGCGGGGCAGTCAAGTTCCTCAAGTGTAGTCTATCCAAACGAAACTGGGATGAAATGAAGATGAAAGGATGATTGCCATGAGGAAAGAATAATATTAGGTGTTCTACTGGTACAAAAGACGGATATCCCCGGAAAAGGGTGTTGTTGCCCTTTGGGTTGCCGAATGGGTGCCGCATGTTTGTCTCCGCACCGGCAAGCAAATGCCGACGTGCGTTGAAGATGATTCGAGCATTTCAAGTCATGGATTGGTCAGAGTGACAACATCGGATGAGACGACGAGAAGAAGTGGGATAATTATTACCACAAGTGATTTAATTCCTGGTCGTAGCCTCTTCTAATCACGTGAACGGCGACTGCCAAGATAAATCCGGAATGTCGAAAGACGTGCCTGGCATGTGTGCAGCAAGATCAATGGATCTAATATGCAGTTTTTTTGAATTGCACCAACTATGCGAGCAACGCCTTGGATCTGCCGCAATTGTCTCTCGCGCATTGCAAGACCCGCGAATCGGCTGCGTAGTAGTCGATTTCAATCTACCGGTATGCACTAGCTTTATCCTCTTTTTGGTGTTCGCTGACGTCCTCAAGCATCAACTTCCGAGTCCGTCCCTCCAGCACTCCTCTCCCGAGCTCGCTCAATCGCCTCAGAGCACAAGCAACTAACCGAGAAGCTTGCCGATGGCTTCGATACACGCGCTGCGAAGAAATTGGGCGAATACAGCGCTGTCGTGACTGCTTTGAAGGATTGGGAGAAGGCGAAGGAGGTAGGTCAGCCCTTCAAAGCAACTGTTCAGATAGACCAGTCACCAATGCCATCATAGTCTGTGACAGAGCTCACCTCGCTCATACATGACCCCACAACCGACCCAGAACTCCTCGCATTGGCCTCAGACGACCTCGATGCGACCCGAACACAGCTTGCCAATGCCTCCTCGAACCTCACTACCTCTCTCGTCCCAATACACCCTTTCGCACATCTCCCATGTCTCCTCGAGATACGACCTGGAGCAGGCGGATCCGAGGCCGCTATCTTTGCGGGCGATTTACTGCGCATGTACCAGGCCTTCTGCAACCGCAACGATTTTCGATCCAACCTGCTGAAATACGAAAATGTCAATGGAACACAGGAGGCAGGCATACCATTATCAGAGGCAGTGCTGGAGATCGACTCGGAAAATGCATACGGTGTGTTCCGAAGCGAAGCGGGCGTTCACAGGGTCCAGCGCGTGCCTGCCACGGAGACCAAAGGACGAACGCACACAAGCGCAGCATCAGTACATGTGCTCCCCAGCCTGCAAGAGAGCTCTCTCGGAGAGAATGACATCGATGATCCGGAAAGCGATTACTACATCGATCCCAAAGAAGTCAAGTTGGAGGTTATGCGAGCAAGGGGTGCTGGTGGTCAACATGTCAACACAACCGAGTCTGCAGTCCGGCTAACACATATTCCGACAAATACGTCCGTGTCCATGCAAGACTCGAGATCGCAGCCCAAGAACAAGGAGAAAGCCTGGGTATTGCTCCGGTCACGCCTAGCGCAACTTCGGCGAGACAAGAGAGAAGAAGAAATGGTAGCCATGAGACGCAGTGTCGTGGGTGTTGCAAGGATGGGCCGCGGAGATAAAGTGAGGACGTACAACTGGGGTCAGCAGAGGGTGACAGACCATAGGAGCGGAACTACTGTACATGATCTCGATGACGTGATGCAAGGCGGCCAGACCCTGAGCAAGGTTATGGAGAGCGTTCGTACCTGGCTTATGGAGAAAGACGTGGAGGCCCTTCTTGCGGAAGACGCGCCCGCACGGGAGGGGAAAAAATGAACTGGGAGACGTCTCTGCCATTCTCGCTTCTCCTTGCTTGTAAGTGCAGCTCGTATTCACTCGACTCCAGCTGTACATCTTGATCTACTCGCCGCCGCCACTGACAAGATCAACTTTTCTGCAATCTCATTCACAGATGTTAAAATCACTGCAAATTCGTGTCAACACTCTCCCTTCTCCCGAGGAATGCCACTGATGTAGCTAACAGTATCGGGTCCACGGACTAGGATACTCCCGCCCGGAACCGTACTCTATGCAAATCACTTTACGAACGCGCAATCTTGCTAACGTGAGGTCGGGAGCCTGGAAGCATGCATCCGCTTGCAAGGTGTTTGGACTGTAAATATCATTCCAGCATCAAGCACCCTTGTTGTGCCAACATGCTCAATCCCCCCGGCGATATTAGAGCGCAGAAAGGCAGCAAACGCATACGATTACGATTACTACAAGCCACGGCCTCGATCCCCTGACTAACCTTGGCCAAATTCCCGCAACCAGACCGAGAGTTTGCCGCGTGGGAGCCAATTATCCCACGGTACTTTGGCTACACATCTATAAACTGGCGCCTATCTGTTGAGGATGGATGTCAAAGTTCATGGTATCTCATCGTGACTTGTGCAACTGGTCTCGGAGCTGCTCTACGAAACTATTGGAAAATCGAACGAGAAATCTATTCGTACTACGTTGATGAAGGAACTCTTACTTCCGTACGCGTGAAACAACTAAAGACTGTAAATTTTGGTTATGGGGGCTTTTCCATCGTCGAAGTAGGCTGTCCCGACTTTGTCATCTTGTGGTTGCCGGTCTGCGACTGCCAACTGGTTGGCCTCACACATTTCATCGTCAACTCAAGTCATCACATCTGCATCCCCAGAAATTCCTTGGCCCCCTTCCCCGCAGTCCCCGCCACTACCCCGGATAATCCATCTCTGATCCGTTCCTACCACCCTGCTAAAAACGATGGGACAGACAAGGCTTGCGAACAAGCGTGTTTCTGGATCAGGAGTTCGAATTTCAAGTCTATCGTGCGGGATGGTCACACGAACGTCGTGGAGGAGAACTTTGTATTCATACTTCAATGCTCCCGCGTCCCGCTTTCTTCGTTCTCTCTGTACGGTATTCAAACAAACTTCATACTTAAATTGATTCTTCATTGATACCCCATCATGGCTATAACACAAAATGATTTCGCTCATGAGAAACAACGACACGATGCAGAAAAGCCCGCATTCACAGAGAATTCGGAAAATTCACCGACCGACATCTTTCTGGACCTGACGAGGACACGGACGTTGGAGGAAATCGATATTCACAATCGGAGTGCTCTGAAGGGAGATGACTCCGATGGAAAGGTTGTATTTGGTGTTCGAGGCGCTCTTGCAGCTGTCTTCCTAGCAGGACTTTACACTGGTAAGGAGAAGGCGTTCTCTGGTAAGAATGGTTTGATCTAACCATCTTACAGGCTCACAAGTCATATTGTACTTCGTCGGAGGATCACTCGGCTTCATTTCCAAGGATCTGAAGCTCGCATCGGGTTCAGCATGGCTACCCACTGCAAACATTCTGGCCATTGCGGCAACATGCCCATTCGCGGGTTATCTCCAAGATCTATTCGGAAAGCGGTACATCGCCCTGTTTGGATCGGCATGTATCTGCATCGGTATCGTTCTCATGGCTACTGCGCATTCCTTTGGACAGGCCCTTGTTGGGATGACCGTCTCTGGCGTTGGCGCCGCAATTGGTGAATTAACTGGGCTCGCTGGGTATGTCTTTGTCTCTTCTCTTAAACACAACTTGCTAACCTAAATTCAGACTTGCCGAGGTCGTCCCTGTCAAATATCGTGGCTACTCGCTCGCGCTTGTTACGGCATTTGTTATCCCGTTCTGTGAGTTCATCTTGTTTTGCTCAGGCATTAATCTGTCTTGCTGACAAACCCACTAGGTCCATATCTGATGTATGTCGAACTATGGTCTCATGGAAACTCCGTTGGGTGGAGATGGGGTCCATGGGTAGCACTGTAAGTACACGTTTTCGAACTTCCACACATGTGACGAGTGTTAACAGCCTCTAGCATGTACAATGGGGTTATTGGAATCGGTATCTTGTTCACTTATTTCCCACATACGCATACACGTGCGGAAGGCTTCTCTCGACGCTCTATCATCAAGCGAATTGATTTCATTGGTGGTGCTTTGTCAATTACTGGACTAACGATCTTGTGTGATCCATTCTGCCCCAACTCTTCATATCTTGCTGATGTATTCTAGCCTCATCGCCCTTCAATCCGGAGGCTATACCCATCCATGGGTAAGCGCATACGTCATGTGCACCCTCCTGATCGGGCTCGCGCTGATCGGTGTCTGGATTGTCTGGGAATCGACGTTCGCTAAGCACCCTATGGTTCCCGGCGAACTCTTCAAGGGACAACGCATTGTTGGTCTGGCCTACTTCATTGCCTTCGCAGCTGGCATGAACTTCTTTTCCCTCCTCAACTTTTTCCCGGTCACCTTCTCCTCAGTATACGAACCGATTCCGGTCCAGATTGTACCTATATATATCGTGAAGGGGGAAAGAAGTGCACTTCTAGGAGGTAAAGTCTTTATCAGTCGAAGATAATGTCCATGATCAATGAGGCTATGTATACCCCAGTACATATCCGCAGTTAGAAAGAAGGAGCTTGCACTGTCTTAGACTAGCTTACGTGCGGTGATTGATAGATGCTGTCGGATGGACCGTGCGCTACACTTGCCGATCAGGCTGACTCGCGTTCTTCGCGTATCTATCCGGGAACTTCGTCCTTAATTACGCCCATTGTCCAAGACCCAGGCATTCATATCATCACTCCTTTCATCACCGCTTATCGTCAATTCCCGTTGTTTTCTTTGCGAGATGGCGGAAGAGGATCCGCACCCGGAACTCGATTGTATGCTGTGCTACCAGGCTCAGCCACCCAGTCTTTGTCCTACTGGGAGATCACGAGCTCGCCTTGATTACCATTTCTGGCGCCTGTCGGCGTTGGGGACATCAATCGCGCTCGGTCGTCTATTCTGACTAGATTTAGTACTTAGTGTCATCAGTAAGGAGTTCACTTCGATATGGAGCTGTTGTATGTGATTTTGCTATCGAAAGAGACGTGTAATATGGCATGTATCTCAATCTCAACAGCAAAAGGAGAGTAAAGCCAATGCCTACAACTGTTCACCAGTGTCATTAGCATGGCATAGCACAAAGGGTACTTGTAGCCTCGCGCGTGGCTGAATGCGTTTCCCATGGTCGCACCAGACCCACATCCAACCCCTCCACAGGACTCTGCGTTCTTAAGTGAGGGAACGCCTCCGTCGACAGCTTCAGGGCCATCCCCGCCACCTTGCCGCACATCTACCACCATGTCATGGGGGAGCCACGAGATCTTCAGGAGCCAGAGTTTTCGCGTTTGTTGTCATCTCAGACTGGAGATCTACTGTTGAGCTTGTACAAGAAGGATTGTCCGGCATCAAAAGAGTTTCATTACATGGGGCAAGAGATCAAAACCCTTCACGCTTCTTACCAAACAATTCGGCCCTGTCTCCTGCAGCCATCCTCTTTCATATCCAATGATGGGATTGAACTCGTCCGAAACATCTTCGATGGCGTGGAGACTATCTGCGAGGATCTGCTCGAAGATGTGCAATCGTTTACGGAACAGCTTGAGAGAGCGAAGCGCGTAAACGGAAAGCGATTCAGTCCCTTCTTCGCTCTCCACAGCGTCAAACCAATTACACGCGATCGCAACAAGCGTGTGCTGGCGTTTTTCGAGGAACACAATTATGCGTTGGAGCGGTGCCAATTGCGGTATGGGAATATGTTGTTGAATTTGATGTTGGCCGTCTTCGTGTACGTTCTATATCTTCTTATATCGTATGTACATCTACTCACCATACACACAGCTATTCCCAGTGCATACACGACACAACTCAAACGCCCGTTTTTATTGATACTTCAACGTATCTGATCACAGATCTCCATGCTACCTCAATGGAGCTAAGAAGCAGAGAAAGGCGCGAGAAGAGAGCAAGAAAAACAAACAGGCTGCCTGTTGAGGCGTCCTGGTGGTGGCATGGACTGCCACCGAATCCACCGCATTTGAAGCCACTGTCTCCTTTGGCTGTTCTTTCGCGCATATGGGTCAACCCTGAAGCCCGAATAGCTGCTCGCCGTTCGCCAAATATTCAGGAGTTTCAGCAGGAAATAAAACAATTGCGGGAGTTGACTATTGAGCGAGAACGGAACACTGTCCAGCTCGATGCGGAGAACCAACAGTTATCAGTACTTAATCAACGACTAACATCAGATAATATACAACTGCAACAGGATAATGAAAAAGTAAAAACGGAAACCGGCTCTCTCAAGAAAGCAATCGACAGACTCCAGCATAACATTTCACGACTCATCAACGAGCTCCAAACGGAGAGAGACGCCCGTCGCGAACAAGAGCAGCATACGAACCACTATCGCGAGAGGCACGATGCAGTCCATCGTCAGTATGCCGCCCTTGTCGCGCAAAACGAAAGAGCAGACAGACATGCAGAACACGCAAGAAAATTGCCTGTTGAGTTACCTCCGGAACCGAGACGCTGCTCGCGAGGACGAAATCAACTCCACCATTGTGAGCCCAATACGCAAGACGTTCCGCCCGACTTTTCGCAACCGAGGACCTTGTCTCGCCGGAAATCAGGACCACCTGTGGCATATGGAAATCAAAAACGAGGTCGTCGTCACTCATCGTCTTCATGCCAGCGATCTGATAGACCGTCGGACCGGTGGAGTCGTACAAGCACGGCTGTCGAGGAACCAAATACCCATTCTCGGAGAACTTCTTCTTCAAAAGCCCCACCTATCTCTACTCGTACGAAACTATTTCGAACGGGATTTTAAAGAAATAAGCCGACGAATAACGATATCACGACTATGCGAGTGATATGAGCCGCTCGAGAACAACACATATGGATACTAAGCTCAACCTTCCGTTGTCTGCAATGCTCATTTGTCGACCCACTCTTCGTCGTGATACCCCAAGTCCCGACACCCTGCTCGCTGCTTAATTTGTGGGTTCTGCAAATCTCACGTTTCCAATCGCAGAATTAAATCTTTGTGGGTAAAGGGGTCGATCAGTGCCGCATGGAGCACGAAAAGGCTCTTGTAAAAGTCTGAGCGAGGGCTGCTCGGAGGCATTGAACACTGACGTCAGGTTCTAGAGCTGAAATGCATCGTGGCAGCTAGCTGAGGCACCTTTGCCCACCGGATTCCTCGCTTTCAAAAGCTGGAATGAATTTGCTAATTCCGATCTGGCTAAACGGGCTTGCCCGATTGGTCCCCTTCTCTGTGCCGTTGGTCGAGACAGTTGGGCAGCTATCAACGCTGCAAGATACATGCAACATCATGCAACGTGACCAACGTTTCACAAACGTGATGTCTTGTCCGACGTCTATTCGTGGTTGTTGCCTAGCAGCTCTCACCGGTGGGGGGTCGCCCACAAGACGAGACACGATATATAGACCCCTCCCCTATCGAAACGGGGGCTGTTTTCTCCCCAAGTCCTCAAGGACGATCTCTACGAAGAACAAACCCTACTATCTTTCGCAACATGTCTTCCATTCCTTCAATCATCAGCCCGGTGCTCAAAGAGGCAGTCGAGCTCAAGATTGAGGAGTTTGCGCAAACCACTGCAGATTTCAAGCGCCGCTACGACGAGAACTCCACAGTCATAGCCACAGAAAGCGATACACTTAAACGACTCGCTGCTCTTCTTGAGCAAATCAAAACGTTCGATCGATATCTGGAAGACGGGCACGATCTCGACACCATGACACGCTACGTCGAGCAAGCCAAGAATGATCGATCAATCTCGCAGGCCAAACTTCAGAAGTTCGAAAAGCGACTCCTCGATAAGCTAGAGTCACATTACCATCGCCTGGATGTCTCCGCTTTGCATATCTCAATGTTGAGAGAGGCCCTGAACTCGAGCAACTCCATTTCATCTGTGACCGGCCTGGTTGACAGACCCTTTGTTCAAACTGATGAAGATTTTGATGTGGTTGAAGGCGATCTCGAAGCTGCGTTTGAGAGGTTTGAGAAATCGACGTCTACTGCGAAGGAGATCGACGTCGAGAAACTTGAGACATACCTTTTGAGCGTCTTCGAGAATGATGTCGCCAAAATGGCCCTCGATGGAGTTCGACAAAGAATACAATATTATGGGCACAGTTTTATTAAGGGCACCAAAGGAATCCAAGAACACTTGGTGGGCTATGCGATCAACGATCTACTCCAGAACAGCCTACTCAGCGACAAGCGGAGAATTACGCTTCAGAGCTATTCTCAGTCACCTTCTTCCATTCGCGAGTTAACTAGTCTATTGAATGTCAAGTCTGTGAGAACCTGGAACTGGCGGAACCCAGAAAAAGGTCTTCCGGTCACCGCCCGTCAAAACGCCGAAGGCAAATATTGCATTACTGTCGAAGAGGATGTTGTCGATCAGCTCTTCCTTCACTGCTTGGCTCTGGGATGGTCAATGAAAGTCAAAGAGCTCCTCGGTGACGATATCCATAATGACGCCGTCTGGTCTAGGAATCAAGTCTTGTCAGCCGAAGAAACGGCAAAACGAGATTACTATCTCCTTCCGTCGCGGTGTCATGAACCGCCTCCCCCACCAAGCTGTCCAGCTCACTATTCGAGGAAGCCTAAGAAGCGCTCAATGGAATATGAAAACACTATGAAAACTCCGATCGACGACATGAGTGGGAGTCTCAGCGAGGAGAGATTCACGAACTATTACCAAACTTTCTTCCTATCCCGGCTACCAAAGAGCTTCGGCAGCGCAGCAGAGGTGAACCCTGTCAATCGGACACAGGCAGAATTGATGAAGCAACTTGCGACCGAAGCCAGGCTCCGTGAAGCGTTTGATGGCGAGGCTCAAGGCCTGTCGGCTAACTTCCGCTCGTTTGCCTCATCTCTACCGCACAAAACGATCCTTACGCTTCTGAAGTTCATAGGTGTGCCTAATATCTGGCTAGAGTTCTTCACCCGTTTTCTCGAGGCACCACTGGATATGGGACCTGTTGTACGCGGGACATCTGATCAGGTCCTGAAGCGTGTAAGCGGTGTACCCGTTGGTCACGGATTCGAATTATTGTTTGGCGAATTGCTGCTGTACTTCTTGGATCTCAGTGTTCACCAGAAAACTGGTGGATACCTGTACCGCCTACGCGACAAGAGCTACTTTGTGGGCAAATCCGAGCAGTGCAAGCTAGCCCACGACAGTATAGTTGAATTTTCAGCTGTCGCAGGCCTCGATGTCTCGATCGCCAATTGCTTGTCATGGGATCCAATCGGATTTGTCAACTTTGGCATTCAGCAAGGAAGGCCTCTGGTCTTTACCATTGTCAACAGCAAGGTCGAATCGTACGCCCACCGCGTTAAAAAGCAGCTCGCTGCCTGCACCTCCATGATTGACTGGATTCGTCTTTGGAACACAACAATGGGTAGATATGCTTCCCATCTTTTCGGACCATTAGCAAATGTTTTTGGAAAGGCACACCTTGAGTCTGTAACCGAAGCATACAACTCAATGTTCACCATTATCTTTGGGTCGAGCAATTTGACGGTTCACTTGACACAGCTTCTGGCTACCCACGTTGATCCCAAGAGTTCCATCACCATGGAGCCACTCATATACGTTCCGACATTGTTTGGAGGTCTCGGTGTCAAGAATCCATACACGACGCTCAATCTCGCACGAGAGCTTTACACGGACCCTTGCGCAAAACTTACTACTTTCCTGTCCGAGGAGCAGTCATACTACGCGAAAGCCGGCGAAGTCTTTGCTTCCTTCCCAGAGGACGTAAGGGAGGATAAAAGATTGCTTCTCTCTCCTCTAGAGCAGGCCAGCCTCACAGTTCTCTTCACAACACGCGATCCGGCGGCCTTCATGACCTTGGAAGAATATACAGCCAACAGGGAGATAATCAGGTACCCAAACCTGGCACCCAAACACTACAGTGACAATTCCAGATACACACCATACCCACCCGATGTGGAAGTCATCCACTGTCCCCCCTCCATCCTCAACATCTATACTTCTCTGCTCGAAGAGCCACGTTACCATATCGTTCGATCTGTTCGTGTGGATAACGAGGTGATGTGGACTTTGTCCAGACGCTTCGGGAGGGGGGTCTGGGACGCATTGGATGGAGAGGAAAATTGGGTGCTGCAGATGTATGCCGATGAGTGCTTTGAGCAGTACGGCGGGTTCAAGCTTTGGTGTGAAGAGAGTGTGCCCACCGAAGTGTTGAAGATGTTGCGGGGAGAGGAGGGGGATGACAGGGAAGATAGCAGAAGTAATGGATCATGTGACGATTAGATGGTCAATTTGGTTTTGTAGGATTCAGATTGCTTTTCTTTGAGACGTGGCTATACTGTGGGCCGGGTTGGCATCTGCGGTGGATAAACAGAGTATGACTTTCTTCTCCCTTTGCCTTGCGTTGTTTATGGCACCCTGTTCGCCATTACGATGATCATGACTTTCCAATACAGAAAGTGTAGAGTGAGAATCGAGCTAGTGAAGTGAGTTCATATGATCGAGTGAGAAGATTAATTAATTAGTGCCGTTCTAACCTATGTAACAAAGGAGGTTATATAGTGCTTAAACAGAGCAGGAAAACGTCTATCTAGTAATCCCAGATTATGTAACCATAGTCCCGGATAATCATGTCATGATCCAAAGAGTATTGCTACAATCACGTGATCACTAATAAACATCAAGGGTATGATTGCAACGATCATGTAATCGAAATTTAGGCGATCGTGTCAATCAGCTAAGCACCCTACAGGACAGAAAGAAATTTGGAGATAATACAATGTCAATTGGAACTTGCGGAGTACGCGATCACCATACCTAGTTCAGTGAGTATATTTGAGGGAGTTATTTAACGCACGGACGCATTGGCGTAAGCAAGTCCGATCTCCACGAGCACATTACCAAGTTGGGCGAGTAAGCCAGCAATTAACATGTCATTGATAGTTTAATAGATAGATCTGGTGAGCTCCTCTTACCATCAATGTCATCATCAGAATGTTGCTCTCATTGTCACCTAGCTATGGCGCTATACAATCTTTTCTGCTATTCCTTTCATGCACTTCACTCACTGTCGGCGGGGTAGATTACGAGCCTCAAACCAACTATTCTCAGCCCCAGGTCACTCTTCCCCGAGGTTCCATAGTCAACGGAATTGTCGACCACGACTATGCTTCAGTCCGCCAATTCTTGGGAATCCCCTACGCACGACCTCCCGTCGGCGAGCTGCGCTGGGAGGCGCCCCAGGCAAATCGCTTGCCTCGCTCAGTGAACGCAACCGCCTTCGGAAAGAGTTGCAAACAATTCCAGGGTGCTATCCCCAATCTATTCACAGAGGACGTCGTCGAGTTCAATGTTCCGAATGTCAATGCTTCTGGGGAGGATTGCTTGACCCTGAGCGTGTGGACTCCTGAGAGGGCAGTAAATTTGCCCGTCATAGTTTTCTTTTACGGTGGGGGCTGGTATACGGGCGGACAGGATATACCGTATCAGAACCCCACGCAGTGGGTGCAGCGGACGAAAGACTTGATCGTGGTCGTTTTGAAGTAAGTCACGTGTGCTGGTCGACTCGAGACTAATGTTTGCCGAAAGAATATAACGTGAACATATATATAGCTCTCGTGGAAATATTTTCGGGTTCCCCAATGCGCAGGGGGTAAACGATCAGAATCTCGGCCTTCTGGATCAGCGTCTTGCGTAAGACAACTTGCCTATCTGCCATGCGAAACACGTTGATTAACAGAGACCAAAGTGTCGAATGGGTCCGTGACAACATCGCAGCCTTCGGCGGCAGTCCCTACAAGATCACCCTCTGGGGGCAATCGTCCGGTGCGGAGGCGGTTGATATGTACAACTACGCCTGGTACAAAGACGCCATAGTAAGCGGCCTGATCATGGATTCCGGTACCGCTTTCATCGAAGCCGGTTTGGGACCCAGATATGCAGATTTCTCATATGTGGCGAGTCAGGTCGGCTGTGGCAATACCAGCAGTGCTACGGAAGAGCTCGCTTGCATGAAGAAGGTTGATGCGAACGCGCTCGAGGGCGTTATCGAGGAGAACTACAACACAGGAGGCACGCCTGGATTAGCGTTTGGACCGTCGTCGGACGAGAAGGTAATCTTTGCCAACTATACAGAGAGAGTGCTGGAGGGGAAGCTCAGTAGAATAGTAAGTGGAACTGCAATCCACGGCAGAGAAAAGGGGGCGAAATGACTAATCGGACGGTAAGCCGGCAATCGTAGGTGTAAACAAAGAGGACGGGAATGTCTTCGCGCCATACAACGCCACTGGTGGTGGACCGGACCAGAGTATCTCAGAACTGTACTTTCTCCAAATCTTCTTGTGCCCCTCGTTCAAGACTGTAAAGTGAGTTATTCCAAACGTCCCAGCGCGTACCATTACAAAACTGATCACACTGCCACAGACTCCGGGCAGCCGCCAACATTTCAACATACCGATATCTCTACGCGGGTAACTTCAGCAATATCTCGCCACGGCCATGGATGGGTGCCTATCATCAATCCGAACTACCGCTGCTGTTCGGCACGCACGGGAACTATCGAGGCTCGTCGACCAAGTATGAGAATGCTGTAAGCGTCGCTATGCAGGATGCGTGGAGGGCGTTTGCAGACAATCCTCAGGATGGGCTGAAGGGAGAGGATTGGCCCCGGTACACTCCTACCCGTGATATTTTCAGATCGTTTGGTGAGAATGGGACGGTGGCGCGGAATGGGCTTGGAGAGTTGAAGAAATACGATGATCAATGTTGATAGATAGGTCTTTTGTCAGGGATGGCCTGTCAACGGGGGCTTATCATTCAGATGAGCTGCTAGAAAAAACACAAGGTAGTAGAGAGGAAAAAGTCGCAAGACTCAACAGTTTGCAAAGTACATACATGCGCGGTGTCTCTGGTAGGTCACCTATCAAATACTGCGCCACATGAACGGACCACATCCCTCTTTTCTCGCCGTGTACGTCAGGTGAGGCTTTCAGTTAGCGTAGTATCCCGCTGCGCCGCACAAAAGGTCTTTCGCCAGAGGCTACTACGAGTCGAACTAGGGAGTTTTGAAGCGGTCGCAGTCGCCCTTATTTTCGTCATGGCAACCAACCTGTTGGACCGATATATGGTCACGTGACGGGGCTTGTACGTGGTCGAAGCGGAGCCACTTTAGGGTCAGAGCTCTACTGCCTATTTTCTCGGAGGGTTTACACTTGGACTAATTAGTTGATCATTGTCTTTGATATACATGTGTTATTCATCCATCTTGTAAAACACAAGAGATGGGGGGGGGGGGGGTTGACAGCACTATTTACCTATTGTATTACTTCTTCTCTCTACTTAGAGCAATATATATATATATATATATAATAGAATTTCAATGCGTTAATCTTGGCAGGTTGGGTATCGAGGTTTAAAAGAGCATTTGTGAATTCTTCTTGCAGTTAGAAATGCGGACTAACACAGATGTGTATGAGGAATCATATGCTATCCAACCCACTCTATCAGTATTTCTGGAGCTGTTTCGTGGAAGAGGAAACTTTTGTTTTACACTGTAGAGGCTCTGTGAAGTTGAAAGATCACATGGGCGTTAAAAGCAGGAAAGGTCCAAGCTTCTACTAGGTCATGAGTATGTGTGGTACGGACGCTGAAGAGCCAATAGATTATAAGAACGTTACGCGAGGGGATTCTAGCCGGTATTCAATCGAACATATCAACTATAGCTCTATTCTGTTCCTACTAAGTTAGATGACCTTCTATACGCAGGATCTAGAAAGATGGTGCTCGATCACATCTTGCGCCACACAATGCAATTCTGCCCTCCGCTTTAGCACCCTCTCTATCCTCTCATTCGACAAGTCCTCATCGTACTTCTGGCCCAGATTATCCGTGATCATATGTAGGTAACCGAACCGAACCCTACTTCTCACCGCCGCCTGGGCCATCATGCCGATTTCCGGGTCCACGAAGTCGATCGTGTCTACCAGGTCGGCGTGCCAGTCCTTGGTCTCGTGTAAGACGCTCCCGAGGGTCACGTGAGCGCCCACTATGACCGCTTTCGATCCTAGGTGTGCAACAGAGGGAGCGAGTACGTTGTCCCATGCCACTGTTCGGCCATGCACGAGAGACTCGCTGCCTGTTGCCAGGAAAGAATTGGGCGCAACGTTTGGCTTGAGAACGCCCAGTTTGCCCAGATAGATGACCTCTTTCACGCCGAAATTTGAGGCAAGGTAGTGTATCACTTCCCCCGAAATGCAGCCCCAGAAGGCCGGACGGAAGCCAAGAAAGGCGACTTTACGATGCCCAAATGACTTCACGATCCACTGCCAGGGTCCATTGCCACTCCACTCTTCGGAGTCTGTTAGGCGTGGGAGTTTCCAGACGAGTCCAATGATGACTGTGTCGACACCTGTTCCAGGGAACATTGGGAGGTTGGTATCTTCAAGAACAGTCTTTACATCGGAGCAAGACGTTGGTACGAAGAAAACCCGCGAGGACGGAGTCAGATTATCCCCCTTTTGTTCTCGGATCTTAAGGTAGCAAGCAATGATCTCGGCGTAATGCTCGACGTGGTCGTACCCGGGAAAGCACTCAATATAAAGCGTGTCGCCGTCAACATGTGCCGTGGGCCTTTCCCAGTTGAATGGCTTGTCGATCTTTTCTCCGCTGAAGGCAATCGAGCCCTCTGTGTAGCGATTGTAAGCTCCTACGACCACGATCTCGCCGTAGGCTCTCTCCAGTACTGCTTGATGAACCTTTATTTCCAGGTATGGCTCGAGTGAGTCGCCCATGGTATGGTTTTGCGAAGTCGCTTCGTTCCGTGGCTGTATCCTCGTACCCTTAGCGTATCGACCCCTATGTAGTCAATCATGTTAGACAGACGTCAATCGGGCTAAAAAAAAAAGGAGTCAGAGCATACTGTAAAGCCAACGCTACATCAATCGTCCCATTCGTCATCCCACTTGTCTTCTTCAGGCTCTCAGGCACACTGTCATAGCTCAGATCACCCATGACGAGATGAGGAAAGCGTTTGCGATATTTAGTCAAGTCGTAAGTGTAAATATAAACATTTGGGTGGGGCAGGGAGGTTGTGCGAATCTACGCGATCCGAACTAGCAGAAGGACTGACTTTCTTTTGGGAGGTAAGATGATGAAATGACGGTAGAGGCTGATCTTACCCTGTACACTGACCGCATGTCTTGCCAACTGACGCGTACCGTTTTCCTTCACCTCTCCCGTGGTCGCCTCTGACTAAGGCCTATTCGTTGCATCTATGCCGTGGCCCGTGGCTGCCTAATCCTCATACTCCTATTGTGGCTCTTAGGCATGTCAATATAACGCCCAATATACGCACTTCACTAGGGATGGGCAAGCGGACCAGAGTCATAGTTTTTCGCAAGACCCATCGCTAGGGAGAAAGCCTGCTCTTTATAGAAAGGACTTCGCGCCCCGAGGAGCATTTCGTTGATCCAAAAGGCCAAAATTACAACTCTCAACCCACATTCAGAGGCTCGTGATGAGGAGGGGTAGGTACAGTTTGCTTTTCGTATATATTAGCCTGTTGGCAGCTTGCAGCGCTGGCTTCTAACTCAGACCCCTGTCCATTGGTCGACATGCACGAAGGATCTATATCGTACGCAGTACAACTCCACTTCATCGCTTAGCGTATATTCACACCTCGTCCACATGACAACCTCCGTACACCGCTCCGATGTAGTCTTTACAGTCTTCTCGCAATCTACTGCCAGCCCAGATTATGGACCGACGAAAGAAGCTATAATCATCGACAAAGTTACAAATTGCACGCACCAGGTGCAGCACTGTTTTCGACCACATGGCCTGCACTGGACTCCACCCGCGCGTAGCAGTCATTGCCATCATCAGTGACGATGAAGACCGTGTCGTAGCTGGGCAAAGAATTGGTCTTTTGGGAACAGGTACGTGCACGTTTTCAAACCAGGCTTGGGGAACTTTGATGGTTTTTCTTTTAAAAAAAAATAAAAAATATCAGAGACAATGGAGCTTTTAAAATTCCGCTTCAAGTCGCTGACTTGACTTTTTCTTTCGGTACAACAGGACAATGGTCCTTCCCCGGCGGCCACGTCGACCAAGGCGAAGAACTATTCGCCTGTGCCGAGCGCGAAACACTCGAAGAAACTGGCCTCAAAATCCGGGCCCTCAAAATCGTCGCTGTGACAAACGACGTCTTCACTGAAGCGAATAAGCACTATATTTCTATATTCGTCAAGTGCGAGCGCATAGACCCACAGCAGCAGCCAGAGGTAAGAGGTCCATTCGATTTATCTAGGAGTAAAGATGTGGTAAACTGAGAGATCTTTTGCGACAGAGAATAGAACCGAATAAATGCAAAGGTTGGTTCTGGAAAAGCTGGCAGGATATCAAGGCATTGGATAATAGCCATGGCGAGCCTCAGCAGCTGTTCTTGCCTGTCAAGAATTTGATTCGAGATAATCCTGATATAAGCAACATTGTCCGCAATTAAAGAGAGCTGTGCAAGATGAATAGAAATTGGTTTTTGGGCATTGCTTCCAGTGACAACCTTCTTGAGGCTGGGGGACAATTTTCGACACTAGACAGCAATTGGGATTACAATGAGAGAAAAGAAACGAAGACAAAAGGAAAGTGTTTGTTACTACACGAGACAACTCTCGTATCATCGTTCAGATCAACCCGTTCTTGCTCCCGTTCCGAATCGTAGCATGTGCATGTGCGTGACTATTTCCATCATCACTAACCATGTCTTTCCCAATCAGCCCTCCAAAGTAGTCTTCCTTCGCTCCATCCTCAATAGTCTTGCCGCCAAACCTTCATACTGGAATTTGGAAGGCTCCTTCCAGCACCCAAATACATCACCATCTTTGGTACCTAGAGTCCACTTCTCGATCTGTGGGCGTTTCTCAGTCCAACCTTTCTCATCGTCAACCCGTTGATCAAGGGAAGAGAAGACGACGTAGTAATGCTGGAGGCTCTTGCCGATTCTCCCACGACCGTTGTATGCCAACTTGAAGAGCCAGCCCGGTATGGGTGGTATGTGCAGTGCCGAACAGTATCCAGACCGGGAGCAGTTTGACCTTCACCAAGACGACAAAGAACATCCTCGTACAGCTCCATCGCATCCCGGAAGCGCTTTGCTCGGTGCATATATAGATAGCTCAGACACCAAAACCGCGAAGTCGAGTGTCGATCTATCGAGGAGGATGGCCCCTGATATACGCTAAATTATACTATGGCGCATGTCGTAATAACAGAGGCGGTGGACGGCATCTAAGAACATGTCGAGGCAGGCGAGTGTTTGGATAAGACTGCGACCCAGATAAAGAACCAGCGTGAATGAGGACATGTTGTTCTGAAAGATAGTTCGGGTTTCGCCAAGAGGTCTGTAGAATGCGCTCGTGAACCTCGTACTTCTTCTTCTTCTTCTTCTTCTGCTCACTCCTGAACATGCTTACCAGGTCTGCCAACGGCTGTTGCAGCTCCACGAGTTCGATGTCAATTAGGTCCGAGCCTTTGAGTGAGTGCTTGTTTCTTGCAAGATAACTCTGCAAAGATCAAGCACATACAAGTGTACGACTTCTCGTCGCCGCACTTGTTAGTTTGGATACCCACTAGGTGTTTGGCCAATTTGAAGCCACACGGCGCGTTATCGTCATCAAAACATCTGTTCAAAGTCGTCGTTAGCATTCACCCTCCCGTGAGACTTGCGAACCAGGCTCGATAATCAACTCACCAACCAACCAACAACTGCAACGAGAATTCCAATTCCAATGCCAATCTAATCCCTTCCCCCTCTTTCTCTCTCTCTCTCTCTCTACAATCCCAGTGGCTAGTAGTTTCCACTCTCGAAGCGGAGCCATGATGAGAAAGAGGTCGACAAGATCGAATGAGGTCGGACGTTCAGCGAAGATGGATAACTAATTACAATGTGCCATTCATTGGTAGTTATAGAGTGGGAACAAAGGCGAAGGACACTAGGCACTCACTCTATGTGGACTCTGAATACAGTTATATGATGATAAATTCATCAATCATATCATGACAATTCCATCACATTAGAAAAGGGGGGATCGGGGGTCCATTCGCAACACCTTGGTTACACCAAGTTTATTTATCTAAACTATCCCACCCCCATCGCATACACCATATCCTTAGCAGCCAGTCATCCAGTTCCCATCCGTACGCACTTGCAACCAACCCCCAAAAACACAAAAGTGAGAGGAACTCATGATACAAGAATCGAAACTAGAGACCGCCAAGGGAGAACAGGGGGAATCAGGGCGAGTAAATATGTGAACAAGTAGACCAGCCAGACCTTCCTCCATCACAGAGGAGCTGCCATTGTTATTAGGAACAGTTAAGTGGTACCAGCGGCCCGACTCGATGGGAGAGGGAGAGCGAAAATGGGAAAAAGGGAAACCGAACGTAGAGGGGGAGGCAGAGGTCAAGTAAGTGCGACATGGGAGGTAATCCAAACCCAGCCTCCCGGGTACTCATAATTAAATGTTTTATGTCGCTCGCGGCCTGCTGACGTACCGAAAACAAATGCGCTTCCGCCGAACTCCAGGTATTGGAACAAGGAGAAGTGAACCAGAAAAACGCTCGTTGAGATATAAAGCCCACGCTACCGACGCATAAGAGTATAGAAGGAAAAAAACCAAGAAAAGACCATTGTAATAAGAAGGGCAGAGCCGACAGCCGAGAGACTATTGGGATTGGTAAAAGACGCCGGTAGTGGGTTGCATCTGGGGATAATAGTAAGCCCCTTCTGGGCTTGGTGTCATCATACCTCCCATGCCAGGGACCGCATAGCTTGCTTGTGGGTAGTTTTCGACAGGAGGGCCTGTGTAGACAGGGGCGGGGAGCTGGGCAGGATCCGCAGGCATGTAGAAAGTCATACCATTGGACTCGTATGCCACCGTGTTGTTCTGAACAGAGGGAGCGGGCGCAGTTGGAGGAGGAGGCGCTGCCATTGGAATGCCATAACCTCCTGGTTGAGCGCTGGGGACGAACATCGGGACCATACCGCCTGGAGGTAAGAACTGTGGCTGAGGGCCGTTTTGGGGATAATAATACCCTGGCGGCATCCCAAACGTTTGTGGTTGGTAAGCCGGTTGCTGTTGGTAGGGCTGGAATGCCGGAGCGTGAATAGCGCGTTCAGGTATATTTGACAACGGAGTGCCAGTCGATGCTTGACTCGGATATGAGAGTTGTCGAGTATGGGGATAGTACTGAGGTTGTTCCGCTGGAGGTCCGTTGTTGTTTATGTGGGCAGGAACCTGTTGGTGGAAGGGCTGTTGTTCCTGCTGCTGCGGTGGATTGAAGGTCATGGACGCTGGAGATTCGATACCCGCGACCGAAACTGTCTTTTGCGGACGAGGATGTTGCATGGGCAGCTGACCTTGCCAGTTCTCACGGAAGGTTGGCTTCTGCGGAAGTGGATAAGACTGCTGCGGGTATTGAGTGTGCGGTGGGAAGACAGGGGGTCCATTAGGAAGCTTAGGTCCGCCTGGAGGCAAACGCACTACGGGTCGCGAAGGGTCGACAAACCCGCCTGGTCTGGACATCATGGACCCTGCAGGCGACACCAATCCTTCACGGCCCATCTCCCGGGCCATGGACGACCTCCGGCTCATCGCCACGCTCGGAGAGTATACGCTGCCACCGTATGCACTCGTGCGTCTGCTCGAGAACCCACCGCCAAAGGAGCCGAAGCCGCGTCCGCGTCCGCGCCCGAACCCTTGTTGGTTTGGTCTGAGCGCTCTTGGTATGAAGATAAAGGAACGCTCAACGGTCGGGAAAATGTATCGAGGGGTGGCGGGAGGAAGGGAAATTCGAACAGGTTTATCACGGCGGAGAGGCGGTCGGTGGTTCGGCAAGCGCGTGTGCTGTTTGATAGGCACGTTTTGGAAGTGTATGGGCGCCTTCATATTAGGAAGGCAAACTCGAACAAGCGCGTTATGGGTATGTGTAGTTGTCGAGAAGTTGCGTGGGGGCGGCGCTTTCGCAGCAGGCGCAGCTTGTACTCTAGATTCATGATTCTGTGCTGATTGTAAAGGGCCATTAGGAGGAGCAGCAGCAGCCTGAAGCTGCGGTGTACGGACTTGGGAGGCGGGATTAATGAGAGTTTCATGTAGGTCGTGTTGCCAGGGTGAGTCTGTGGCTTCGGAAGCGCCCGCCCTTAGACTGGGAAAATCGTTAGCAATCTGTGATATTTTCAAACATTCGAAGGTCAAATACATACTGTACTGGGGCATATGGCCCACCGACGCCCCCTCCTCTACCCCGTGCACTTCCACGCACGCTGAACTGCCTGAAGCCACCGTTCTGGCCGTGCTGGTTTCGTTGGTCATGCATGAAAAAGGCGCCACGGTTCGGAATGAAAGCTGGGTCTGCATCTCGCTTCTTCTTGTACTCCTCGTGTTCCCTGCGTTTACGTTCCGCAAACGTCTCCTGTCTGTTGGGCGCAACACCGGCCGAAGGCACTAGCTCCACGGCGGGGGGCCCAGTCTCCAAGTCTACCAGCTCATCATCTGCCGCCTTGTCCGATATCTTCAGCCCATTGATCATCATATCTGTGTCTCTCGAAACCGTGAAAACGGCATCGGAGCGAGCAATGGGCGGCGAGGGTATACGCCGGGTGGCTATCTGCGGGCGAGATTTAGCATCTTGTGGGGCATTCCCCTTCCGCTTCGACTTTGCCCCTGTAAGCGAAGGAGAACTGTCTACATCGCTCAAGTCGCTGTTGTCCGCATCGGCGTTCTCATCGACGTCGCTTGGGATCGAAATATCGCTCTGCGAATCATCGGCCACCTCAGTCGCCACAGACATGTCATCACCTTCATCGTCCAGGCGCCTGCGTCGACCGATATTCGTCCTCTTTCTGATGGCTGCCATGTTTACGGGGAGTGTGGGTGAGGATGGTGGAGGGGCGGTGGAGGCCAGCCTGCGGTGATGCTGGAATGGGTCCTTGGGTTGAGATTTGACCACTTGGGCTGGGAAGAGGGCGCGGGGAGCGTGGGCGGCGACGTGGAGAGGCGGGAAAGGATGGAAAGCGCGGATCCGGGGGCCGTGGTGTCGGGCAGCCTTGATGGAGCGGCGATGGGAGCGCGTGTGATGGCAAAGGCGGATCGATGGGGTTTTCAGAGATTGTCTATGCAGATGCCTGCAAAATATGACGGTGAGGGATGGCAAGTTCCGGAACGCGGCTCGGCACGGCAACGGCTACACTTGCACGCCCTGCGTCAAACACTATAATACCAGCACGGAAGTGCTTGTGTATCAATTGGAGAGATGCGTGAAAGGAAGTGAATGCAGCTCACAATGCGAGTATTTCTCATTCTGGCCACGCGTCTGGTTCGTTGACTGCATCTTTGTTTGGTTGCGACACGTGATCGCTACCCCAGAAACATGCTGACTTAATCAAGTTGGAAGGGTGGACGGTCGACGCATGTGGGGTTGAAGTGGATCGATATAGGGTATTTATACATCTCATACTACAAGGAAGTACATGACAAAGAGCAACAACTCAGGTTCAAGCAATTGCATCACGGCCATCATTTCTCGAATGGTTATCAAGGGTTTGTGATTATTATCATATCTATCTTCACTATCTTGTAGCGGGGTCTGATGGCGCCCATCATCCAGAAAGTGCACTCCATACTTGTATGAGTAGGATATTCCTCGCTGTGGCGCCGTCGCAATGCTGCCACTAAGGGCTCGAAGACTCCGCCTATGCAGGGTGTAAAGAAAAAGAAAACAGGCGGACCTCCACACATGCATATAATGGGTAAATCCGCCCAAAAAGGATATTAAAAGACATGCTGAAAATGTTGTACAAAGTCCTCGACTGAGACTCGTCTTTTCAATACCCACCCACTGAGTTCCGAACGCCGAATTTTTAGTTTGAATGATGCAAAATCAACATGCAAATGCCCATCACGATGCGCCACCTCCGTCTCATGTTTGCTAAATCCAGATCATGAATTCCGGTCGTGAATAAAAGTGCAGTCGTCGCCTTTCGCGCACTTGCCCTGCTGGAAGAACTTGCATGGAATAACCTTGTGTGGCCGTTCACCTGCGTGATAATTGAGTTTGCCGGCCTTCTGCTTCTTGAAGGAGCCATGACTTCGATCGTTGCCATTATTGGCGTAACCGTCATCGCGCCCACGCTTGGTTCCACCGTTGGAATGCTCGCTGTATTGAGGCTGCTGTGGCTGCTGTGGCTGTTGGTAGTCTGGCATGGGCTGTTGTGGCGGCTGTTGAAAGAGTTGGGGAAATGGTGGCCAAACAGCTGGAATTTGCCCAGGCGGTGGCGGAAACGCGCCGGTGCTGCCTGCACTCAAGACCGACAATAGATTGGTCCAATCCGGGACCGCTGCTTCTGGAAGAGGAAGAGGAGGAGGAGGAGGTGGTGGTGGTGGTAGTGGTTGCTGAGGCTGCTGCTGCTGCTGCTGCTGCTGAAGCGACTGTTGAGCACTCAGAGCACTCAGAATGGCCGAAAAGTCGATTGGTGCAGGAGCTGCTACTGCTGCTGGTACAGGCGGTACGTAGAAAGGCTGGCTCACGATTGGCGGAGGCGCGACTGGATTGGGCATGGCGAACTGTTTGAAGATGTTCTCCAGTTGGGACAAATCAGGAGCAGCAGCAGGTGGAGCTACCTGGTTGGGTAACCGGCCGATCAACCACGGCTCTGTTGGAAGCCCAAACTCCTTTACAGGCGTAGATTCTTGAACAGGGCTCTCCGGTGGCTCTCGTGGAGAGGGAGGAATGTCAGACGGTTGGCTGTAAAAGACCATCAAGGTCGATTGTTCACGGCGTTCATTGGCCTCTTTCTCGGGACAATGGGGTTTCTTCTCACCACCTCCATACCGTTCGTAGTTGCGTTCACGCTCCTTAATGTCCACTACGCTGAAGTCGACATTGGAAGGCTCAATCCACGTGCGATACGACAGTTCTGGCTCGTCGTCGTCATCTTCAAGCTCCATCTCCCTATGTTGCTTGAACATGCGTCCTTCGCCACCAATGTCGCCTGCGTCCCGCACTAGATTATCCTCATGGCCCAACTCTTCTTCAGGGTCGTGGTGAAAGTACCGGATCTCGAGCAGGGTGGCCTCGGGGCGAAAGGTCACGCGCATGTGCCGGCGAGACTCTTTGCGCAGGCGCTTAGTTTTCTCTTCTGGTGTCTCTGGAGGCAACTGCTTTTGCGGCTTCGCTGGCACGACGGGCTCTTCCTTGGGCTTGACAATCGAGGCCATAGTTTCTGCAAACGAAAATCCGGGCTTGGACAAGGGCGCTGTCGCGGGTTTTCTATCCTTGGCAGTAACGGCAGCGGCCTTCAGAGGACCATTTGACTTGGTGGGAATAGGAGCGGCAGGCGTGGGTTTCTTGCTCGCTGCATTGAGTGAGGAGAAAAAGTTTGATGGTTTATTGATGACCTGATTGCCTCGAATCTTGTTGATCGGAGCGACAGGTTTCTCACCCGGACGTTTTTGGAGTGTTGGATTGGTAACAGTTGGAGTTTTTACCCCTACCCCCGGAGCAGCAGTCATGGTGGGCTTCTTTACCATGCCGGTTGCAGACTCGGCTGGCTTCAACTTCTTCATCGCGGCTCCCTCTGATGATGGGCGACTAGCAGACTGTGGCGCTGGACGCTTTGCATTTGCGGGTTCTGCTGACTCCATTCGCGGTGGGGAGCTGACCTTGGGCTTCTTGGAGCCTGCAGCGGCACCCTCGATGATTTTTTGTATCAAAGCCTTATTTTGGTCATTGGCAGTTTTTTTCATGGAGTTGAGCGCTTTGATCACTTTGGTCTCCTCAATAAGCTCGGTGGTCAAGGTACCTGCACTACGTGCCAAGACTTCAAAAATCACTGTAGCCAGCGGACCATTCTGATCCTGTAATTTGAATCTGTTGGCCAAGAACTGATAGCAAAGATATAAGAAAGCCTTGATTTGACCCATGTGATGCAGAACATCAGGATGAGCGTAGTCCAACGTGGCTTTCAAGGCAGTTTGCAACAGATCGCGTTGACTCGTTACGCGACTCTTCAGCACGGGAAGCTCGCCGGTCAACTTATTATCTTCCGCCTCGGTGACCGCTTTAGTGTCAGCCCTCCAACGCTTCTGTATGGTGTTGAGAACTTCCCAAAAAGCTCGAAGGCTTGTTTTGATTCTGTCTGAAGATGGTTGAGATTTGCGTGGATACCATGTTGCTTTGATGATGTCGTATTTGATAGCCGGGTGAGGCTCGTCAGGTCTCATTGCAGGTAGTGGTGATTTTTCAGGCGGCTCCTCGTCGCTGCTATAGTCGGTTTCATCTTCTGAAGACTCGGAATAGCTTTCACTATCACTCGCCATCCCGCCCTTGAGCAGTGACAGATCGCCGCCAGAGGTGGTCCTACTAGCCAACGCGGCCCTCGCCATCGACGCCACCGAGGATCTCTTCCGACTGTCCAAGATTTTCCGATTGCCGATCCCGGCTTTCTTCATGTCTTTCAGTGACTGACGAGGATTGAAAACGGGCACCAGCGCTACACGTGGTTAGTCACTGCAGGGCAATATAATCATCAAGTGGCAAAAAAGTGGGCTTACTTCTATTTGCAGCGAGATGCAAGGGCTCTGAGCCAAGATTCACAAGTACATTCAATGGAGTAGATTTAGTGGCCTTTGCCAGAGCGCTTTGATCAAGAAAATGAAAACCACCAGACGCCTTGCCCGTGGGTATCTCATATTTTGGATTGCTCACCGGTTGCACAGCTGCACGCTGAGAAAACATCTCTGTTGTGGTCTTGGGTATCTGGAGAAGTGTCAGTCACTGCGGATAGGGGTTTATGCAAGTCAGGTATTCTCACCTGATATGGAGACGCTGTTACGCGGGCCTGTTGCAAAGCTGGACTCTGCTGCAAAGCTTGCGGGGTGATGGTACCGGACTGTCCCTGGAGTGCTGTGTTTCGTACAGGAATCTGATAGGGAGACTGCTGTTGTTGTCGGATGGCCATGGGGTCCACGCTGAGTGATGGATCCACTGCTGGCGAGTGTGCATAGTTGCCGATAGGACCATGATTGCCGTAGGGGCTGTACTGGTAAGGAGACGCTGTCTGATATGCATGTCCTGCACCACCTACACCTGCGTAAGGCTGACTGATGGGATTGTATGGCGGTTGGGAGAAAGAGTTGTTGTTGTGGTGCCAAGATTGGGAGGCAGAGACATTTGGTGCAAGGCCCGTGTGGTGATGGGAGAGCTGAGTCGTGTTCCACGTAGGCGTGCCGTACTGCTGCTGCTGCTGTTGCTGCTGTTGCTGCTGTTGCTGCTGCTGTTCGGCGGCCGAGGTGGGGAAGAGGCTATCGTAGCTGGGGTCGGTGTAGATATTATGGCCCTGCAGCGGGTGGTGATCAGAAGGCACGTGACTGGGAGCCATGGTGTGAGAACTTGATAAGGTAAAAAGCGGAGGACCGGGTGCCAAGGCTCGAGCGGGGCCGCTTATTGGCTGGATGCGAGATGCCGCCACCGCCGAGTTTGACCGCTGGGCAAACGAGGATTATGCGACAGCGCAAAAGTGCACTAGGCGTCAACCGGCTGGCGCCGAGTCACAAAGGGTAAAACTGTCCGTTTCGGGGGTTGCGGTGAATGAAAAAGTACCGTAATACTTCCGTCTTGGGACGTAATCTTGTAGTGCTGAGTCCTTTGGGAGAGGGGAGACTGCAAGTCCTCCGCAGGGCCCTGAGAAGCAGGCTGCTGGAGGGG